>OY735234.1:16498340-16643340 GCA_963457665.1 Thysanoteuthis rhombus | reverse complement strand
AAATTGGAAGGTTATAAAGGGAAAACCCACAGATAGACCTTGGAAGATGTCAAAACATTGGCATAGAAAAAAACTAGTTAGTCTTGAAAATGGAAAATGCAAATAACAAATGAAGAATAAGGAGTCAATGATTGTAACTGTAAGAAATCGACTGAATGAAATGGGATATACATACAGAAGAGCCCAACAGAAAAACCAACGCTAACATCTAAAGAGAAGAAAACAAATTTACAATGAATTAAAGGAAAGCAATCATGGACTGTAGATGATTGGATGAAAGTGATATTCAGTGAGGAATAACGAATCTGCATGGGTTATGATGCCGGAATCTTTCTCTAGTGCCGTTTCAATGGAACATATAAAGAAGACTGCCTGGAAGGAATAAGCAAATTTCTCGACTTATTTCGAAAGGGATATCATCTCAGTCATGAAGGGACACATTACTCTCGTCAATTTAACTCTGGCCAAAAATAGCTCTGCCTACAACATTTGGGTCTAATGTTAGAAATGTATGGAATGGATTTTAAAAAATCTGATTGGAAAAAGCTCCATCTTGCAAAGCTGATTTGTCAACCGTTATTCGAGAAAACTGGAACCAGCGTAATGAAGAATATTTGTTCATTAGTGACGCCTACGCCTCAAACAATACAGACCATCATGGAAGTGCGAAGAGGGGTAACATAGTATAAGATGTGATTTGTTGTTGCTGGTGATTCCATGATTTTCCCCTCAGCATGGGTAATTAAATATTATTTTCCTCTACTCAATCTGGTAAAATATCCCATTACTTGGAATGATTGCATTTAATATGTTTCAGGAATGTTTCACGAAGCCAGAATGTTCAACTGTTGAACAGAAATCGTTTGTTTTGTATTACATCCGTGATTTGTTTATTTGCTCTGAAGTAAACAGGCTGGATGCGCTAATCCATCAGCCTTTGCTGGGTGCTGGACGACAGAGCAAACTGTTCAGCAATGGTTCAATAGGTTCAAGTCTAGAAAATATGAATATTAATAATCATCATCAGTCTTTTTACGTTCGTCATTGGACATGGACCTTCCCTAGGATTCGCCACAATTCTCTATCATGGGCGTCGCAGAGCCGGTATTTCCTGAATTTATCTAGTTCTCTCCATCTTTTGTTCTGTCGGCCTCGGTTGTGCATATGATCTCAGGAGATCCATGTTGTGAGTTGTGATGTCCATCGGTTGTCTTCCATTCTCGCAACATCGCCTGCCTATTGCTATTTTAGTTTTTTAATAGTTTCTATGATGTCTTGGACTCCCGTTTTCTTCCTTATGTACTGTGCTGTCTTGTGATTTTTCCATGTAAGGTTGAGCATGATTCTCTCATGTGCCCGCATGCTTCTCAGTTTGTAGGTCTGTCTCTTGGTTAGGTTCCATATTTCAGCTCCATAAGTGACTATCGGATGCATTGGTTGCATACTCTTCATTTTAGGTTTATTGGCATCGTCTGGTTTTTGAAAGTTGGGCTTGCTCTGCCGAAGGCTTACCATCTTAGAGTGATTCTTCGCTTGATTTCCTCCCCTTTTGAGGGTCTCATGGAGATTCGTTGTCCTAGGTAGATGTAGCGGTCTACCTTACCGAGTTTTGCATTTTCTATCTTGACAGTTATGTTTTTATTCTCAACATGCTTGTTGCACATAATTTTGGTTTTTACTGAAGTTAATGTGTAGGCCGATTTTTTTACTTTCTTCGTTTAGTTCATCTAGCATTAGTTGGAGGTCGTGTAGGTTCTGTGCGAAAAGGACGATGTCGTCTGCAAATCTAAGGTTGCTCAAGTATTCGCCGTCTATTTTGATTCCTCTATTTTCCCAGTCCATGTTTCGAAAGATCATCTCAAGGCAGGCTGCAAAGAGTTTGAGTGAGCTGGTATCACCTCGTCTTACTCCTTTTTGGAGCTGTAGTGGTTCAGACAGCATATACAACGTCAGAACACTCTAGATAGACTCTTAACTAACCTATCTAGAGAACGAAATCAAAAACATCGAGTGGGACATCATCAGCATTAGCAAAATGAGAAGACCAGGAGAAGAACTAATAAAACTGAGAAACAAACATCTTCTCTACAACTATGGAAGAGAGGAAGTAAAACAAAGTGAAGTAGGCTTTCTCATCAATAAAGACCTAAAAGACAACGTGGTAAGCTCAAAAGTTGTCTCAGACCGTATGGCCAGCGTCACCATACAACTCTCAAAAAGGTTCAAGCTGACTGTCATCCAAGCCTACGCTCCCATTTCGCAATCAACCAAAGAAGATATAGACAATTTCTATGATGATTTGAACTCCCTACTGCAAGATACTAAAAGATACTCCAATATCATCACAGGAGAGACTTCAACGTACAGGTAAGACAAGGAAAAGGACGTTGTGTTAGCGAGTTTGGATACAAAATACGGAACGAGAGAGGTGAAGATCTTGTAAACACTGCAACTGCAAACGACTTCAAAATCAAGAATACATTCTTCAAAAAGAAACCCAGCAGAAAATGAACTTGGGAGAGCCCCAACCACGATACCAAATACGAAATAGGCTACATCGTAACGGACAAAAGCCAAAACATCAAAGACATTCAAATTCTAAACCAAGTCAAAATGAGAAGCAACCATAGAATGGTAGGATGCAAGATACAAGTAAACTCCAATAAAAACGCAGGAAAATGTTCCACACCAAATTACAACTGCTAAACGTACCAGATGAACTCATTGAAAAACAGATTTAAAATCCTTACCAGTGAAAACAACACCAACACCAACGAGCTCGACAGAAAAATAACAACTTTTCTAATAGAAGCTACCACAATGTTTAAACCGAGAAACACTCGGACCATTAGTGAAATCTCAGTCGGAACTGGGAAACTCATTAAAAAGCGCAGAAACCTCAAACCACCGACAACAACAAGGGAAAAAATAGAGGAGACCGAAACGAACAAAACAATCAAAAAGAAACCAAGAGAAGACAAAAGAAGGTACATGACAGCAATTATCGAAACCACTTTCGAAAAACGTCGAGGCTTTAAAGCAATAAACAAAGCTCTCAGTATAGGACAGAAACAAATAACAAGCATACTCGAAGAAAATGGAGACATAACAAAAGACAGAGAAAGAATTGTCGAACGCGCCCAAGAATTCTACGAAGGACTCTATTCTTCAAAACATAGACAACAAAACAACGAACAGGATACGCAATACGTGGACAATCAGTTCGAGGGCTTCCCAGAGGTTACACCATGATGGGTAGAACAAGCCATCAAACAAACAAAAAAAAAAGTAAAAGTCCCTGGACAAGATTATATCACCATCGATCAACGCGAAAAAGCTGGCAAAATCGTCAATAAAAAAGAAGCCATTCTATTCAACTTGTGTCTGAAACAAAGTAAAATCTCGAAAGACTTGAACCCAGTAATCGCAATGCATTCACATAAAAAAAATAGAGACTTTGACAACTACAGACCTATGAGCTTTCTCAACTGCATCTACAAACTTTTCACAAAAGTCATCACCAACTGGATCACGAAAACACTAGATGAAAACCAACCACGGGAACAAGCTGGTTTGAGAAGAAGCTACTCGACCATGGACCATCTTTATTCAATAAATCAACTGAAAGAAAAAGCAGCAGAATACAAAATTCTACTCGCTGTAGCATTTATAAACTTCAAAAAGGCCTCCGACTCTGGGGAATTCCCATTGTCACAAAAGCCATCACTCGATAAGGTGTAGACTCTGTATACGTCAGAGTACTGCAACATATATACAGTCACAACAAGTCTTTGATCAGGCTACATAAATTCTCAGAACCCTTCCAACCCCCAAAGGAGTAAAACAAGGTGATACTCTTCACAGCCTGCCTCGAGATGATCTTCCGAAACCTGGATTAGAAGAATAAAAGAATCAAAATAGACAGCGAATATCTGAGCAACCTTAGATCTACAGACGATATCGTCCTTCTCGTGGAGAGCCTACACGACCTCTAACTAATGCTGGATAAAGTAAACGAAGAAATCAAGAAAGTCGGCCTACACATGAATTTCAGTAAAACGAAGGTCATGTGCAACAACCACGTCGAGAATAAGGACATAACCGTCAAAATCGAAAATGCAAAACAGGGGGAAGTAGACCACTACATCTACCTAAGACAACAAATCTCTATGAAACCCATAGAAGAAGAAATCAATCAAAGAATCACTCTAGGATGGCAAGCCTTCAGTAGAGCAAGCTAAACCTTCAGAAACAAGACGATCCAGTTAATCCTAAAGAGAAGAGTATGCAACCAATGCATTCTCCTGATAGTCACTTATAGAGCTGAAACATGGAGCCTGACCAAGAGACAGACCTACAAACTGAGAAGCATGCAATACGTGCATGAGAGAACCATGCTTGATCTTACATGGAGAGATCACAAAATGGTGCAGTATACCAAGGAAAAACAGGAGTCAGAGACATCATAAAATCTACTCGAAAAATTAAATGGCAATGGGCTGGTCATGTTGCAAGTATAAAAGACAACCGATGGACATCACGACTCACAACATGGATCCCCTGAGATCACATGCGCAACCGAGGCCAGCAGAATACAAGATAGAGAAACGAACTAGATTAATTCAGAAAATACTGGCTCCACGGCGCCCATGATAGAGAAATGTGGTGGATCCTGGCGTAGTTCTACGTCCAACGACGAACGATTAAAGGTTGATGATGATGATGATTATGAATCTCTTAAGGAGGCTAAAACCTGTTCACGATGATGAAGAATCCACGACAATAGAAGCCAAACAAATGGACCAGGGATATAGGTTCGAGCATTTTCAAGAGATTCCCTTCGGGAACAACTCTTCCATTTAGAATTATGAAAGTGTTATGCCGGTGGGTGAACAATTAAGAATCGACGAAGTTATGGAGTGGCCTAATAGTTTACAGCATAGGAAGAGGAATCAGATTTCAAATTCTGGATGAAATAGTTTGTGTTCGCTTCTTACTAATTGCCTAATGGAATTATCAAGGACCCATCTCTCCCAATCCAGCTTTGGGTTAAATAGCTCCAAAACATGGGATGCATGTCAGCGGACCACAGCAGATCTCCCATAGTGATGGCTGAGAAGCTGCAACTCATACTGGTCTACAGCTGGGGTTGGAGGAGATCTTCAGTTGTTGAAACCAGCTACTTGCTGCATCTATTGATCCATATTTCAATACTGATCCAGGAAAAGGGGAGATCCTTTGGATCCGATGGAACATTCTATCATGAACAATCATCAAAACGAAAGAAAGTTTTTGCATATCTATTTAATAAATCCTCCCGGTAACGTCTATGGTTACATAAAGAGATACTCTTTAAATAATTCAATGTTTTTCATATAAAAAATTCAATGCGTATCAAGATAAAATATATGTAATGATTAAATCATCAATTAAAGCTGTTAAAAGATGCATAAGATACCCTGTTAGAAAGCAAGTGAAATCCTCTCTCCAATGATATATAATGACAATTTATTTACATTTTTAACCTATTTTACTAAAAGAAACTACTGCACTACATTGGTGTGAGTGTAAATGCAGCCCTGAAACTATCACTATTGATATTTTTATTTAAAATTTTCAAAATCAACATGCCCGGGGATCCCTCTATTACACATAGTAATTTCATGGGGATCTGTTGTGCAGTTCTTGAGTTAAGCAGTCATATTCAGAATCACTTGCAGAAAAATATTGTGAATTCAATTTCAGACCCGATATTGGATGAGCTCTCCTGTAATAACAACTTAAAATAGTGAACGTCATCGACAATTTCTATACTAGAATGTCTTCATCCGTATAGTTTATCCCAAATCGGAACCGAACTATGAGCAACTATTCATTTGAATGGTGATTTGTAAAGAATAGCACATGGGACTTTTTCCTCTATCGAATAATTGTATTTCCCTCGAGAACCACTCATTCAAACAACTTCAAACTCGGTACAGCACTTTCTTAGCTCATGTGCAATACACCTGCTGAATATCTATTGATATATTGTCACTTGTGCGAATGGCAGTCGTTTTGAATTTCAGGATTTACCCTTCATTTGTACACTTTCTTTTCTCTGTGACACAAAATCTGTTGAGTATTTTTGTTGTGTTTGTGTAAGGTTGACCCCCATTTTGAGTCAAATGCCTGGACTCATTTCAGACCTTTGAATTCATTGAATTACGCCTGACAAGTTATCTGGCGTTGTAGGCAACAGTCGTCGAGGACAGTGGAATGTCAAGCCTAGAATCTGAATAAGAAACGAAAAACTTTTGTATCAACCATAGCTGGTACCTACTTTTAAAAAATAGGTGAGTAATTGGTCAATTTTGGTATGAAAAAAAAAACAAACAAAAAAAAAAAACAAAAAAAACAAAACAAAAAAAAAAAAAGCAAAATTCTACAGTAGTCTGTCAAAAACTTGGTGAAAATCAGACCGAACTATTCAACTTCACCTTAAGGCAAAAAACCTTAGTGAGAGCTAAATTTGAAGTCTCACATACCAGGGAGAGTAAATCGAAAAACGGGACGAGATTTCGTAGAAGGCAGCGTCAATATTCCAACAATGCATCCACATTCCATCTGCCTTTACAACAATGCAGTCGTAAGTCTCTTACTTAAATCACATTCATATATCGTAAAACCCATCACATTCATATATCGTGAAACCCATCACATTCATATATCGTGAAACCCATCACATTCATATATCGTGAAACCCATCACATTCATATATCGTGAAACCCATCACATTCATATGCCGTGAAACCCATCACATTCATATATCGTGAAACCCATCACATTCATATACCGTGAAACCCATCACATTCATATATCGTGAACCGCGCAATTACGAACTGTATCGTATCCTGGGATCTCCGTATGAATGTAATTAGTATTTTTTACACGTATAATATATATATATATATATATATATGTTGCAAACAGGGACACTTGCAGCAATACAATATTCAATATTGCGAACCGCGTTATAACGGAGGATGTCTGTACTAATAGCACTTTTCATAGTACCAAGACTAAGTTGGTTAAAATAAAACTACCCTAACAAAGAAAGAATGTCTCGTCAGATCGAATTTTTATCTCATCTGAGAATTTGTTTAATTCTCTAAATTATGTTATTTCAAGTGGCTACAGAGTCAGGGTCCAGTTCTGCATAAACTAGCCCGATTTAGTTTTATTCAATAAATTGGAGCACAATATGCAAGGCTAAAAAGAATCTTTCTACCATGTGCCAAAAATCGATTTCGAACACATTGTGGACGGACCGACCGACCTACGGACCCTCTTATAGAGATACATGTGGACGTATCTTGAAATGAGAGACGAAAATAGAAATTTCTGAGAAAGACAATGAGATTTCCGATTGTTTGTATCTGGATTCCTAAACCTAATCAAGTTTTGACCTACTTTATACCTATTTTATAAGGAAAACTAGGCCAGTGATCTGTCAGGTGTATAAGTACAAGGTCAAAACTATTTCAACAGTCGATACCTAGGTACCAACAATGTTTTGAACAAACAGTTAGTAAATTTCATTCAACAAATAGAAAGTAAGGAAAGTGAATACAAGTTGTATTTGATATCCAGAACCACAACCTTGGCGGGGAGAAACGTTGAGAAAAGTAAGTGCTCTTATGCTAGCCACGTCAACAACCAGTCTTGCCCAAGCTTCAGATTTCACAAGTTTCTCTTCATCTCGGAGTTCTTCGAGGTTTTTCACGGCATAAGCTTGGAGGCGACAAGCACCAAAACTGGCGTCACTCACCCCACCATACAAATGAGATTAAAAGTCTTTTTTATTAAATTTCGCATTTTAGAGTCTTGTAGTAATCGAATGTTCTACGTCAAATTGTAAACATATTCAATAGTTAAAAGTCTTTTTGATAGAAAAATTCGCATATATATGATGTAGGTAATCTTATGTGCCTAACTGCTCCCCTAACGCGTCCCACTTATTAATTTAAAAAAAAAATCCAACACCCTCGCTCTCATTAGGAACCCTTGTTAATTCATTTTTGAGAGTCCATATCCTCTTTCTCCACTGTGATAGTCTGGAGGGTGCAACTATAATTTTGTCAAACTTTTTCAATTTTCGAACAATGCAAGTTAAGGGGAAACTTGATTAAACTAATTGTATTCACACACTAACGATTGTATCCACTAATTTCAGCATCTTAAAAACTTTGATCCACCGAAAGACATTTCATTGTAATTTTGTTTTATTCTTGTCAATACTGTACGTTTTTACTTCCTAGGGGCCTACACCACTACACTATAAAACTTCCTCTCAAATATGTTTGTTTCGTTCAGATCCTACTAAATCATCTCGGTAACCATAGTTTCTTACACCCCGTCTCTTATTGAATCATGACTGGATTTTGATCCCCCAGCTGATTCCGACCCCCCCCCCCCAGCGTATTACATTGTGAAAGATTTCCTACCCCTGCTTATCCCGACTTCCGACACTGAAGCATCTAAGAGTATCTACAACGGAAAGTATACGTTATTATTTCGTTGTGAGTGGATGATTATTTGAGTTGCATGGGTCAAAACGTGTATGTTTTCGACTGCTGGTACGGGTGTTTTCACAATTTTCTTTGATCTGACTAACCGACGCCTTTATATATATATATATATATATACATATATATATATATATAATGTGTACTGTAAAGAGTGAGACAGACCTCGGGAGTAAAGTGTTTAGAGGTAAGGTTTATTAATCCTTAGATGTAAAAGCCCAAGAAGCTTGAAAATTTCTCTCTGACTATATATATATATATATATATATATATATATATATATATATATTTCTCTCTGACTATATATATATATACATATATATATTTATATTTCTCTCTGACTATATATATATATATATATATATATATATATATATATATATCTCCCTCTCTCATTCTCTCTCTCTCTCTCTCTATATATATATATATATATATATATATATATATATAGTCAGAGAGAAATTTTCAAGCGTCTTGGGCTTGGAATCGCGAGGTAAAAATTCCAACACCTTCATTAGGTGATAATTGCACACATTTTCCACGTGACCTTGTTTCCATCTACGTCCACACCTTTGTTTGATGCTGCTTTTATTTAAACGATTGCGTACGGTACCGTCGGACTAATTTCCTCGTCCATATGTTCATCAATCCACAACTCTCGACTGTGTACACTCCGGTCTTCGTCGGATATTCTTTGTTTTAGAATGTGGAATCACCTTCCGGGATGCATGCTTGTTTTCCTCAGACAAGGGTCGGAGGTTATACAGCTGGACCTTTGTGAATACATAGCACATTGACAGGGAAAATAGTCTCACCATACCATACAGAATAGTCAATGCAACCCGTCTAAGAAAATTCGGACATGGTTTGATTATTTCCCGTTGGAAAAAGGCTCAATTTTGTTTGAGGGGCAATTTGTGTAGAACTTTTAAATGTTGAGTATCAGGAGATTGCAGACACTCTGAAGGAAGCGGAAGTTGACACAAGGTTTGTTATTCAACATGAATCTAGGATATTTCGGTGAGACTTCGGACATTAGGGAATGCCCTGGCTTCCTCTAGTAATGCAACGGCAAGCTACAGTCGCTGACGTCTCTGGTAGCAAAAACACTTCAAGCAATCGTAATTAGGGCAGTAGTGAATGCTGCGGTCGATATCTCAATGTCTAATAGTATTTACTGTATGATTAGCTTTTCGACTAATAGTATTTGAAGTTCTGGCAATAGTAGTAGCCTTACTAATAGCTTCTTCGGCAGCTGCTGCGAGGGAAGTAATAACAGCGGTTACACTTCATTAGGATACACTGACAATAGCTGATGCGACACTACGCGCAGAGTTGCCAGATAGTTTCTGGTCGAAAACACGCCAAAAATGGTGAAAAAATGGCCAAAAATGGCCAAACATGGAAATTATCAAGAAAAGTAATTATTTCATTATTCATTTTTATTTGATAAAATGTATTGAATTATTATTGTAAATCAAATAATCTTTACTTCGCACGATTTTTCGCCTTCAACTTGTTTTTTAGTTGCATTTTTATCGCAACTTTACGATGTTGGACCGAGTAAAGTTGTGATACAAATCAACTGGAAGAGAAAAACAAAATATCAATGATGATTACACATTACAATAATATATGATGCACATTACAATACTGAAGTACAAAACAAAAATTCAAAATTACTCAAAATATTGCAGCAACAAAGTAAAAAGTAGCCAAAAATCTAGATACGGCTAAACGAAAAAGTTCATCAGCGAATTCTTTTCAAAGTGGCCAGATTTGTCAAATTTCGCCATAAAATAGCCAAAATGGCAACCCTGGCTACATGCCTACACGCGCATGCGCTTAGCCATGCACGCGTAAACGCACACAGGCGCTCACACGTACACACATTTTTTGGACCAAATATGTCGTTCTCCCCAGACTACCATGACTGACTCCACTTATAGCATTTGTATCGAACATACAGAGAAAGCTTTCTCAGACGTTTCTGTTTGTAACTGACTATTCACCACCCGAAACCGAAATCGACATACATCGTCAACTCAGCAGCTCATTAGCATACAGCCCAGTATCTATGGCCGTATATAGACATTTTGGCAAGATTCGGGGTGGAGTCTGCTTTTTAAGAAAGTATAATATCGGTCGGACGTGGTTAAAATCAAAAGACTACAATGCGTACCCATCCGTCGGGCTAAGAAAAAAAGAAAAAAAGAAAGAAAGAAATGGAGAAAGAAAAGAAGGAAGGGAAGAATGGAGAAGAGAAATGAAGTCTACGAGACGGGAAAGCAAGAATACTGAATATAGAATAAGAAAGAAAGAAAGAAAGAACAAAAGAAAGAACAAAAGAAAGAGAGGAACACAGTCAAGACAATAATTAAGAAAGAAAGAAAGACGGAAAAGAAAAAGAATGACAAAAAATGAAGACATAGAGAGAGACAAAATTTTTTTTTGCTTCGTTCCCCAGAGATCATTTGTAAAACTGTGACCGGCAGAAGACGAGATAGCATGACGAACTGGACATCTTAAGAAAGTACGGACTCCACGATGCCTATGGAAGAGAGGTCTAGCGAATTATCGGGAGAGAAAGACGCTAAGAGGCTGATGATGGTGATGATGATGATCATCATTGCAAAACGTCACCTATGGAGCTGAGAAACGGGATCTAACCAAAAGATTGACTCTCAAACTAAGAACCATGCAACATGTTCCGGAGACAACCATGCTTAACATGACTTGAAAGTTTGAAAAAACAACTCATTACATTGGAGAAGAAACTGGAATCAGAGATATCATTGAAGAAAACATTAGAAAACCCAAATGGCAATATGCTGATCATGTTGCAAGATTGGGTGTGAACATTTGAACATCACCACTCACAATGTATTCCCCTATAAATCGTGCACCAAATCGTGGCTGGCAAGAAATAAGATAGCGCAACGATTTAGACAAGTTCAGGATGCCAACGACCGGGAAGTCTGGCGAATTTTGAGTAAGGTCCGTGTCCTACGATGGATTTCGAAACGATGGTGACAATGATGATGAAGCAAGAGGTAATGAATAATTTATAAATTCAGGAGGCTAAAAAAGGATGAATTTAGAAGAATATGCGTACCTTGTTTAAATTAATCCCTGTAGTGAGCGTATGTACCAAAACTAATTGTTGGAAAAATATCTAAAATTATCATAAAAAATAGATCTAAGATTATGTTTAGAAAAAAACTTCATCTGGAATTATTTGAAAAAATACTAGCACAAGATTTAGGCATTGCTAATCCAAAATGACCATACAGACCCCAACAGCACATTTTTTGAAATAAAAAATGAAAAAAAAAAAACCTATTTAGATGGTGCCCAGAGGTGTACTCATTTATATCCTCAAGGTTGTAGCCTTAAAATTGTGATGAGTAACGCCCCAAGACAGACACACAGACGAGCAAAGAGAGGAAAAACTGTTACCTTCAGTGATCCGATGCATGTTCTCAGAACTAGGAACAACAGATGATTTGTATAATACCGAACTGATACTCACTCAAATAGAAACAGACAATGAAAAGTGTACAGCCAGTTCAGCAATTCCACTTTCAGCATGACTTGATACAGGAATTTCAACTTTGAGCGTGTCTTTAGTCAGCAACATCTACCATCAGTGAATCAACTTTAAGCTAATCTACATTCGGTGACATCTAGTTTCAGCTGATCTGCATTCAACAAGTTAACCTCGATTTCAAGGAAGTTTACATTAATCAAGTTAACCTTCCTCGGGACTTCCTTCAGCAAATCCTACCTCCAATGAGTCATTCCAAAAGTCTTTCTCCAGCTAATCTTACCTCCAGCGTTTCTCCATTTAGCTACGTCTACTTTCAGCAAGTCAGCATTCGACAAGTCTTCTTTCAGCTAATTTGACTTTGGGTGAGTCTCTATTTAGCTACATCCACTCTCATCAAGTCATCATTCCACAGGTCTTCCTCCAATTAATCATACTTCCAACTACGTCCACTTTCAGCGAGTTAACATTTGATAAATCTTCCTCCAGCTAATTTTACTTCCAGTAAGTCCCCATTCAGCTACGCCCACTTTCAACAAATCAACATTCCACGAGTCTTCCTCGAACTAATCTTACTTCGAGCTAGTCTCCATTCAGCTACGTCCACTTTCAGCCAGTGCACATTCCACTACTCTTTCTTCAGCTAATTTGACTTCCAGTGAGTTTCCATTCAGCTACATCCACTTTCAGCTAGTTAAGATTCCACAAGTCTTCGTCCAACTAATCTTGCTTTAATTATGTTGCCATTCAGCTACGTCCACTTTCAGCAGGACAACATTCAACATGTCTTCTTCAAGCTAATTTGACCTCCCATGAGTCATTCAACGAGTCTCCCTCCAGCTAATCCTAATTTCAGCTAGTTTTCATTCAGCCACATCCATTTCCTGTAAGTCAACGTTTCACAAATTCCACTTCAGCTAATCCAACTTCCAGCGAATCTCCATTCAGCTACGTCCACTTTCAGTGAGTCAACATTCCACGAATCTTCCTCCAGTTAATCCAGCTTCTAGCGAGTGTCCATTCAGCTACGTCCACTTTAAGCGTGTCAACATTTGACATGTCATCCTCCAGCTAATCTTACTTCCAATGAGTCATTCCATGAGTCTTCCTCCAGCTAATCTTAATTCCAGCTAGTATTCATTTAGCCACATCCACTTTCAGTAAGTCAACGCTTCGCAAGTGTCCCTTCAGCTAATCCAACTTATAGCTAGTCTAAATTCAAATACATCCATTTTCAGCAAGTTAACATTCCACAAGTATTCCTCCAGCTAATCTTACTCCCAGTGTTTCTTCATTCAGCTACATCCACTTTCGGTGCCTCAGCGTTCCACGAGTTTTCCTCCACGTAATCTTACTTCCAGTTAATCTCCATTCAGCCATGTCTACTCCCAGCAAATTAACATTCCACCAGTTTCTCTCCGGGTAATTTTACTCCCACCAAGTCTCCATTAATCTATGTCCACTTTAAGCAAATCAGCATTCCACGTGTCTTCCTCCAGTTAATCTTACTTCCAGCAGGTCTCCATTCAGCTATATCAACCTTCAGATCAAAATACCATGAATCTTCCTCCAACTAATCATACTTCCAATAAGTCTCCTTTCAGCAACATCCACTCTCAGGGAGTCAACATTACACAAGTCTTCCTCCGGCTAATCTCATTTCCAGCAGGTCTACCTTCAGCTACGTCAACTTTCAGTGAATCAGTATTCCACGTGGATTCAACCGACTAATAATACTTCCAGTGGGTCTCCATTCAGCTACGTCCATTTTCAGCTAGTTAACATTCCAACCGTCTTCCTCCAACTAAACACACTTCTAGTGAGTCTCCATTCAGCTACGTTCATTTTCAGCCAGTTAACATTCCAACCGTCTTCCTCCAACTGAACACTCTTCCAGTGAGTCTCCATTCAGCTGCGTCCATTTTCAGCCAGTTAACATTCCAACCGTCTTCCTCCAACTAAACACACTTCTAGTGAGTCTCCATTCAGCTACGTCCATTTTCAGCTAGTTAACATTCCAACCGTCTTCCTCCAACTAAACACACTCCCAGTGTGTCTCCATTCAGCTACATCCACTTCCAGCAAGTCAGCATTCTTTGAGTCTCCCTACAGCTAATCTTACTTCCTGCAAGTCCCCATTCAGCAACATCCACCTTCAGCAAGTCAGCATTACACGTGTCTTCCTCCAGCTAATCTTATTTCCAGCAAGTCTTCATTCAGCTACATCCACTTTCAGCAAGTCAGCATTCCACAAGTCTTCCAGTTAATTTTACTTCCAGCGAGTGTCAATTCAGCTACGTCCACTTTCAGTTCCACTACGCTTCCTCCAACTAATCTTACTTCAATTGATTCTCCATTCAGTTCTGTCCACTTTCAACGAGTTAAAATTCCACAAGTTTTCCTCCAGCTAATCTTACTTCCATTGAGTCTCCATTCAGCTACATCCACTTTCAGCTAGTCAGCATTACACAAGACTTCCTCCAATTAATCATGCTTCCAGTCTCCATTCAGCTATGTCCAATTCCACCAAATTAATATCCCACGAGTCTTCCTCCAGTTAATATTATTTCTGGTGAGTTCCCATTCAGCTGCATCCTATTTCAGCAAGTTAACATTCCATGTGTCTTCTTCCAACTAATCGTACTTCAAGCAAGCCTCCATTCAGCTACATCCACTTTCAGCGAGTTAGCAATCCCTGAGTCTTCCTCCAACTAATCTGACTTCCAATGAGTCTCCATTCAGCTACGTCCACTTTAAGTTAATCAGTTGATCTTACTTCCAGCAGGTCTCCATTCAGCTATATCAACCTTCAGTGGATCAAAATACCATGAATCTTCCTCCAACTAATCATAATTCCAGTAAGTTTCCTTTCAGCAACATCCACTCTCAGGGAGTCAACATTACACAAGTCTTCAGCTTATCTTATTTCCAGCAGGTCTACCTTCAAACTTGAACTTAGAACCATTAGATTACTTTCAGTAATTCTGTCTGATTCTGTAACCACTACGCTATGTATCCATGTGGAAGTTCAATCCCTGTATGAGACAATAATAATACTACTACTGCTAAGAGGGGAGTGCGGTCAATATACCGCCGTCGGTTAAATAAAAGGGTTCGGTTCGTCACTTCCTGATGATACCTGATGAAGGCCGTAGACTACAACAGCCGAAATGTTGTATGAAAAACAACCAAGATGAGGATAGTCAGAATAATAATAGAAATAACAGAAATTTTCTCTTGTTATGAATGGCATTTTTTACTCATTTCCCTTCGCATGCAAATTGTCACATAGTTGATCATTACTTTTGCTACGATACAAGAGAGAAGGAAATTTCGAAGTATTTTTTCTTCACTCCGTTGAGTTTCTTAATCAATTTGACCTGAAAGGATCTAACATATGTTACCTCAAGTGGTAAGAGCATAGCCGCATTTAGGTAGCTTCCTAGTGGGACGCAGGTTTGAGTCTTGCACAGCGCTCCTTTTCCTTTATTCATAAACTATTTATTCAACTGATATATATATATATATATATATATATATATATATATATATATATATATATATATATATATATATATATATTCTCAGTATTAGAGAACACATACATACGCATCTAAATATTTGTGGTCACCATCGTGGATTAGAGTAGAATGAGTAACTTCTGCTTTGCTATAGGAGCGCTATTAGCTCAGATAATCGGTTGAAATTCACCTCCATCAATCTGTTTTACCGAGGTTCACTGTAACATGAGTTTCAACGTGAACAGAAAAAAAAGAAAATGCGCGAGTTGTATGTAGAAGAATTAAGCAAAAATAATCTTCTTCAAAATTTGAGAAGATTCTATTTCAAGTGCCGAGTCTCTGATCAGTGAAACGATCTTCCATAGGTAATAATAGAAGCATCGGACCTGAACGCATTTGAAAACCACCGTAGGGGCGAAAAGGAATTATTTATGACTCTAATGTAAATGTCCATGGAATAACATCTGCTCGCCGAACGAAGTACGAAATGATAGACTTATGTTAGAATCAGGTATGAAAGGCCATTTCTAAGGCCTTGTCTTACTACTTATACTACTACTACTGTTATTATTATCATTATTGTTATTATTATCATCATTATCATCATCATCATTATTATCATCATTATCATTATTATATTATTATTATTATTATTATTGTTATTATTATTATTCTTAGGAATCTCACACCAGTTGCCTGGTGGTAACCGCTGGAGTTTGAGTGACAGCAAGTCTCCTCAAGTCTCCAGCCCTCCTCTCCTAGTATTCATAGGTCGCAGTAATTCTGCAATTTACAGTTTCACACTGGTTGCCCAGTGGTTATCGCTGAAGGCTGAGTAACAATAAGTCTCCTCAGGTCTTCAGCTAACATCTCCTCTCTCTCTCTCTCACCTATTATGTCAGGGCTAAAATTCGTTGCAGTATTTATATCTCTAGCACCTTCCTCAGTATCCGTGCAGTTCCCAGTAGTGCTGAGGTCTGTACAGTCTCAATCCTTCCCCTATTCCCGATCTCCTCCAGTCTCACGCTCAGCGTTTTGGGGACTGTTCCTAGTACGCCCTCTATGACCGGTACTACCCTGGCTTTCATGTTCCACATCTTCTTTAACTCTCTTGCTAGATCCTGGTATTTTTCCCGTTTTTCACTCTCCTTCTTTCTTACTCTATGGTCTGCGGGTACAGCAACGTCTACTATTTGGCAGGCCTTCCTTTTTTTGTCTACCATTACCAAGTCCGGTCTCCTTGCCTGGATGAGGTGGTCAGTTTGGATGTCAAAGTCCCACAGTAGTTTGTGGTTGTCATTCTCCAAAATTGCCTCTGGCTTGTGCTAATACCACTTTTCTACCTGGTTGAATCCCATTTGTTTGCTTAGTTCCCAGTGCATAATCGTTGCTACTCTATCGTATCTATGCTTATACTCCTTCTGGGTGAGTTGACTACATTTACTAGTTATGTGGTTTACTGTCTCATCTCTTTTTACGCACATGCGGCATTTGCTGTTTGTCTGTGTTCTGTCGATTTTTGTTTTCCTGTAGTTTGCCCTGATGCTTTTGTTTTGGGCTGCCATGATGAGCGATTCCGTTTTTCCCTCAAGGTTTCCTTTTCGTAACCACATCCATGATTTCTCGTCTGCTACATCTTGTATCCGTCTTTTAAACTCGCCGTACAATTTTTTCTCTTCCCATCTTTCTTTTCTTGTTTGCTGTACCGTTCCATTGTTTTCTACTTTATTGCTTGTTGCACTATCTCTCGCGTTCTTTATGATTTCGTCACTATTTGTTTGCACATATCTTTCTAGGACTACTTTAGCTCTCTGGACACAGTCTTCTATGCTGATGAGCCCCCTGCCACCTTCTTTTCTCTTAACGAATAGTCTATCTGTATCATCTCTAGTGTATAATGCTTTATGCATCGTCATAAGTTTCCTTGTTCGCCTATCCATTGATTGGAGCTCTTCCTTTGTCCATCCTAGGAATGGTCCTATGCCTAACTACTGACACAGCCCAGGTGTTCATTCCTTTTATTAGATTTCTGCTGTTTAATTTGGTCTCTAATATTTTCCTTATCCTTCTGAGGTATTCTCTCTATATTTTCTCCTTCATCTCTTCCCGTTATATCGTGTCACATTCAAGGACACCTAGGTACTTGTATCAGTCTTGTGCGGTCAATGCCCTAATCTTGCTGTTGTCCAGGAGTTCAATTCCTTCAGTCATTGAAAGCCTTCCTTTGTGCATCACCATGATTGCGCATTTTTCTATTCCAAACTCCATTCCTATGTCCTCACTATATTCCCTAACTTCGTTGAACAGAGTCTCAAGCTCTCCCGTTTTTTGTGAACAATTTTATATCGTCCATGTACATTAGGTGGCTGACCTTTCCTTTTGTTTTAGAGAAATGGTATCCTTTGCTGTTTTTCAGGATTCTGTTGAGCGGTATCATTGTTAGAACAAATAATAGTGGGGACAACGAGTCTCCTTGGAAGATCCCCTTTTTTATCCCTACCTCTGCTAGTTTGTCCCCTGCGGCTGTCAAATCTACTTTCCAGTTTTTCATCGAATTACCAATGAATTTAACCACCGGTTCGCTAATTTTGAACATTCTAAGGTATTCGAGTATCCAGCTTTGTGGAATTATATCGTACGCTTTTTTGTAATCTATCCATCCCATTGCGATATTCTTTCTCCTTTTTCTCACTTCTCTTAAGATCATCTGGTCTATGTAGAGTAAATCGTTTGCCCCTTTGGTTCCTATCCTACACCCTTTCTGTTCTTCTAGTAGTAGTCCCTTTCTATCCATTGACAAGTATATTCTCTCTGCTATTTGCCTTGTCAGGATTTTCCACATAAGTCGTAAGCACGTGATTTGTCTATAGTTGCTTGCTATGTTCCCCTTTTTGGGGTCTTTTTGGATGAGGGCGGTTCTGCCTTTAGTCATCCATTCTGGTGCCTTGCCTTCGTTTAGACAATTTTGGAGTAGGTGGGTGAGTCCGCCGTGCAAAGTGGTGAATTTCTTGAACCAATACCCATGGATCCCGTCAGGACCCGGTGCTTTCCAGTTGGCTACTTTCCTAAGAGTATGTTTCAATGTGGTTTCATTCAGTAATATTGGTTCCCCATTGTCTATATCTTCTAGTTCTTTTCTCATGTTTCCCAACCATCACGGTGTTACGTTGTGTCTTTTCGGGTGCCCCTATATGCTATTCCAATAGTTCTTGGCCTCTGTGGCATCTGGTTTTATGTTCTACCTTCTTTCTCCGTTCAAATCTTGGTAAAACTTCTCATTGTTTTGGAATGTGCGGTTTTGTGTGTATTGGGCCGTTCTTAGTCTGTATCTTTTCAGTCTTGCCTCTTTAGCTAATCTCTTCTGGTGTAACTCTTCGACTACAGTTGGGATGCCTTTTTGCGTTACCTTGTATTTGTTCCAAAGTCTTACTCATGGTCTGTCTGTGTGTGGTGTATTTCTAAGCAGTACTTCATCTCTCTGTAGTTGGGAGATCTGCTTTTGTAATCTTCTTTCCCAGTTAGGTTTCTCTTCCCTATTATTGCTTGGGGTTCTTTCTTGTGTTGTGAAGCTTTGTGAAGCATTTTTGCCACAGCGTAAATTAAGTTGTTGAGTTCCAGAAGGCTGTTCGTTTCAATGTGCTGTAAGAGGCAGTTGACATGTTTGGTCACTTCTCCGAGTTTCTTTCTGTCTTTGTCTCTTTATTTGCAATTTCACACCGGTGGCCTGGTAGTTACTGCTGAGGGTTGAGTGATAGCAAGTCTCCTGAAGTCTCCAGCCCTCCTCTTCACACTCTCATAGTCTGCAGCAGAGCTGTGGTTTACAGTTTCAGACCAGTTGCCCGTTGGTCATCGCTGAAGGCTGAGTGACAGTAAGTCTCCCAAGGTCTTCAGCCCACACCTCATCTCTCCCTCACCTATCACTCCTTAGCTACCATTTGGGTGTTTTTTTCCTCCAACCCCCTCTGTTAGGCCACTGCTAACAGTTAGGGTCGTAGATATTTTATTTCTAGCACTTTCCTCAGTATCCATGCAGTTCCTTGCAGTGCTGTGGTCTGTACTGTCTCAATCCTTCCTTTTATTCTGATTTCCTCCAATCACACCCTTAGTGTCTTTGGGAAAGTTCTGAGTGTACCTATTATTACTGGTACTACCCTATAATTATTATTATTATTATTATTATTATTATTATTATTATTATTATTATTATTATTATTAATAACTCGCCCTTGAAGACGCTGAAGACAAAGAGATTGAAGCCGGTGGAAATATGGATAAAGAAATCACTGCAAGTGAACTTTAAGAAGGATTCAAATTTGCTGAAGGATTTTTTAAAATGTAAATGTTGATCCTTTCATTGGAAGAAGCAACTTTAGGGCATTGTATAATGAGAAACAAAAATCAATTTAAATACGTGCTGTTAATCTAAAATTATTTTTTCCGAGAAATAGTTTTGTAATAATGAAATCAAACCACGTGATGAGCTTATATGCATTCCTTTTGTTTATTTGTTTGTTTGTATTTGTTGTTTTTTGCGTTCTAATGGGATGATCTCATTGGTTGATTCAACTTCCTATTATGACACATCAATAAATTACACCATAGAAACTCTTGAAACTTCACATCTGACCATCATTCATGAAAACAACTTGAAATGTGTTGAGACTTTGAAAAACCTATGATCAGAATACTTGTATTATCAAAAATTCATTACCCAATAAGATAGCTTCAGGCTCCTTAGCGCCAATCCATACCGCGTCATTTCTTACGGGTATTTTCTAGTTATGAGATAAATTTTTAAAAAAATCAATTATTTGTAGTAGCCATTACAGTTCTAGAGTTGATTAAAGCCACGAAGTCCGCTCAGATGATGTCATGGCTTCCTCACACATAGAAAGATCTGGGTTTAGTTCTCAAATATGGATTGTTGAAATTTCCCTGTGTACTCAGCAGCTAATTGAGTACATCCTAAACTGTGTGATTGGGGTAAAAAAGTTGGGAATGGAGTCGCACCCTCCCTTATCCAAAAGGACAGTGGCAAACGAAAGTGGAGCTTTTGGGGTGGTCTCCGACTGTCTTTGCAGTATGGTCTTGAGGTTTTCTTTTTTTTTTTTTGACTTGAAGCTAAAAGTTGCTTTCAAACCACATTTTACAACGAGTTAATTACACGAGTAATTATTATTATTATTATTATTATTATTATTATTATTATTATTATTATTATTATTATTATTATTATTATTATTATTATTATTATTATTATTATTGGTTGTCACATTTGGAGACTGAGTGACAGCAAGTCTTCTCTGGCTTCGAGCCCTCCTCTCCACAGCAGTGCTGTGGTTTACAGTTTCATACTGATTGCCCGGTGGTCATCGCTGAAGACTGAGTGATAGTAAGTCACCTCAGGTCTTCAGTCCTCCTCTCATATCTCCCTCACGTACCACAGCAGTTTGTGGTTTGTTCCTCCACCACCATTTATTTATTTTTTCTCCTTTCTTTCCCCTTCCATCTCTCCATGTTAGGTCACTGTTAACAGTTGATGTCGTAGATTTCATATTTCTAGCACTCTCGCCTGTATTCTTGCAATATCCAGTAGTGCTGTGGTCTAATTAGACTCAATCTTTCCTCTTATCCCCAGTTCTTCCAATTTCGCTTTCAGTGTTTTTGGTACGGTTCCGAGTGCACCTACTATTACTGGTACTACCCTGACTTACATGCACCACACCTTCTTGTTGGAAACAAAGCAAAACACGAAAAAGATAAAAAATACTTCTCTTGCATCATTCTTCATTCCAAAGAAAATCTTGATTAATCAACATTGTTGTGTTATAATCAATAAGATCCCAGAATTGACCAAACTGTGAAAGAATGAAACAAGAATTTCAGGAAATGATCGAATCGATCGTATAATTTAAAAATTTCTCTGGATTTGTTTCTCTTTATTCAAAATAGCCTTATAATATGGTAGCTAATAAAAATGAAAATGTCGCTGAGACGAGCAATATCTTACTCCATTTTTCAGTTTTTTTTTCTAACTTCTTAAACGAAGTTATTTTGCAGAACTTCTGCTAAGTTTTTTTTTAAACGTAAACAGAACTTAGATTTCCATGGATTTCAATATTAGCAAAAGTCATGATTATTATAAGTAAAATAAATCATCGACCAATTCAAAGGTCAGTTGTATAATCACTAGGAAAATCTTTTTTTCCCGTAATGTTAATAGAAGCTTATTTAAGATAAATTTTTGTCTTCATCCAATAAGAACTGAAAATATCATAAAAATCCAATAAGTATTTTAGATTTTAGTAAATCTTTAAAATAGACGTAGGCTGTGCATAATAATTTTGGTCAATTTTTCTGATAATAATTTCTATTGCAAGTGTTTCGTTTGCATTGTCACGACATTTTACGCAATCTATCTTCTAAAAGATCTCCAGTTCTATATAGTGTACACAAATAATTTTCATGTCAGATTTTTCTTCAATCTTTCTTCTTACGAATGGCACAAAGATTCCGACGATAAAATCAAATGTTATACGATTTTGACGTGTTTTTTGTGAGGTGCCGATTTCAGGTATGTCAGCAAGGTCCATCTAAAGTTATTTCAAGATGGAAGTCTTTCATTATCATTATAATTAGTAGTAGTTGTAGTATCTACATCTTATCTTTGGGAAGGAAATTTATTCGAAAAAGAGAAAAAGAACAAGAATAAATTGGAGAAACTAGTAATAAGATAAGTCTGGTAAGTCACTCAATAGACACTGTTATACAACCAATTTCTTTTGGCAGCATGCCGTGTCATGGGTGATCAATTTAAAAAATTGGAAAAAAAAGGGTAATCAATGAAAAATTTAATTCTCTCGCCCTTCTGGGACAGTGATTACTAAAAAAAGCTGAGTTTTCAAAAAAGAAGTGTAGTGCAAACAAAGGGATCAATGTAGCATAAACGTGCATTGCAAACTGAACTCCCCCACTGTGATGAAAAAAAACTCATTTAGAAGAAAACAAACAAAAAAAATAAGGTTTTTTCTAAACATCATAAGAAGTAAAAGTTGAGTTTTTCTATAAATCATAAGCAAATGTTGAGTTTTCTTATACATCATAAGAAGTAAATGTTGATTTTTTATCTATAAATCATAAGAAGTAAATGTTGAAATTTTCAGAATTCTAGCTCCATTAGTGAGGCTTGTATGCATGATACGTACATCGGCTGCAGGCCGAGCTAGGTTGACAGTTTTGGTGGCAGTTTGTGCTGACGGTTTCTAATTGTTAACCTTGGTTATGTTAACTATTCACAAGACTCAGGCACGGAATGTATTCGTGACACGTCAAATATCTCGGTCTTAGAATTCTTAATTACATCGAAACTATTGAGACTTAACAATATAGAAACTAAATAGGCAACATGAATTATTTCCCTTGGGCATTTTACCATTCGAAAATGTCCATCAGAACAAGAGTAATTAGTAATTTAAAGAACGTAATTTATATTCTCTTTTTAAATTGCGTTTTTAATCGTTTTCTGAGAATACGGATGAGCAGAAATTAAATTGGTTTCTCATAAAACAGAATGAATCATTTAGGAAGCACACAGGGAGCACATGCCTCTATAAACAGCATACATCAGCTAAAAACTAAACGACAAACAGTTTATAAATGGCTAGAGCACAAGGAGGTATTTGTGTTTCAATTTTCTTGACACATGAAAAAATATCCAGGATCCACCCTAAATTTGATCAGTTCTACCTTAGCTCATGATCAATTCGTCCACAAAATGTCACTGAGAATTTTTTGAGATATATTGTGGGCAGACACACAAACATGGGTGAATACATATAAATATATCGGAAAAATGTAAGATATCCCTCAATAACGACTGTAATCCTGGTTCCGCCCACAAATTTAATCAATTGTTTCTTTCTCCCATAAAATGTTATCAAAATAAATCAGAACCTTTAGAGATATTGTGGGTACAGACAGATCTGGTTAGTCACTCATTAGAAACCATGACGTGATTAACATCTTTTGGCGGTATGCTGTCCTGGGGTGATCTATTAAAATTAAGAAGAATGCGATGATAAATGGATAAGTTACTTCTAACGACTTTTGCTGGATAATGATCACTAAAATTCTGAATATTAAAAAAAAAGCAACCATGAACGTTGACACAAACTATTGACCAATTTAGCATGACATGTAAATTGCTCCCAAGAAAGAAACAACAACGGAAAAAAAAACGAAAAAAAAAAAACTACTCATTTGGTGGGAAGACTTTGAAAAAGCAAAAGGAGTCGACGTGGAAAATTTCAGCCTTTTAACTCTATCATTACGACCAGTACGCGTGATAAGTACATCATACCAGCTTAAACACTGAAGTGACTTATGTTGACAGTTTCTAATATGTGTCAATACATAAACCTGTTCAAACTTTGTCGGCAGAGTTAAAAAGTTAATTGAATATGTTGCATGAACTATTTCCCTTGGGTCCTTTAGCGCTCAAAAATGTTGATCAGAACAAGAGTTATTAGTAATTGGCAAAGAATAATTAGAAATCTTCAACCAAGACAGTCAACAGAGGTTCTTTAATTTCAAGTTGCTTTGGCTGGCCGACTATGCATATATGGGTCGCCACATTCGAGTTAGAGGGCTTTATGTCTAAAAAGAAGAGTATACAACCAATGCACCCTCCCAATAGTCATTTATGGAGCTGAAACATGGAACCTAATCCAGAGACATCACCGCAAACTGAGAAGCATGCAAGGCGTACATGAGAGAATCATGCTCAACCTCACATGGAGAGATCACAAGACAGTACAGTATATCAGGAAGGAAACGGGAGTTCGAGACATCATACAATTTATTAAAAACTTAAATGGCAACGGGCAGGTCTTGTTGCAAGAATGAAAGACAACCGATGGACATCACGATTCACAACATGGATCCCCAGAGATCACATGCAAAACCGAAGCCGACAAAATACAAGATCGAGAGATGAACTGGACAAATTTAGAAAATACTGGCTCTGCGACGCCCATGATGAAGAACTGTGGCGAATCTTGGGGAAGGTCTATGTCCAACGATGGACGTTAAAGGACTGATGATGATGTTTAAAAAAAAACATTGTTTCTTGTTATCTTAAAATTTCCACCATAAATAAAATGTAACTTCACGCAACAATGGAACTAATAGGCTTTATAGTTAAGAAAAATGTTCGTTTTTTTTTTAAAATCTCCTGCCTGGACTTATTTCCTGATTACATTTCTTCCCCAACTTATTTTTTCCACCTTGTCCTATATTCTGATGACACTTTTAGCTGGGATCAAAAATGAAGGGAAACATTTTTTCCCCTTTCAAAGGCCAAGAGTGAAGGGAATATTATGAAATAATTGCATTGCTAGTGATTTTACTAGAGAAATGTTTTGAAAATCAGGAAGAAATGGTTTGAGGCTGGTGTTTCAGAAAGCAAAGGCTGTTTATATATAGAATGCATTACAAATAATTTTCTCAATATAAACGTTATAGTATTTTTATTGAAATATTGAAATTTTAATGAAATTCTGTGATTTTATCAATAATGTCTGAAACAAATGGCAATAATTGTGTAAACAATGTCGCAGATTTTAAACAGAGTATGTTCTGGTTTCGTTTGTAAATATCGTTGATCGGGGATGAAATTGCTTTCCTGTAAAACAGAACAAAACAATTCATCGAATATCGAAAGAAACAATTTTCTGCTTCTTCAATTAGATCAGAGATATGCAAATAGCAATAAAAGGAAAATAAAAAAATTTGAAATTTAAATCTTTTTTCGAAATTAACTTGAAATATTGGAAAAATACATTTACCGCTTGATTACACTAACTTCAACTATCTTTTTAACGACTTCATAATTCCATCCTCCAGGATCGTTTCATCCTCCCTGAGCAAAGAACTGCTTTCGGCGCTTTCTACAGTCTTCCAAGGAATTGAACTGTATCTCACCAAGGCAATCCAGTAAGGACCAAACTAAATGTTTGTCTGAATTTGCAAAATCTGATGAAGACGGTGGATCTGTGGGAACTACCCAATCAAACTGCAAGCATTATTGCCTGGTCACCAAAGAAAGATACATTCATCGTCATCAGTTCGAGAGGTCTTCCCAGATCCCCCTGACACGTTCTCTCCATCCTTTTCAGTCCTCTATCACAGAAGGGATATTTTCTGGAAGACATCCTATATCTTCCTTACTAGATCAATGTACGTGCGTTGGGATCTGCCAATTGAGGTTGTTCCATCTGATAAACGCCAAAACGACGTTTGGCTCACAAATCCATCCTAGTGGCACCAAAAATGGCCATCCGACGGAGTCTGCTCTCCCTTATAGAGGTTGTAATTGAAGGGAGATGTCCGGGTAAATACTTCTCTATCGGGTGCTTTTCCCGGTTGGGGTATTCCGTGAACGCACCATCCAAAACAGATTATGTTGCTTAGTTAGTGTCCAAGTTACGGAGCCGTAAAACAAGACAGGTTCAACGGTGGCTCTGAGGAACTGTCTCCAGCTTGTCGGGAAATGTCGACTTCAAGATTTTGTTCAGCCCTTTCCCTCCATTATTCTGATGGAATATTACGCCCTTTCTGTTGACTCACTCTGAACGCTTTTCGTCAGTCGCTGTATTTACGCACAGTACTTTTCCGAATCAATAATTTGGTTCTCCAGAAGGACCTCATCGTAGCAAACTCTCTTCCAGTCCCGCTATACGTACTGCATTGTATTCTTTGGATGACCTTTAGTACGCTTTGTGAGAGTTCCTTTCACTTATTCTGCGATCTCTTACCTTCCACGTTGTAATGAAATTTCCACTTTTCATCGCCTGTTATATTCTATTTTCCAGATAAAACTTTTACATATAGTCCAGTAACTTTTTCGCTCAACAGATATGGAATCCACACAACCAAGCGGATAGCATAGTCAAAATAGTGCAAATGATTTCCAACTCTTGATTTGGATCAGTAGGGCGCATACCACATAAGAGGGCAATTTCACTACATCGTGGGCTCTTTGGATTTAAGTATGAAGAGTGAAAAAGGTTCCATAGTTCAAAACTGAGTCGTGTTGAGGCTCAAGTGATTAATTCCGAATTCATACTATCCATTGCCCAACTTATTATCTTTGCTATGTATAAAAGCATCGAAGTAATTACGATTTTGTTACTAAAGTTCACACTGAAAAGAAATCATAAAAATTTTAGAAAGTTCCTTAAGTTCGTATGTCAGTACTCTCAAAATTAAAAGTTGAATTTGTTATATTATAGAGGATATTATGAACTCAAAGTTGTATTATTATATGAGGTTGGTGCAGAAATAATTGCAGATTCTCAAAATTATATCTAAAGCAGTATATCTCAGCTCAGAATAAAAGTTATTAATCTAAATTGGAACTTATATAATCTTGACATTTTTGCTAACTAGAAACAAATCCATTTATTTTGGAGCCATAGAATTCACGGGTCCTGGAACCAATAAATTTTTTCGGAGACGTTTCGAGCTGCTGCTTGGTTGTTAGAGTCCTTCCCTTGCAGGAAACGGACGGAATGCTTGAAAAAGTGGTAGTCGATCGGAAAGATGTCTGGCAAGTGAGCCGGATGAGGTAGTCTTGTTCGTTCAATTTCATTCGCGTGACATGCGAGGTTTTTGATTTTCCTTCAGTCATTCGCACATGTCGAGCTTTTTTCCTTTTTCGATTTCGTAAGAATTTCGAACAGCAGTTGAATGGTCAAAGTTTAGTTCCTCTGCAACTTCTCTACTTGTTTCACGTTGGTCAATAATAACCCTAAATTACAGACTGACGTTTGCATGTTCAAGGTCCTCGTTTCCGTCTTGTATCTTCGAGGCCCTCGTCTCCGTCTCGAAATCTGTCGATCTGTACGTTTGTTGATGGTCCACTGGCTGAATGTTTGGTTGATATAACGAGCAGTTTCCGCTGATTTACGCCCCATTTCGAATTCATAAAACAAAATTGCTCGTATTTATTTATTTCCATGTTTGATTTAACTCTTAAATAAATCAAGACATATATTGAAAAGTGAACGTCTAGCTTGAATAGAGCGACTTTCATGATTCAAAATGGTATATTCCCTGAGCATAGGTAAATATTTCTTTATTCCAAAATAAGCATCAAAGTTTATAGTAACAAAAACTGCAATTATTTTTGCACCACGTGATAATATGTCATATTTAATAAAAGTTTTTTTGCACAATTTTCTTAGTATATCTTTGAATTTTTGAGCTGAGGTATTTTTATTATTTCTGTAATCATTCAGACTATCCTCATCTTGGTTGTTTTTCATACCTGATACCTGATGAAGGCTGTAGAGTACAACGACCGAAACGTTGTATGAAAAACAACCAAGATGAGGATAGTCCGAATATTAATAGAGATAATAACAATTTTCTTGATGATTTGTGCGTTTTTCCTTGATTTCAAACTATGATTTTTTGTTAATATCTTTATTGAACACAATGCAAATAGTTAATACCGCGAATGAATTAACAGATATGCAGGTTCTGTCGCTATGCGAAAGTAAAGGGTTCCTAAAAATCCTTCCGGAGGCTGAGAGGGTGTAAAACGAAGAAGCGATTATCATGATTTCTGAGCGTTCCTCCCAAAATGCTGGGGATGGTATGTTAGGCTGATTCATTGGAGGTTATGACGATGGGGGTTATAGAGACTGGGGGCAGAAGAGAGGGGAAGAGGGTGCATACTGCTTCTATAACGGCTCGCTGTAAAACTAAAATGGACGGAAAAGCGAAAAATAGGCGTAAAATGAGCTTTCAAAAAATGGCTTATACGGGTGTAAAATGACGGTGTGTGTATGCTGTGTTTATCTGCTGTATTTCACATTTGCATAAGCGAAATTTGCTGAAAATGACTTTGAACAAATCAGTATAATTTTCAAATTACTAGAAATCACCTGACGTTATGATTTAAAAAAAAGATAGGCTATCAATTGATGCTAACCCAACGTTTCTGTCTCCATTAGTTTCCGAGTTATTAAGCTTCAAAGAGCGTGACAAACAGGCCAGGCCGGATCGTATCGTTTTTTTCCCTCATATCCAAATGAATCCTAAAAAAAAACAAAACAAAACTTGTTAGTAAATGGTTGCCAATATATGATTCCATCTTTAATAGTTCCCCAGATAAGGGACCGTTCTGTGACCATTATATTTGACTAGAAAGACGTCGCTTCCAGCCCAGTTGCAATAAAGACAACCACAGAACGCAGCTTTAGATTAACCAATAGAATACACGCTAATATGATATTCGTCAATACGACAAAAAATATCTTTTTGACTAAAGTATGTCCGAAACAGGTCGCTTTTTATATATACAGGTCATTTTTTATCATATTGTGACAACTGTCAGGTCAACATATATTTTATTGGTTAACAAAAAACTTTGGGGACTTTAATACTCTTAATGTCATATAAGGATTGACGTAAAATGGACTTTTGGAGTTACCCAACAAATTAGCACGTTGGTATGATATCTTTACACGAAATTTGATTACACACAATTCTGTGATTTTAGAAGTAAGCTCCAAACTGATTTTACCATTTTGTAGTGAGTAGAAGTCTTTAAAATGCCATTGTAAAACATGCGTCTTGTAGGCTGTAAAAAATGGTATTACTCTAGGAGCAAAGTTAGGTCCTGGTTGCACCTCTTTTGTTAATACAAGGTCTAAGGATCATAAAAAGGTAGGTGTCACATGCTGGTTCATTGTACAAATAATTGTGTATGGATCTGTTCCAAAATTTCACGAATTTGTTCGTAGCCTATTGCCCACATTCCGACAAAATTCATTTGAAATTCATTTGGAACTTTCGGAGATGCAGAACAGCCTGGACTAAAAGAAAGTTTTCCGATCTTGGCATTATTTTTCCCCGTCTGTCTCTCCAAGAGTTCTTAATCAATTTCATTGAAATGTTGGGATCAGTGGGCAATCGGCTACGAACGAAGTCAGGAAACCTTGGAGCGGATCCATGTAATATTATCCCCCAACGTCTTAGCTAACAGTCGATAAACACAAAATATCTCAAAAGTCTGTCCGTATGATATCTCCGAAGATTCTCAATTTTGAGGGATTTTTTTGTGGAAACCTGGATAGTTAATTGGGGAAAAGGTGATTAAATTTGGTAGCGGATCCATGTGCAATTATCTCCCCTACATTGTTGCTATCCGTTCATACCACGCAATATCTTCAAGATTTCTCAGTCTGTACACACAGAATCTCTAGAAGTACTCAACGAATTTTAATGAAATTTCGTCGAGGTACAGCCGATAGGCTACGTCCTAGCTTACTGTTTGCACCAAACATTTACTCAAAAAGCTCTCTGTCTTCCCACTCAGTCCTCAATCAATCGCAATGAAGTTTTGTGGAAGCGTTGGAAACAGGCAACGAAATAAGGAAACCAAATCAACAATTACCTCCTCTATGGGATAGCTATCTGCCTATACAAGTTTTTTTTTTTATTCCAAGGCGAAGGATTTGCGACATTTAATTGTAAATATCTCGATAAGACTTGCTCAGAGGCATATGTTTTTTCGGTAAACTTTACTCAGCATGGAGTTTCCTTTCCAACGACCAGCAGCATGACCATATTTGGGAAAATTGATTCAATCCTAGTCATAGCCTGGAATCTAAAATGGCAGACAAATCATAGAAATATTACGAATAGAGTGCCTACTCGGTCACGTGGTCTATTTTGTTCGCCCACTTATGATTGTTTATCCATGGAGAAATGAGATGGCATAAAATAGTTTTTCAAAAAGTGAATAATGATATTAACTTGAACATTCATATAAGCATAGATCACAAAATATGAAAGATGGACATGATAAAACCGACGGACTTTACTACAAAGACGAATGTAGGTGAGGGAAATTTCGCTTTTTATAACAGTTAACGATTTGCAAGCTTCAAATTGATACCGAAACGAAGTTTTATCGTCCGGTAATAAGGTTTGTTATCGGTTCGTACGTTTGCTTATGCGTCTGCTACAGACAATTATTTGATCGAAATATTTGTATGGTCTGTAACTACTGCTTTGTACTAAGAAAGTAATTCAATTTAGTATTTTTTGGTAAATTTGAATGGATGAATACTAAAGAGGTTTTGTTGTGATTTTGTTTGGTTTTATTTCGCACCATAAGTCACAGAAAAATAAGTGATATTTTTTAAAATTAAGTAATAAAGTAACTAATACTTCTAAATGAAATAAGTAATATTGTAAGACATTTTTTCACCATTAAAATAAGTAATATATGGTAGTCTTCGCTTTGAAGTGGCCCCAAAAATCATACAAAATAATAACCTTTGATAAGTTTATTCTCTCTTAACTAAGTCGTCAGTATTTTTTATTCAATTTTCTTTTTTTAAATTTTCCATTTTTTAGGTCATTCATTTTTTAAAAATCATCAATTTTGATAGAAACTCTCTTCGTCTATTAAAAAAGTATTCGTAAGCAATTATTAGAACATCGCCTTTTATCAACAGAATATGACAGCCGATGGGTATAATGGATTTCAATAATTTTTCGCTATTTAAATTGACAAGAAATCGAATATTCAAAGAATGGATAAAATAAATCGTTTTAACGTCTTTTTGTCAGTTCTCAATCTTTGAATCGATTGTGAATGATAAAGATTTTTAGGGCATAACAGGTCGTACGGGTCCTCTCTCGAGATTTAACGAAAGATGCGCCAATTTTATTCGGAAAAAAAATTAATCATTCGAGGTTAAATAAAAAAAAACCAATTATCCTAAATATTACTGATTTCATTTAAAAGTATCAATTATTACATTACCTGAATGATATAGTATAACAAATTTAATTCACACATCTATTCTATTCAAATAAGCCACATAACAACAACGTAATAAAAAGCCTTATTTTGGTTTTCGACCCCAATCCATGTCACGTGAGTGCTTGGCATTGTTCATAATATTCCTATGGGACAAACGACCACGAACTACCATGTGCCAGCTTACCCTTCCATGATTCTTAGTCAATATATAAACAAAATGTCAAGTGAAACACAGGTAACTCAGAGGCGTATACGGGGCCCAACTCAAATCCTGGAGGATAATCGAAAACCACTTGCCGTAGACGGGTTGTTAACAGTTAAGTCTCGCCGGCCATTACGACGGAAATGAATTGGAACTTCACTGAGGCAAGTGAATACGATGTTCGTTGAGTTCTATACCATTGTGTCAAACTAAGCAAAGCTTAACAACATTCTGCTGATGTTATGGACATTTGTTGAAGAGTGGATATTCGTAAGGTGCTTCGACAGACCATTACCAGTTTAGTGAGTTCGATCCCCATAGATTGCCCCACTACGGTGGCTCTATTCCAGATTAGGTTCAGATTAGCACAGATCAAAAAGGAGTTTTCCGCACTGCAATGTTTTGTAAATGTTATATCCAGAGCTCCAGAGCTGTGGAGTCTGGGTCTGAGTCAGTATGATGTACCTAGGACTAATTCATCTCTGTAAAATCATGAATAGAATAAAAAAATCAGCGAAGAAGCACTCTAGGTTGGTAAAATTTCGGTAGAGCCAGTTCAAACTCCAAGAACAAGAAAATCAAATAAATCTCAAATCCTGATAGTCAATTAAGAATCTGAAACATGTAACCTAACCAAAAGATTGACCCTCAAATAGAGGAACATGCAAATTGTACAGGAGAGAATCAGATTCAATATTACATGGAGAGATTACAAGATAGCATAGTAAATTAGAGAAAAGCAGCAGGAGCCAGAGATATAATGGAATCAATTCGAAAACTTGAATGGCGATAGGCTAGTCATGCTGCTAGAATGTCAAAGAATAGTTGGACATCATGACTCAAAACGTAGATTTCTAGAGATCATATATGAAACAATGACCGGTGAAAACTCAGATAGTGTAAACAAGTTCAGAAAATATTGTCTCTGCGAAGCAGATGATAGAGAGGTTTTGCAATTCTTTGGGACAGGCGCTAAAATAATGATGAATATTACTCTGATATCGTCTAACTTCTTTTTTTTTCGCCACTTCTAAAATTGCTGACCAGACAGCAGGGTCTCAGAGAGAAGTTTTTCAAAGCAGTAAAAATCTGCTTTCGGGGCCTCATAAACAGATCCTTCCAACATACTTTATATTCGCACACCGATAAACAGTATCGAACCTATTTTATTTATGGGCATATTGCATAAACTCTCTGGGGATCTCCAAGCTCCCCCTCCCCATGAAATGCACCAGCTGCACTTCCTCTAGGAGACCCACGAGACATATCCTCTACAGCATGGCTTCTTATAGATATTGATAGGCAATTTTGTTTGCGACTTGCTCATCTGGGTATGAAGATGACACCTTTTTTTTTTTAAAGAAAATTAATTGAAAATTGGAAGGTCACAAATGCAACATCTAGATTGCACTTTTTCCTCTCTCTTTCTATCTCTTAATTCATCTTTCTCTCTCGCTCCTCGACGTTATTTATCTAGAAAACCCAAACATCGATGCAATCAATAATTCGTTTGCCTGGAAAATGATTAAAAATTTATTGATTTCGATTCCGTATTGACAACGTCGCTGTGACGACCGCACGAAGGCAGCGAGTCGAAAGCCGAAACTGAAGTGTTGAAAGTTTGTCTGGGGGACAGCGACAGCAGAGCCAGTTATTTTATTTATTCACAACCACGGAGTTCCGGCGTTGTCCAGGAGAGGAGAACTCGAATTTGACAACATAGACGAAAGAATAATAATAAACTGTACACAAGAGTGTACATGAGCCCTCCCACGTGTGCGAGAAATGATTTCATTCCTGGGTATCGCCGGAAATTCCTGCTAGTTTAACGTGGTAATGTAATTGAATGTTAAAATTCAGGATCTTTCAGTAACTGGATGTTAGGATTTAGTATCTTCCGGTGACCGGGTGTTGGAATTCGGCATCATCCAGGTATTTATTTGATATTTAGCATTTCCAGTGCCTGGGCGTAAGAATTTAGCCTTTTCTGGAGTAGTCGTTGATATTTAGCATCTTCTAGTGTCCAGGGTCAAAATTTAGCATATTGCAGTGCTCGGGCGTCGGATTCTAGCATCTTTCAGTGCCTGGGCGTCATAATTTAGCATCATACAGTGCCTGGGTGTCGGAATATAGTATCTTCCAGTTACCGGGGATTTACATTTAGCATCATCCATTTCAGAACATTCCAGATCCTGGATGACGGATATAAAACATGCTTGAAACTGGTCAGTAGCAACAAAGTTGTATCTATCAATCTCTCTCTCTGTCTCCCCCCCTCTCTCTCTCTCTCTCTCTCTCTCTATATATATATATATATATATATATATCGAACCTCTATACCTCGAAAATAAAAGTACAACCGACCAACATTCCGATAGATAACCGTGATGTCCCAGACGTATCAACGGAGGAAGTAGTTTTGCATTACGAGACATAAGAGGTGAAAAAGCCCCAAGCGAAAAAAACATAATGATAGATCTTTCAGAATATGTTGGAGAGGTCTATCATAATGGACTAGCGCATCTGTTCATACAATGATTAGAAAAGAAGAAAATGTCCCAAAGCTTCTTTTTAAGAATAGTGATTCTACTACACAAGAGAGGAGACAGTTACTACCTTATTTCTTTACAACTCAACTATTTTCAAAGATATTAACAAATAGATTGATAAACACTTTGGGTGAAAATCAACCTACTCGACAATAGACCACCTGCACACATTAGACCAGCCGATCAAAAGGCATAAGAATAAAACAAACCATCTAGTTTGGCTTTCGTAGACTACGAAACGATAAAACACGCGAAAGTCTTTAACTGTTTTCAAGGTATAGATGAGAATTATATAAAAGTTGAGAATATATACAAAAATAGCAGCACAATAATTAGACTTCATATAGATACTAACGAGATAAAGATTGGAGAAGGAGTAAGACAAGGGGATATAATATTTCGAAAATCTCTTTACAGTGAGCCTTGGGGGCACTTTTGGGAGAACAGACTGGTAAAATGCGGGAATAAACATAGACTGAGAATATTTGATCAGTTTAAGGTACTATGATGATAATACATTAATATCAAAAACTGTGGAGGATCTACAAAACATGTTGAGTGGCCTAAATGAAGAGAGTAAAAAGTAAGTTCAAAGATGAACAAAACAAAGACAAAAGAAAGGTTCAATGATAAAGTCCAGAAAAAGAGCACAAAGCCGTGAAAGAAGTTAAGGAACACATTGACCAAGGTAAGGCGATAAAGCAAGATGAAGGCAATAAAAATAATAAAAAAGACTGCGCATAACGAGTGGCTGGAAAGCATTTGGTATGAATTGACATATGCTAAAAAAATGCCAATATGCTTAAACGTACAGTGTATAATCAATGCATAACACCAGCTATGACGTACAGATGAAACACCCTGAAATTTACAAAAACCACTCGGAAACAAACTCAGAATGGCACAGAGGGCAATGGGAAGAGCAATGTTAGGAATAACTCTGCAACAGAAAAGGATCAACGTGGATCCGAGAGAGGATCCGGGTGAAAGGTATGGTACAAGTAATTAAGCAACAAAAATGAAGATGGTCAAGGCACGAAGCGAGAAGAAGGGACAACGGATGGAGCAAAAGGGTAACTGATTCGTCTCCAAGGGACAGTAAATGCTGTAGGGAAATACCAGACACAAGATGGAGACATGAGATCGAAAAAAACATAACAGAGATTAGCTCAATCCTGATCGTCATGGAAGGAGATGAAAGAGGCATTCGTCTAGCAGTGGACAAAACAGATGATGATGATGGTACGTATATTTTTCTTCTCGTCTCCAAATGTAGTACTGTTTCAGGAATACCTTTTTTATTGCCACAGTCTTGTTACACTTGCTTATAGAAATCTATACATAAATGTAGCAACTATTATGGGACAAAATGCATTTTGCATCAGCTCAAACCCAGGTTTTCTTTGTTCGAGCATTATTATAGGATACATCTGCATCTCGGTGCCAAAATTGGTGAAGATTCTTTGAGAAATGGAAACGTTGTTTAAAGACAAACAAACGAGCTTAAGTGCACATTGTATACATGGTTTGTTTTACCTATTTTTACTTTTTACCAAACCTGGTACATATGTATGTATGTATGTATGTATCTACCTATTGAACACCTGGTGGTGAAGGGTCGTATCATTTCTCTTGAAAGTGTATGTGTTTGTTTGTATTTTCCAGTGCTACTGGTCATAACGTTTTGTATTCAGACTTAAGAATTGGCATTAGTACTCCACTAAGCCCTTTTTAAATATTATTTTACTTTCTGAAACCACGTACTTTTTTTTTTGATGGGTTTAATAATAATATCTAGAGTCTCTAGAATCCAGATGTTTCTAGATGTTTTTTTTTTTTTACTCTACTCAAGATTTTTACCATGGAAAACGCTAGTGGTATTACAAATAGAACTGATTCTGACAATATTCATTTCTTCGATGGATTCTTTTTTACATGACTTCAAATTTTGGCGCTACGGTTGTTATTATTGACTGCAATAACGAGTATATATACTGATGAGCCCCTGAAGAGGAAATTTACACGTGGTGCCTTGATATCAAAGTATGTGTAAAACATTGAAAATAAAAAACACTGAAAAAATTCCATAAATTCCATCCATAGATATTGGGAAATAGGTGAAAAAAATTGAACAAATGTTTCAATGTGCTCAATGCTTAAAGCTGTAAAGCATTCTAGACTATATATATATATATATATATATATATATATATATATATATATATATATATATATATATATGTATGCAATGCTCTTCCATAGGAATAGAGCAGTCTGGTGGATGAGGGATTTCTGCGTAAATAAAATTTATTGCTTAAATTCAACCTTACTGACTGTCCAGTTCCGTTGTCCTGAGGTAGGTTATCGGGTCTGGAGTGAAGGTTTCAATTCTGCCTTGCAGTACTGGATGGGATAATGGAAAGTCTATAGCCACACTGAAGAGATGTAATACATTGAAACAGCTGTCTGTGGATGATACAATATATATATATATATATATATATATATATATATATATATATATATATATATATATATATATGTGTGTGTGTGTGTGTGTGTGTGTATGTATGTGTGTGTGTATATATAATGGAGTAAACATTTACTACACAAACAAGATTATGTTTCTGTCCTGTTTGGAGTTCTCCAGGCGAATGGTTTGGCTTATTCTAGATTCCTATTCAGGACATGGGTGGGGTGGCTGTCTATTTTACTCGTTGGTAGGAATTTGCTCTTATTCTATATACATATATGTGTATATATTTGTATTGATTTTTTGTTTTGTGGTTGGTCATTGCTATTTAGTGGGGATGTTGTTCTTGTTGGAGTTTCAAATTATAGATTAGGAGGGTATAGTGTAGGCATTTCCGTTATCAGTATGTAGTCAATCTATCAGTTTTTCGTGGTGTGTTTCCTCTCTGAGAGTTTTCTGTTCTCACTTGAATCTATTTCGCAATGTTAGTGTTCATTTTTATATGACCCCAGTTGTTACAGGCCGAGCAAAGTCCTACACATCATAATGACGCTAAAGAAATCCTCTTCTTTGATTCCAAATTTTGCTTCCAAAACAAAATATCTGATGTTAAATTCATTTCCTACGGAAACCTTCTAAAGGCACACACACGCACACATACACACACACACACACACACACACACCACGCTACTGAAGATGGGAACACCTCCTGAAGTATGTATAGCACGACAATTCATTTATAGATTAACTAATTAATAAACAAAGTCTCAATTTACTCTTACTCCTGAGTCTGTATCACTTCCTATTGTTCGCACACACACACACACACACACACATATATATATATATAACTTTGTTTATACGTTTCCGTAGGGAGATGGTTGTAGTCGTTTATTTATCCTTTGTTCTGTCTTTTCTTACGTTTCCCCACACTTGGCATCATACAGATTCAATTCTTTGTTTAGATGTTTTGATCACAATATTCTTGTCGGTAGGCTCCCTGGCCTTCCTCAAGTATATATTGTATCCTATTATCTTTGAATGAATACTAGTATTGGATCCTTCGGCTTGTGTGCCAATTCACAATTCAAATATAAGTACTTTCTCGAAAGTTTGCTTTACAACACTTATTCGCTTTTATGAAAGAAAGCAAAAGTAGCGTTTAGCTTCAATTCTGCAAAGGCCACGCACTCCCTCATCCTTTCTCTTCTATATCCCTACCCCTTGTATCTCCTACCACCACAACCTCCGATGACTCAGCCTGGCATACAATCCAAACTATTTTGAGGGTCTGGGAAGGCCAGAAGAATTTTTAAGAATATTATAATTACTTATCCGCTTTTCGCCATTTTGGTTTACGAAAGGCCTTTGAAGAAACACTCTACTTTCGGAAAGCGAAGAAAACCTGTGCATCTGTGAATTTTTTCACGGGTTCTAACTAATATGATGTCCCAATCGAGGTCTTTGATTTCGTTTTCTAGATGGGTCAGGTGAGAGTCTGTTGAGAGTGTCCTGACGTTGTGGGTGCTGATGTATTACATTGTCCTCTTATTGAAGGTTGTTGGGTTTTGTTTGGATTTAAGGATTCTGTTTGGGTTTTGTTTTTGGTTTTGTTTGGGTGGTTGCTGTTGGAACGCATCACTCCCACCCAAGGCAAGAGATGGGCTTGGCCCCTCGGGATCGTTGGCCTAGCAGGAACGGGCGTCCCCTTTGTATAGTGTTTGGGTAGTTGCATTTGGAGCACATCAACCCCACCCAAAGCGAGTGATGTAGCTGGGCCTTTTGGTACTGAGAACCCAGCAGTAACGGTTGGTATAATTTTCTTTGTACGAACCATGGGGATTATTGGGCCATGCCCTACCACGCTGGCCCATGACGTGCTGAAAGGGGGTCTGGTGGATTGGTCACTGCTAGTGTCGATCAAAGTGTCCTTAGAGCTCCACCGGCTCTCAACACCCACTATCTGCTCCTGGTGGGTAAGCAGACAGATCCAGGTCAGGAGAAGAACTAATAGAATTGAAAAGCAAACATCTTCTCTACAATTACGGAAGAGAGAAGGTGAAACAGAGTGGAGTAGGCTTTACCATCAATAAAGACCTAAAGGACAACGTGGTAGGCTTCAAAACTATCTCAGACCGCATGGCAAGTGTCACCATACAACTCTCTTAGAGGTACGAGCTAAATGTCATCCAAGTCTATGTTCCCACTTCGCAATCAACCGAAGAAGAAATAAACAACTTCTATGATGACTTGAACTCCCCACTACAAGATACCAAAAGATACTTCAACGTCATCGTGGGAGATTTCAACGCACAAGTAGGACAAGGAAACGAAAGCTGCGTCGGAGAATTCGGATACAGAAGACGGAACGAGAGAGGTGAAGATCTGGTAAATTTTGCAACGGCAAACAACTTCAAAATTATGAATACATTCTTCAAAAAGAAACCCAATAGCAAATGGACTTGGAAGAACCCCAACCATGAAACCAAAAACGAAATAAACAACATTTTAACGGACAAAAGCCACACCATCAAAGACATCCAAATCCTAAACCAAGTGAATGTAGGGAGCGACCATAGAATGGTAAGATGTAAAATTCAAATAAACACCAAGAACGCAGGAAAATGTTCCACACTTGACTGCAGCCACTAGACGTACCAGATGAACTCATCCCAGCCTTCGAGCTAGAATTGAAAAACAGATTTGATATCCTTACTGACGAAAACGACACCAATGTCAACGAACTCCACAACAAAATAACAACCTCTCTATTAGAAGCAGCCAATATGTTCAAACCAAGAAATACAGCGACCATTAGCAAAAGCTTAGATGAAACCAGGAAACTGATTGAAAAGCGCCGAAACCTCAAACCACCAACAACCACAAGGGAAAAAATAGAAGACACCGAAATGAACGAAACAATAAAGAAGAAACTAAAAGAAGACAAAAGAAGGTATACGGTACCCATCATTGAGACCAACCTCGAAAAGCGTCGAGAATTTAAAGCAATAAACAACGTTCTCAGCACAGGAAAGAAACAGATAACTATCATTCTCGAAGCAAAAAAAAGGGAGATGTAACAACTGATAGAGACAGAATAGTTAAACGCACCCAAGAATTCTACGTGGAACTCTACTCTTCAAAACACGGACAAAACAACGACCAAAATACACAAGATGCCGACAATCAGTTCGAAGACTTCCCCGAAGTTACACAATGGAAAGTAGAACAAGCCATCACACAAACAAAAAAAGGAAAAGTCCCTAAACCAGATAACATCACCATTGATATACTCAAAAAAGCTGGTAAGAGAGTCAACAGAAAGCTAGCTATTCTATTCAACTTGTGTCTGAAACTGAGTAAAGTCCTGAAAGACTGGAACACTGCTATTATACTGCTATAATAATGCTTCTACATAAAAAAGGTAACCCCAAAGACCTCAACAACTACAGGCCTATTAGCCTGCTTAACTGCATATACAAACTTTTCACAAAAAAACATCACCAGCCGGATTACTAAAACACTAGACGAGAATCAACCACGAGAACAGCTGGATTTACAAGAAATTACTCGACCATGGACTATTTTCATTCAATAAATCAGCTGAAAGAGAAGGCAGCAGAATACAAAATGCCACTCGCTGTAGCATTTATTGACTTCAAGAAGCCATTCGACTCTGTAGAAATTCCCATGGTCGTGAAGGTCATCACCCTACACCTTTTCAGTGATCGTAGCCCAACAAAACGTAAAAGAAGTGATCTATTCATTGATCAACCGCCTAAAAAAATTTTTCAATTGATCACCCTAAACACAACACGATGTCAAAAGACGTTGGTCGCTTGACGGTTCCTATTGAATGACTAACCAGACCTATTAATATAGATCATTAAGTGAAACCTCAGAAGACTCAGTCCGTTGGTTGTACGTTGCTATGTCGTAGAGCCTTAGCTACAATAATAATCTCGTGTAGGAAGTGAAGGTCCGTAGCAATCAGATCCGGGGCACCCCCAACTTCAGTAGATCACAAAAGAAAAGGGATAATAATAAAACGATGTATAAAAGTGAGAATGATCATGAGATGCTAAAATATTCAAAATTTTCCTAGGTTTCGTCCCTGGACTCTATCGGGGTCTAAAAGCACCCCAGGTCCCCAGCTGCACGTATTTTTTTTACTCCTTGGTCCTCCCAAACATTTTCCCTTGGTATGGTCCTCATCTGTAATGTTGGAGTAACAAGTCTATAGAACGGACGAGGCTTTTAACATTACTGGTCTTCCTTTAACGTCTGTGGAAATTAAACCTACCGATAACATTCACATGAGACTTCTTGCTTTGATAACTTTTCTTCAGGCGAGAACGATCATTTTGTAAACCTGAAAGAGGTAATGACTTTTGATACTAAGGTCGGGACCTCAACAATTTAATCCTCGAAGCTAATGGAGTCGTTTTATAAACTTTATGTAAGGCTTCTTAGCCGGACATTATGTTATCAACTACTTAACTGTTGAGAACCACTCTATTAACTAGAGAAAAGTTCTGCGTCGAACGTCTTTTGGCCATCTTGGTCGATATGTAGACGTTTATGTGAATGTTTATTCTGGGTTCGAGCAAAAATAATTGCCGTTTCTCATCTTAGAATAAAAGTTATCACTCGAAATAAGATCTTTCAAAGACACGTTTTTGCCGACTAATTACAAGTCCATTCATTCCGGAAGCAGAGAATTCTGGGGTCCTGGAACCAATGAATTCTTCGAAGGCGTTTTGAGCTACAGTTTGATTGTTGAAGACCTTCCATTGTCGGAAGTAGTTGGGATATTTGGAAAAGTGGCAGTCAGTCGGAGATAGGTCTGCTGAGTAAGATGGGCAAAGGGGATTTTTTGGGGTCATTTGTGCGACGTGTTAAGCTTCTTCAATCTTCCAATTAGGTAAAAATGTCTAACAACTGTTGAATGGTCAACGTTCAGTTCCCGTGCAACACCACGTGTTGTTTTATACGAGTCAGCCACAATAATGCTCTTTGATTGAATGTTGTTATTCCCAGAAGGACTTCAACTTCTGCAAGGCTCTCGTCTCTGTTTTAAAATTTTGGTTGATCTGTACGTTCGTTGACAATCCACCGGCTAAATACTTGGTTGATATTGCGAGTAGTTCCTATTGCTTCACTTCCCTTTTTTTTTTTTGGACTCAATAAACATAATCTTTTCTTTGGTTTGATACGCTCAAGTAAACTAAACTAAAATAAAAATTCAATAAACGAAGCAAAATTCACGCGCTAAAAATGTCTATTCCCTGAACATAGGTAAATAATACATTATTAAAAAAAAAAGCATCCAAGTTTGAAATGGCAGAAACCGCGATTATTTTTGCACCGAGGAAATACTTTATTAATTCACAGATTATATTGACTTAAAAGTTTCAATACACAGCTGTACTCTTTGTTCTCCCTACCCTGCAGAGTCTGCCCCATCCCACTCTGGGAGACCGTGTACACAACCATACATACGCACATATCCGCTGCCACTTTTGGAAGGAAAACCATGGGGGGGGTCCAAGATTTCTGACAATACGCCGATACACAGGTATCGAACTGGTTATAAAGAAGAATTGAACTCTGATGTGTTTACGTGGAGGACCACTGAAATGGAAATCTTGGATAGTGGGACTGCTGATATGGAAACCACAGATAAGGAAGGCCAACCGATATGGAAACCGCGGATAAGGAAGGAATACTGATATGGAAACTGCAGATAAGGAAGGCCTACTGATATGGAAACCGTGGATAAGGAAGGTCCACTGAAATGGAAACCACAGGTAAGGGGGACCACTGAACGGGAAAACTCGGATAGAGGCACTGCTGAAACGGAAACTGCGGATAAGGAAGGTCCATTGAAATGGAAACCGCAGATAAGGAGGGCCCACTGAAATGGAAACCATGGGTAAGTGGGGCTCATTGAAAAGGAAACCTCAGATAGGGGAACTGCTGAAATAAAAACTATGGGTAAGGGGGGCCACCGAAAGAGAAACTGTAAATGAAGGATACTGCTACAATTTGAATTTAAATAATATCTGGAAAAAAAATCTATATCTATAATCCTATGCATGTGGATGCTGATGACGTAATTCTATACGTATCATGAGAATTGATTTAAAAAAATAGTAAATAATTGTACTTTGATGAGAAATAAAAAGAACGTACCTGCGAAATGGAAATAGCGGATATCTTTTTCTATCACGTGAATTGATTAAAGAAAAAAAAAGAATTAATGATGCCAATCAACTGGGAACAGCCTAAGAGAATTTTAGAGATATTGGATACATTTAAAAATGGTGAAGTGTCAATCTCTTGAGAGACAACTCTCATTGGAGGATACTGTCAGTGATGAAATCCCGGTCTCTATGCCATGTGCCAGCTTTTGACCCTTTCAAGTTTTCAAGTCTGGTTGAGACCAGGACTTTGATCTGCCAAATGTTTCATGCCCCCAACATTCATAGAGTACTCAATTCGCTGTTGAGTACACGAGATTTGCCCAAATGAAGAGTTTCTACACTCGTCACTCATACTGAGAATCAAATCTGGACCTTCTGCGTGAGAGGGTGACATGCTAACCATTGAACTATCAAAGCAGACTATCGAACTAGATGAAGGTGCCAATTTCCTTACTCTTTCTCCATATCAGATCGATCGTTATCGAACATATATTCGATCACTGATCGACATGTTAGAAATTGTTATCTGCTGACCTTGTACAAAATCAATGCACTATTGATAAGGGTAAGAGAACCAACTGTGCGGACAAAAGAGAAACAACTCCCCCCTCTCTGTCCGTCTGTCTGTCTGTCTGTCTCTCAATCTATCTATCAATCTATCTATCTATATATATGTGTGTGTGTGTGTGTGTGAGTATATATATATATATATATATATATATATATATATATATATATATTTCTTCTTCTGTCTATCTCTCTTTCTGCTTCCCCCTCTCACTCTGTCTTTGTCGGATGGCTGACAAATCAGTGTGAAATGAAAAAAATTTATTTTGTGATTTTAAAACTGGTGATTTTGTGATAATCCTGGGGATTTTGTGAAATCCCCGTACATTTCCTAATCAATGTTGTTATGGTTAACAAGCTTGTGATGCTGACCATCACTGCCATGGTGAGTTCGATCCTCAGCGTGGCCGTGTGTCGAACTGAGCTAAACCTGGTAAATTTCAGGGATATTCTGCTTCAGTACATACAGGGTATATACAGCATAGTACTTGTATATCTATGGATCAATATGGATATATATGTAAGAATTCATTGGGTATATATCCTTGTAATTCTTATTTTTTATACATAAATGCCGCTATTTACTGTGTTGGATATTGAGCACTAAAATCTGTTTTATTTCTTTCTTTTTGTAATTTTGAAAATTGGAAATCTATTATGAATCATATATATACATATGTATATATATATATATATATATATATATATATATATATATATATATATATATATATATATATATATATATATATATATATATATATATATATATATTGCAAGCTAGATAACTACTCAACCTTTTATCCCCCAGTATTTCTTGGAAGATTGAAGTCACACTGACTACCTGCTGATATCATGTACATTTTTATTCTTGTAAAACCAGTGATATTCACATGGTATGTCTATAGCTCTGCATACTTGAAGAAGGTTTTAGACAGTTTTAATGTCATTTTTCGACATCGAAAGTTCACTCTGATTACGTGACTGATGTCGGCCGAAAGAACAATTTGAACTCTGCAATAAAAAATCTTCCAAAAATTAAGTAGCTGTTATAGAAACTGGTCAGGTTAGTCACTCAATAGAAATTGTCATGTGACCAACGGCTTTTTGCAGCATGCTGCGTTTGGGGTTATCAATTAAAACAGGAAGAACAGGTGATCAATGAATAGATTACTTCTCTTGCCTTTTGGGGGGCACTATCTAGAGAAACACACAGGCACTAACTAAGGATCAGTTTAGCATAAACGCACATGGTAAACTAATCGACAAATAGGTCGAAAGCGTGTAAAAATGAAGCAAAACAATGTTTGAATGTTCTCCGTCAGAGTTTGAACTCAGTTCGCCAATTACGTTTTGCATGTCAATAACCGATTGGCTATTGAACGACAATTATTTTATATAGATAAATGAATCTTCAATTGAAGTTGAGGAATTAATGCAGGAAAATATTTTTCCAAATGCAATAACCCCCCCCCCCTCAAATGAATAAGGAGGCTGATTCAAAGTCTTTAGTTTAATGGATCCAACACTTATATTTTCGAGAAATCCCAAATGAAAAACAATCGGAGAAACAAAAACATTTTGGCTGATTTCTGTAGATTACGATCGGAGTCACCATAGAAATCGACATCATCATCATCATCATCATCATCATCATCATCCATCGCTGGACACAGACCTTCCTATTCTCTATCGTGGGCGTCGCAGAGCCAGTATTTTCTGAATTTCTAGCTCATCTCTCCATCTTATATTCTGTCGGCCTCTGTTTCGCATATGATCTCTGGGGATCCATGTAGTGAGTCGTGATGTCCATTGGCTGTCTGCTATTCTTGCAACATGGCCTGCCCATTGCCATTTGAGTTTTTTTTTAATAGGTTTTATGATTTCTCAGACTCCCATTTTCTTCCTGATATACTATGCTGTCCTGTGATCTCTCCATGTGAGGTTGAGCACGATTGTCTCATGCACACGTTGCATGCTTCTCAGTTTAATTCAAACTGAGGATGTATGCTGTAGGTATTTTGAAACCTGCTGATTTCGAATATGCTTTTGTTTTTCTTTATGACGCGTAGTTTCCGTCTTTTAAGAGTACAAATAATTCAGATATTGCCAAACTGGCTTAATCTCTGGGAGAAAGAGAATTCACATCAATGATCACCTATGACAAGTAGAAAGTATGAGTGCAATTTAGCATTATTGCTATATTGTAATTAGAACCCCCTTTTATAAAGCCTTTAGATATTTACTTTCTTAAAACCGACCAACTGCCGTGAAATTTGAAGGTCCAAAAGATTGAAATCACATAAAATTAGGAGGAAAAATACTGAAAAAGAAAAAATGGAGAAGAATTAAGAGATTTTTCATCAGGCTGTGAACTCGGTCCGCAGATTGTATTTACCTTAATCCTAACCAATGTCGTTGTTCTCACGATTCTTTTAGCAATAAAGGAGGGTTTTTTTTTCGTATGGACGCGATTCTTTTGTACGATTCGACCTGAAAAGGGTGTGCAGTACGTGAATCAAGATCACCTGAATATGTCTTTGTTTTTCGTCTGTGATGCGTAGTAATCGACTTTTTTTTGAATTAGTATCAGACCTGAACAATATCCCAGTCAAAATTTGCTTCTACCCATACATACATATGTGGGGGGGGGGGTACATCGAACCGACTGTGTTTCGTATTTGTCCTTGGGGCCGAGGGAGGGAGCAAATAAATACAATGTAAGTCTGCTCATTTAGAGAGTGATTAATTCTTCTGATTTCTCTTATCATTACAGTCAGATGAGGTCCATTCATTCATTACTCGTCGTTCGAAACCAGGCTAGTTACCTTATTACTGATGTTTAGCGAGGATTTCCCATCCACTAGGATCAGGAAGATGCCACCACGCTGTGAGTATATTAGAATAATGATAAGAAAAGAGAAGGTGACTATTAGCAGGGTATTTCTCTGCTCTCAGTTAGCGGGAAAATGTATTCAAGAGTTCTTCTAAATAAGCTTCTCCATCACATATGCCCGTCAGTCTTTCTAGAAAGCCAGTGTGGTTTTAGAATGGGAAGGGAAACAACTGACATGATATTTACTGCAAATAGAGGAAAAGTATATTGAACAGCCTATCAACCTTTGTTAGCTGTGTATTGATCAGACAAAGGCCTTCGACAGTTAGCAAGAAAGCACTCTAGATTGCCTTGAGAAAGGTTGGCTGCCTACTCAGGTTTGTTGATATCCTGAGAGAGTTTCGTGATGGTACGAAAGCAAAGGTCAACTTCAATGGTCAGCTATCATTCCCAATTAATGTAGACAACGAAATGAAATAAGGGGATATTTCTGCACTAACTCTGTTCTCGATCTACTTAGCTGTGATTCTCTCATTTGCTACCCAGGATTGCAATACTCGTGTAAATCTTCCTTATCTCATTATTGCCGGTTGTTTGATTTGCGACATTTTAAAGCAAAATCTAAAACGGTTTCTGTGCTAGTCAGAGATTGATTATATGCTGATGGTCGCGGAAGAAGATCCATTTAAGTAAAGAGTAAAAGGTTTACGGGGCTTGTGTCCTTACAACACTCCTCTCTGCCTTTGAGACCTAGACTACCCAACAAAGGTATATGAGACTGATCCAACATTTCTACCAAAATCGTCGATTTTTTTCTGTTCAACGTGACTGAAACCGACCGACCGTCCGACCGACCGTCCGACCGACCGTCCGACCGACCGAAAAGCGTCTAATTGAGATGTGTGGACACATCTAAAGCACTAAAATATAAGGCACATGTTTTGACGTCTTGTCTTTTCTTTTTCATGTCCATTTTCTCACACTTTGATGAAAACGATGGACACTAGTTAAGGAAAGGAATCTCAGTTTCTGACCCCCTGAAATCGGAGAAAAGGTATTTTTTGTGATTTCTATCGATGTGACTATAAGGTATCCTAGGAATTCTTCAGTTTGAATTAGGAAAATTCTTTTAGGGTTTTGGGAGGCGGGGTCTGTTCACAATATAAATATAATGATAAAGTGGGCGCATAATTTTCCGCCATTTTTACGGAAGTCTGGTTTGCATGATTAATCTCTCTTTCGTCTGTAAAAATGGCACAAAAATGGAAAAAATTATAAAAAATTTTAATTTTCAATTTTTTTGGCATGATATAGAGAAGTTAGTCCCGATTGTCAATTGTAAAGTTTCACATCGTCGTTCATTCGATGTTGAAAATAAATGAGAGAATTAAATGAAAAGAAATGAGAGAATTGATCAAAAAACAAACAGAAGTAAATATGTAAATTATATTGCTATTGCTTTGAGTAAATTTAACCTAAATTGGTTTCATTTGTGCGCCTTTTTTAACATTGAGTGAATGAGGTTGTGAAACTTCACAATCGGAGGGATTATCCTACACTGTACCCTAAACCTAACCCTAATTATTTGAAATTATCAAAAGGATTAAAATTTGAATGTAAGCTGTACCTTCGTCAGTATTTCCGTAAAATGACGGAAAATGTGTGTCAGCGGCCCTTCCTTTCTTCCTCTTTTTCTCTTTCTTTCAATCTTTCTATCATAAATAAATGAATAGATAAATAAAACAAGCTTAGTTGCACTTAGGTCAAACTCCCTTGTTTCATCAAAATCTTAAAAGTAAACAAAGCAGAATTCATTTCCCCATACAATATTATTCCAAAATTACATTTACCATTTCAATTTCTTCATCAGTCGTCCCTGTAATAGTACAAGTCGACCTGAGTTAAGAGGGTGAATTCGTCATAGTTTTTGTGTACGCAACTCTTATTTGTGCCATCATGACGTCACTGGTTTTTGATGCGGTTATTGTCATTGTTGCGACAGATGAAAACAAATTCGAGACTCAATAGTAAAAATTTGACAATGACTATGACCGAACGAGTGACGACACAACGTTTCTCTTTGCTTTCGTTTTGATGACTATCACCCACATTGTATATAAAAACCACCCACTCGTTAAACCTGAGTACAACGTTTTTTCGTATAGTAAAAAAAACGTACCCAAGATTTATTAAAAATACGTATCTTATCTCAATTGAGTGAGAATAAATCGCAATCTGGGGGTGTGAGTACACACAGAACTATTTTGTACCACTAGCAGAAAAAAATGAGAATTTTTACCACGCACTTCGCTCTTAATAAACTCATTATAGTGGTGCGCATTTTTCGAACTGGTCCTGATTTCTGTAATACTTATATGCACATACGACGTCCTCAAAAATAACTATTATTGAAGAGTAGTTCCTGGATGGATACGAATCACTAATCTCTCGGTTACTAACTGCACACGTAGAAATACGTACTGAAATCTTTCTCCTTTTTTTTTTTTTTTTTCTTTGAATATAAATCATTTGTGCCTGGCTTTCGAAATCTTTCTCATTACCAACACTAGAACTTTTGTCATATGTTCACCAACTAGAGAATCCTTGTCTTTTTCAGAAAGAAAACATTCGCAAAATCAAATCTAGTGTACATGGAAAAGTTTGGTGCAATTAGTTTCTACGGTTTAGACGTGCATAAAGTTATATCAAATTTGAAGTAGAATTTCCCCCAAAATTTGTATCTTGCGTTTTCGAAGCAGTTTTCGTGAGTCGGTGTGATTGAAAAAACTTTATCTCAATAGAGATCTCTACAAGATGACATCAATTTCATCAAAATTGGTTGAGTTTTACAATAATCATTATAATGTTAAAATGGTACTAAATTAGCTGGAAACATCTCGCTAACGGTTATACAAAATAGATTGAGAAAATACAGAGCCTCACAGATACAGTTCTTAATTAGAGTGGATTCTGGTATTTCGTATAAGTGAAGTGGCGTATAACGAACTTTCGTAAATTGGGGGAGTACCTGTATTCACAATTTATTAGTTATAAAAACATTTAATTTAATTTGAAGAAATAAATACAATTGGTCTGGTTAGTCACTCAATAGAAACTGCCTCATGATCAACGTCTTTTGGCAGCATGCTGTGTTATAGATGATCAATTGAAAAAAATAGAATATAGGGATGATCAATAAATAGGTTACTTCTCCTGCCTTTTGTTGGTTCATTAAAAAGTTCAAATTTTCAGAAAAAAAGTGAACTAATGACCAATTAAGCAAAAACTTACGTTGTAAATTGAACCCTATCAAAAAACCTATATAAAGAGTAAATGTTGAAAGTTTCTGCCTTTTAGCTCCTTTGATGGGGCATGCACGCGTGATGCACACACGCATACATAGACAATAGGACAACAGGACCAACCGGAAGAAACTGATTCTGACAGTTTTGGTGACAGTTTTGGTTGACGGTTTCTAATAATTATTCTCAAATGTGGAGACGTTTTTATAGAATCAGTTAATAATGTTTTTACTCGAGATTATTCAGCTTTATTTTCAAGTGAATTCAATAATTCAATGATCAAGAATGAATGTCGCAATAAAGAGTATGCATATAAAAGGGTCCGTGTATGTGCATATGTATGAATAGATACACTGTTGTTGTCAGTTGACCCCCCAGCCCTATCTCGAGGGACAATGGAGCGTGTGACACCTGCTGCTACTACTGTGACTGCATCACCCGATTATCGAGCGACACTTCGTTGCAGCTATTGCAGGTGTAGTCAGCATCCGGCTCTGTGGGTGCTGTCACTGCCCTCTACCGTCTGAGCTCTCACTGGCCCTCCCTCCTCTTCTCGGTCGTCTGGATACATGCCTTGATGGCAGATCTCAGTCTGTTGCAGTCTATGGTCACAACTTCCTGGGTCGATATTGCCTGCCTCTAGGTCTCGTTTATATTCGTCTATATAACGAAGAACGGGCGTTTCTTCAGGTTTGAAGCCAGCGACAAGCTCACCATACAACACGTCTTTGGGTATTCGTCTCTCCTGTTTGGGGCTGTCATGTCCGGACCATCACAAGCTCCTTTAGTCGAGCAAGGGATTCAAATTTGATAATGCCAATCGTGTCAGAATGTTCATGTTTGCGACGTGGTCCTTCCAGGCGGTTCCCACAACCCTTTTGAAACAGCGTTGTCTGCGTCCCTGATGAGAGTACAGGGTTCATGCCCCGATACCTCAAAGAAGTGTACCTAGAGCACAGGTCTGGTAAGCCTTCGTCTTGATGTTGCTGGTCAGCATTGGATGAAAAATTAAATGCATGATTGCTACCGGACACAAACTAAGAGACCAGTTTAGCATAAACGCACATTGTAGATTGAACCCTCACTAAAATAACTAATTGGGGGAGATTTAAAAAGCAAAAAGTTTTTTCTCTAAATAATGAAAATTCTATCTAGACACCATTGGTATATCCTGTACTCGTGACACATAGATAGATGGATAGATCGTCATTGAGAATCACTTAAGAACTAAAGAAACTTATGTCGGCAGTTTTGGTTGACGGTTTCTAATAAATAAAACTGTCGTCATTTTTTACTACACGGGTACATGAGTTAATAAGTAGATCAGTTCCAAGGGTACATTTTGCGTTGGGTGGGTTGTGATGGTTGCCATGATTATCACGTAAAAATAATTTTCCGCTGCCGTACGAAACTATGACTCCGAAGAACCTTGGTTATTTCTATTCAGTTGCCAATTTACATATTTCATACTCAAATTTAGATAATTCTAAAGAGCGGAAGTCAAGCAAAATACTTTACAAAATATGCAGACTGATTTTCATTTTATTTCTTATTTTATTAGATTTCTCAGGAACTGCAGATAAAAAAAAAACTTCAAACTTGCGTGGTGACAAACGTACTTGGTAAACATCGATTCGTACAATATCCAATTGTCAAGTAATCGTGGTGCATTAGATTTTACGAGAACTTTTGATCCAAACAACTTCAAACTCGACACTGCACTGCCTTATGTGCTGACTGATACATGCACCGATTGTCAACTTCGTAGTTGTCGAGAAAACCCGGTGGATAAACATGGAGACACAAACTTCTTCGAAACATTTACACACCCACACGGCAAATCTTGACGCGTTTCCAGCAGATGACAAAGAAAAGCGTGAATCGACTCAGCCTGAATGCAAAGGCTTTGTGCAAGCATAAGAGATCGATTCTCCTGATTACCGTTAGGCTGCAGTTGCTAATGGTTACTGCAGGACTCCCGCCCGAGGCTTTGACAGTGACATCAGCGACGGCCAGCAGACTAGGTAGAGATCCAGGTTTCTGGACTGGGTGGGATCCGAACGGAGGGAAAAAATGTTGAGTGGTCTTTTTTTTTCTTTTTTTTCACAAATAAATACGTGAAAAAAAAATAATTCAAACATCGAAAGGTAATAAAGTATTAAGTGGTCCGGCATTTGTCATTTGACATTTGAGTTGAGGCTCTTCAGCCCTACAGTTGATGAAAAGGTGAAGTTAAAAAAAAAAGAAACAAGCTTGGCTGTGCCAGGGTCAAACTCTTTCGCTTCATTAGAATCGAAAAAAAGTAAACGAAACAGAATTCATTTCTCGATACAATGTTATTCCAAAACTGTGTCCCATTTCACTTTTTATTAGTAGTTCCTGGAAATTTTTATTTGAGAGAATGAATCCGTCATCAGTTTTTACGTACACAGCTCTTATTCCTGGCGTCATGACGTCACTGGTTTTTGGTGGGGTCATTGCCATCGTTGTGACAAACGGAAACAAAGTCAAAACGCAATATTAGGAGTTCGACAATGATCAGAGAAATGTACCACGGAGCCAGTTGATAAGAAAAATATTAGGAACTAACTTTTATTTTAATCTAAATCCGTATTCGTGAATTATTCTTTGAATAATTCAAATCGTCAACTACGGCAGTTATGACCGATTGCAAGCTAAAAAAAAGTGTATAGTTTTCAATCCTTGTCATGGTGTCGTAAATGAAAGACGTTTTTTGAGGTCATCGTACACAAAATCGGTTGTAAACCCAAGCTATCACTTAGTTAACACGACAGATATCACACTTATGATAGATGATAAAACAAAATGATTTTTTTCTCTTAAGCATCATCATCAGCAGCAGCAGCAGCAGCAGCGACGACCGCAGCAGTCATGTAGCGTCTGCCCCGAGACATGAAATTTCCCCAGGATTCGCCAGAACTCTTTATCATGGGTGTCGTAGAGCCAATACTTTCTGAACTTGTCTAGTTCGTCACGATATTTGATTTTTTGCAGGCCACAATTTAGCATATTCTTTCAGGGGATCAACTTTGTGAGTCTGCCATTCTAGCATCATTACCAGCCCATTGCCATTTGAATTTTGTAATTGATTCTATGATACCTCTTGTTTTCTCTAATATGCAGTGATCTCTCCGCTTGATGTTGAGGATGATTCTCTCCTGTGCACATTGATTACTTATTAGTTTTAAAGCCAATCTTTTGGTTAGGGTCCATGTTCCAGTTCCATGGGTGACTATCAGGAAGATGCATTGGTTGCATACCTTTCTTTTTAAGATAATTGGTATTTTCTTAGTCTTGAAGTTTAAGCTTGCTGTATCGGAAGCTTGCAAACCTAGAATGATTCTTCACTTGATATCTTCTTCTTTTAAGGATTTCATGAAGATTCGTTGTCCTATATAGATGTAATGGCCTTCTTTCTTCATATCTCTGTTTTTGATTTCGATGAGTTCATATCTAATTTTTGGTTTGATCTGGGAGAATCAAGTGAGTTCTTTTTGTACGCAAGGTGATTGCATTTTGACGCGGAACATTTTCCTGTTTTCTTTCTTGGAGTTATGTTTACTTTGGATTATTTGTTGGGTTTTATTTATTTATAAATTTTTTCTTTTTGATTGTGCTTTGCTCGAGTGAGACGGGGGTCTGGACCCTCTTGACCCTCTGGACCCCCCCCCCGTAACTCCACATCCACAACTGTAGCCTTTAAAGGGGGAGACTTTCTTATTGGGAAGTATCGTTCAACTCCCTGTAAAGAAGATGAAGCAAACGGCTACAAAATCTCAAGTATTAAATTGATCTTACAATGATATAGGTTTTTTGTCTTATTCTCTATATTATAAACAGTTAGCGAAAATTGTTAACATAGATTTATTCAGTTTTTAGCCGGCTGGCTATGTATGTACCACGCGCACAGGCCGCACCGATGGAGCTAAAGGGCTGAAAATGTAAAAGTCCACCACTTATCAAGAGAAAAACGGTTTCGTTGTTTTTCAAAATCCCCTCCAAGTAGGTTTTTAGGTTGAAATGTTAGCTCTGATAACGACAACAGATGAAAGAGTTAAGAGCATCAACTGGAAGAAAAATAAAGACTCGTTGTAAAACTAATAACAATAATGTATTTATTAACTAATAAGAGCATGATGATTAAGAAGTGATGCGTATTGCATGGTGTAAAACAGAATTTGATTCGAAATGGAAGACTTGAATTCGTGAGAATGTTATGAATGTAAAATTAATTCAAAGATGTATACGAAGTTTGTCAATTTGAGTTTAAAAAAAAAATATAAGTGGGCTTTTATGGAAGGGCCGACAAGCATTCAAATAAATACTGTCGTTACTTTCGTTGTCTTCTTCATAACAATCAAATTAAGTTAGATATTCCAAGTTGCTGCATTCTTCAAAATGTATACGAGTACATTTCAGATCATTTTTCGGCATGAACTATTTTCCGTAGCACAATCGCATGTAATCAATTCAAAGATCTCATCTGGGAAAGGCTTTTTCGAACATGATTATCGTTTTCTCAGACATGGCCATATCCTCCGGGAGCTAGCAATGATTGCATTGAGAGCCGACGGTTCTTCCAAGAATAGCATACATAATTTGCTCTAGATACGTGAAGGGTGAACGTTGCCTGTGTTGGAGGAAACCTTTCACTACCCTTTCCCCTGTGGAGAAAATCCTGCCGTAGCTGTTTAAAGGATTGTGACTTAGCCTTCTCATAATAAACCGTGCATGTAAATCTCTCTAAATTTTCAATATTTTGATGGGGCGAGCATTCCAGAGAAAGACTAAGAACGGTAATTGTAACTACTGGATCATCACCTTTAACAAGTAAGGGAAAAAACAAAACAAAAAAAACCTTGCATCCACTTCCCGTTTCCCTGGAAACTTTCCAGTCCATTCTGTCCCTGCGAATGCACATAATCCAAGCAGAGCTTTTGCTTAAGCAGCATTAACTGCCTTGTGGTATTTCTCGACATCGATGATATGCTGATTTTTCTACTTGTATTGCTATGATATGTAAACATGATATACACAACAAATAATTTATCAAGTGCAATAGAACGTACACGTCTGCGTCAACTGAATGGAATATCAGCAGCAGCAACAGCAGCTTTTTAGCGTCCGTCGCTCGGCATAGACCTTCTCCGAGATCCGCTAGATCTCTGTATCATGGGTGTCTAGTTCTTCACACCATCTTATATTTTGTCGTCCACAATTTCGCATGTGATCTCTACGGATCCATATTGTGATTCGTGTTGTCCATCTGTGAGATTTTCACAACATGACCAACCCATTGCCATTTGAGATTTCTAATGGAATCTATGATATCTCGGACTCCTGCTTCTTCTCTAATGTATTATGTCGTTTTATGATCTTTCCATGTGAGGTTGAGTATGATCCTCTCTTGTGCATTTTGGATGGTTCTCAGTTTGATGGTTAGTCTTTTGGTTAAGTTTCATGCTCCAGCTCGCTAGGTGACTATCGGGAGGATGCATTGGTTGTATACCCTTTCTTTTAAAACTAATGAGATTTTCTAAGTCTTGGAGGTTGAGCTTGCTCTACCGAAAGCTTGCCACCCTTGAGTGATTCTTCACTTTATTCATTCACAAAGGTACAACAAGGAGCAGGTCTTGTTGTATCCAAACAATGAAGGGGTATAAGGGTGGGGGTCTCTTCCTGGCCATGCACTCCCATATCCCCATCCAGCAATCTTGGTAAGTTTGATGAAACAAGAGTACCTGCCCGACCCTCAAAATTTAGCGGAAAGGGGGCGTACTGCCCTGAGGCAACTAAGCATATCTTACATTTTTGAGGCCATAAGGACGAATTCTTGGCCTTTGAGCGAAGCTTATGTATAGGTTGTTACTAAGTTACTACGTCATAATGGTGCATGTAAAGTACATTTCCTGGAAGCGGAAGTCGCTGGAACGGTAGGTGTTGAATGTCGACTTGCTGAAGTATAGACGTTAAAATGTGGAAGTCGCTTGAACGGCACGCGCTTTATGTAGACTCGCTTAAAGTGGATTTCGCTGAATGCATACTCACTGAAAATCGACTCGCTGAAAGTCGACTCGGTGAACTGACCACGCACAGACTTTTGTCTTTCATGATACCGTAGAAGAAGAAAAAAAATGAACACCAGCTTCAAATTAGTAAATGACATCCGAGTCATGTTAAATCCCCATACAAGTGTGTTTTTACTCTGTCACGCAAAGGAACGTAGCTGACCGAGTAAAATAGAATTTTATGTTCGGTTGACGTAGTAAAAATGATGAATTTGAAGATACATATTATGTTTGTCTGTTTCAAAGGAATGCATTCATTGAGCGAGCTTGCACGACTGTCCCTTTTCTATTGTATCTAATTCTATTCCGACCAAAAAGTGGTAAGGGCAAAAATACCAAATCAGCTAGATCCTACAGATTTCTCCTATATTTAGCCGATAAAAATCTGTGACAGCAGATAGCCGAAAATCTGGCAATTCAAAAATGATTGGCCGATTTTATTTTACAGCCAGATCAAAACATATAAATTCAATATTTTTTAAGTTAGCTAAAAATAGAAAAATAGCCCATTTTAGCCATTTTTGAAGAATAGTCAAAGGAAATCAAACTTGATGCAGGAACTATTTTTCCATAATTTTTCATTTGAGATTTGATAAACCGAATTTTAACCGAAATTTTTGCTTTGAGAATATTTTTGAGTCAAATACTAAATTGTTTTTATTTTCAGCAAATCCACGACAAATCTGGTTAGATTAATAAAAGGAAAGGTACGGTTTTTATTATTTATTTTTTCTGATGTCTTACTATATAGTTATATGAGTATAGAATATTTTAGCAAAAAAGTTAGCCAAAAATAGGGAAGTTTCCGCTGATTTTTTAAACCAACTTTAGCTGAAATCAAGCAGCAATTAGCAGTGGACTAACGATGACGATCATCATAAAAATGTAAATATGTGTAGTATTCAAATCATATTCTTTAGAGAGTTCATAAAATTAAATAAAGGGGAAGGTTAATTAGAATGGAAATATTCCCACAAAATTTTCTCATACAATACCCTTCTCGGAAATAGGTCCATTTACAATTGAATTGGTACGGTAAATTTTTATTAAGATCCGATCATTAATTGTTTTTTGGGGTATGAGGGGAAGATTTTGGAAATCTTGGTACGATTCACGTGCCGCAGTTGTCAAAGGTACGCGCACACACACACTGGAGTTTCTTGCTATGAAAAAAAAATCTCAAGTATTCTTAATTGACCTCTAATTACCATAGTAACTGAATTTGTGGCGCTCTAAAAATTTTGGTATCAAAATGTTTTTCACCAAGTCAATACTAATCGGGTCTTACCTATGTATGTAGTTTTTTGTTCAAAACACTTTTCAATGAGTGCACAGATAGTACACTCTGATCCTAGGCAGAATGTCGGAGAATAATACTTAGACCCCTAGCAGAACCGACGGATACTGCAATCTGATCTCTAGGTACTCGCTTCCCTCGAGAGCAAGATGAAGAAGGGGTTCCCTATAAGGTAAAGCTTCAAAAATTGACCCAGTCCCTGCAACTGGTGTTGTGAAAGCGTCAGGGCAAACCCAACTCTTACTTCCCAGTACATTGGAAAGATGCTGCCCTGGGGCTTGCTGATCACCCAGTGTAATTCTTGAGGCCACAGAGTGAATCCTAGGCCTCTTGCGCTTAGCAATACCGAACCTCGGTAAGCGATCATCGGTCACTGTTTTGCACCGGTGCGTTGCTACCAAACCATGTACCACTGCAAGCAGATACTGCACTCTGATCCTACTCAAAGGGACAGGGAGTGATACTATAATCCTAGACAGAGCATTCAGGTATTCAGATCCTTGGAAAAAGTACCGATCCATACGTAAATAATCCCGTCATTTTTGACGGGAACTATGCTATTAATGCCTTCCCTGGTGTAATGGTTAACAAGCAAGTCTCGCACACCAGTCACTAATATAGGAAACTGTCAACTAAAACTGTCGCTAATACGGTTATCATCAGTTTCTTTAGTCTTTGAGTTAGTCCTGCTGGATATGTATGCATCACGCGTACAAGTCGTATGTATGAAGCAAGATGGCTGAACATTGGAACATCTAATCCTTATTGAGGAGTAAAATTCTTTATCTAAAAAATCGGAGGAAATTTACAATGTAAATCTATGCTGAATTGATCCATTAGTTTGTGTTCAGCAGCATTCACGCTTGTTTTTTCACCAACAAAGACGAAAGAAATAACTCATTCACTTATCACCACTTTTCCTGATTTTTTTTTACTTGATCATCCCTAAACAGCATGCTGCCAAATTACATAGGTCGTGTGAAGGTTTCTTTTGAGTGATTTACAAGACCTGTCTGATTCACATTCATGATTTGACGATAGACTCAGCGAAGCTCGGTGGATATTTCGGAAGCCTGCTATCGAATGGTGGTTAGCAACATGGTTGGCGTAAAGGTTTCATGCACCCTTGGCGTGACATAGAATTTGTGCAAGGGTTTCATGTACCTTTGTCAAGAATTGAAACTAGCGGAAGGGGTTCAATCACCGTGCGCGAGCTTGAAACAGTTGTTTTCTAACGACTATTTCTTTTCAGTTTTTGAGTGCACCTCTAGTGTTCTTGCGTCGTAGATGCATTGGCAGCTTGTCGTGGTGTAATGGTTAACAAGCTAGTCTGACGCTCATTACAGCTGGATAGTGAGCTCAATCCTGTTTGGGCCTTATACTAAAGCTGAACGAGGAGCTGTCCCAGAATGTTCATGATAAGCGGCTTCCTTAGTACATTGATACCTATTTGCAAAATTGCTAATATAATGGAGTGGATGTCATATCAACAGCCACAGTTCCTAGTTCAATAAGCGGCTCCCTGTTTTTTCCTATGCTCAATATCATCAGCTGGTTATTGTTATCTAAGACATCCCGTCCCAAAGTGATTACAGTAAGTGGCTTCCCGAGTACATACACACCTATTTGCGAGATTGCAAAAAAGAAAGAAAGGAATAGGTGACATAACAACAGCCACAGTGCCGAGTACAATAAACGGCTCCCTTTATTTCCTATGCTCAATATCATCAGTTGGTTAATGTGATCTAAGAGCACCTGTCCCAAAATGATCACATTAAGCAGTTTCCTCTGTACATGTATGCAAAGTATGCGTCCATACGTATGCAAGACTGTACGGCTGATAGGAATGGTCTCACGACGACAGCCATAGCTTCTACTACGACTGCAACAACCGGTATCGGAAGACACCGGGTGATCATGTGGCTGATCACGTGGTCCAGAGAGTAGAGTAAAAAAGGGGTGGGAAGAGTGGGTGCTCAATGTGTAACAACTCCTAATTTGGACAAAACAGATCGAGCGCTCCGCATCTGTGGGTTGTGTCAGCTGGAAATGTTAACCCTCCTCCGACCGATGGAGGATTTCAGGGGCGGGAACATGCATCCGACTGCGCATGCGCTAACTTACAAATGCGTGCGTTCGAAGTTGACGTTCAAGATATCCACATATATAGAATGCAATATGTATCCACCACACACACATGCATATATATATATATATATATATATATATATATATATATATATGTGTGTGCGTGTGTGTGTGTGTGCGTGTGCGTGAATGCGTAATTCAATGAGCGTGCGTATACTATACTTGACGTATACTACACTCTGATCCAAGGCCGACGGCCGGGGGAGCAACACATGAATCGTACGCAGAGCACACGAATACTTTGATCCTGATAGTAGAAGCAGGAGGAGAAAAAGGTTGTCTTTTGTGGGGGGAGGGTCCATAGATTCCCACACTTGAAAAATATTGCGATACAGAAATACTATGGGAGTAATATTTTCAATAAAAATCGTAAATGACCATTTTTGGCGTTTTGGGACCACTTCAAAATGTAAAAGTGCGGACCTCAGATATATTATCATGACATCATTAGCAGCTGGTAGAAAAATTATCTGAATAGTTATCTTCTACTGATGTCACACTTTTTAATGCAGACCTTGACTTTTCTATTTTATCAGAAGATCGGCCAGATCTAGCCGAAAAATGGCTCATTTGGCATCCCTGATTGCGCGCATGCGCATTTGCATACATAGTTGAAATGTCTGCTAAATCTGAAAACTGTTATATCGCGAGGTTTCTAAGTTTCACTTCCATTACATTGTGGACCTTCAGCCGTATGGGTGATGGCCTCACAAACTATACTAAACCAGCCGTGGTTCTTGGTTAGTAAAAGAAGGCAACATGTCGGAATTTCGTTTAAATGTTTTATATAGAATATTCATTATCAATATCTCTGGAGACGGGAAATGCCTATTCGCAGTTGAAAAGAGAGGAGGCCGATTTCCATCTAAGTCAAACTGACGACTGGTCTCTCATGTCACGAACGGTAGTCTACTGAATGGTAGCAGCGGTTGACGGTTACGAAGGGCAGCGGCTAACACGAGAGAGACTGGCAGCGGTTCTCTTCTCCAAACCCAATTTTACTCTGCTGCTGTTACGAAAATCCCTCCTATTTAAGCCCTTGGTATCAACACTGTATTTCTTTGTAATTGACTTCCTTTCTTTCTTTTCCTGTTATCTCGATCCTTCCAGAAAATCCCAAATATTGACCCTCATCCATCTCGCGACGCAAGTCCGTCCAAGATCATAAATTAGTCTCCCCCTCTCTCAAGAACTCTGCAAATTACTTTTCTTTCAAAAGCTTTACTCTTTCTCTCAAGACCCCAGACACTGGCCCCATCTGGCCATCGAACCAGGATGAGAACTTCTCTAAAAGTACTTGTTTTTGCAACCCAGGAATTTGACAGAACATATTGAATTGAGAAAGTGAAGGTGCATACTCTTAACTGGTGACTTCCTATAGTATCTTGAAAAACACATTAAGACCTTATCTGGTCATCGTATCGGGAAAAGAACTTTCTCTAAAAGTACCTGTTTTTTGTAACCCAAGGATTTGACATAAGATATTAAATTGAGGAAAAGTACAGGTGCCCGCACTTGGAAGCACGTAATTCTCACTTTCCTCAGTATCCTCAAAAAACACATTATCCTTTTTAACACAGATAACTCCTTTTGTAATAACCATAGTAATTACTGGTAATAACCATAGTAATTTTTGGTAACAACCATAGTAATTTTCAGGACACGGGGGACTCCTGGCCCCCTAGTGTCACAACATTACATAAATTCCATTTTATCAAAAGTGGTAGTGAAAAAAAGAACGGTTTGAGGAACCTTTATCTAACGGACTGACCAATCATTTACGTATTGAAACATTTGTAAATCCGTATAGTAAATATAGGTATCCTCAACTTGTCGAAAGATAGCTTCACGCCTATTCATCGCCTTTCCATCTCAAACTCTAAAAACTCAGCCTAACATACCACCATTGCCATTTAGGAGAATGGAAATGCCCCTCACCCCCAGAAAAAAATCCCCGTATAAATCAATGATCATTGCTTTTCAGCTTTACATCATTTCGGTTTACGTGAAGTTTTTATGAGATCACTCTTCATTCGAAGAGCGGGAGAAATCAGTACAGCAATTATCTCTACGAACTCACCACCGAGATTCCCTGTCAATGTTTACTAAGCACAGCTTAGTAGGGCGTAGTGCCACCAGTGTGAGATACCCGGTGAGGATCGAACTCACTACAATAATAATGACCCACAAGATTAATTTGTTATCCACTTCTCCACAGGGACGCCTATATGTTTGGCTTTGTTTGGTTCAAGGTCATTGATGTTAGGATCAAACTTATTACATAGCAGTAATGGTCTTACTTGACTATCTCACCACAAGACACCCAAAATATCAACTAAGCTCAGCTTAGACTGGCACAAGGCTATAGTTGTGGAACACCAAGATAAGATTGAACTCACTTCACCAGCATGCTAACCACCATGACGCCCCTTGAAATATTTATTCGGCTTAGATAGGATGGGCACAAGGTCATCATAGTGGAGGAAGTCGAGGGAATTGAGTTAATGAAACTAACGAACTTATCTACCAGACAAGTTTGTTAAACAACGCGACAGGTCGGGCACCCAGTGAGGTTCCGCCTGAATTAAGTTTTTGCACTTGATGTATCGTTTTTAGACGTGCCCACTCATCTCAAAGAGATTTTTTTCGGTCAGTCGATCGGCAGGTTTGCCCCAGTTACGGTAAACAACAGAAATAGGAAGAAAGTGAAAGTTGTGAAGTCATTAACGTTATGACATCCTTAAAAAATAACTGATATAATGTCATAATAGAATATACGAGCTGAGTATTTTTATATTCTAAACAGCCGAAAATGGTAAAAAAAAAAGCTTACGATTTCCATTGAAAATATTACTCTCAGAATATTTCCATATCGCAATATTTCACAAGTTAAAGAATCGATTGACTCAAAGAAAGACTACTTGCCCATCTTCTTCCTCCGCCGGCTACTACTACCACAGATGGTGAACACATCGTTGAACTTATGGTTCTTGTTTTACTTAGTAGAGAATAATGCTAATAGCGAAAGATTTCCAAATGTAATTGCATAGATTTTGTAGATTCAATGTAAGTAGATATGTAATTTGTTATCATTAGCGGTTTTCGAGAGCTCAACAGTCATAGTGTTTAACCAAGAGGTCAGATTGATTTTCAGATCAAGGCATCATGTTCAAGTTACTGATGACGTCAAACAAAGCATTTGGAATGAGCACAACTGTAGAGCGAACTGTCCTGCGTTGATTCAGCAGGTTTAAATCTGGATATATGAATACCGATATTAAACTTATGAAGACCCAAAATTATTCTTAATAATGAAGACTTATTGACAGCTGTGGACACCGACTCACGAGTTCGAGTACTTACTGGAGATTTCACGACTTCAACTGCCACCATATCACGTCATGTCAGAGCAGAAGGAAAGTTGGAAAAGTTGGAAAAATGGGTCTTACATGAACTCAACGAAATTCTCCATGATGATGATGACTGACCTTGCACCTCTCAGCTGACTGTTTCTAAACTTGGAGAATTGAGATATGAAATCTTAGAGCATCCTTCAAATTCACTTGACATTGTCCTCACAGATTCAATCATTTCGAACCTCACATCTGTAATAAAAGGTTCAATAATAGGGAAGTCATAGTTGGTGCTTTTACTGAATTTGTTATCACTGAGCCTAAAGAATATTTAGATATTTTGCTGATTATCACGGGAAGATCATTGGGAAAAGGTCATGGCTTGAAATCATTATATTCTGATTGAATATTTGCTGTTTGTTTTTATATCACCCTTCGTCTTCCAATTCAAAAAGTGACATTCCATGTGTAACAACTTGATTTCAATTTTCAAGTGTATATCTCCAATTTTGATAAGATAAACTCTTTAGCTGCTGTTGGCTCATCAAATATAAGCTAACAATATCTATCTATCAATTTATCTATCTATCTATCTATCTCTCTCTCTCTCTCTCTCTCTCTATATATATATATATATATATATATATATATATATATATACATATATATATATATATATATATAATCATCTACCTAGATTGAAAAAAGATTTTTAAAAAACCCTTGTAAGCATTAACGAGAGCTAATTCTAGGTATTTTCAGCATTTTTACTTCAATCAGATTTCTTAGCTAGATAATAAACTAGAGAGATTATAAAAATTGTTTTATTCCAAATCGAATTGATATGAGTGTGTCATGATAAAAATTTCAAATTTGGGCATAAGCATTAAACGCGATTGGAGGAACTGAGAATATTTGTAACGCGAATAAATGAATCACCATAATCCATGCATGTACTAGTCGCCTGAGAAAATTACCCAAAGAAAATTGAGCTTTTATCTAAAATTACTTTTAAAAATACCAAGACAAGATTTGAGCATTATTTGTCCAAACTGACCATAGTGACCCCAAAAGCACATTTATTATGGACATTTATTTCACATATACGCAAGGTCATACTTCATTTTAATATATGAATACATTATATTATTCTTTATTCATTTATTATGCATACAATATGAAAGTGGCAGTTATAATTTGCAGTCAGAATAGAAGTAGGGGATGTTTTACCAACCCAAACATTATTTACGTTTGTTTGAGTGACAAAAAATGCTAAAAACCGCTAAAATAAAAAAGCCAAAAAAAGCCCCATATGGCCCCAAACACTGAAAGGTTGCTTAAAATGGTTAAAAACACGCCAGACTTGGTCAAAATCTTTGAGCACATCCACGCTATTTCATCGTTTGCTTGTTTGTTTTTTTTGTTTTGTTTTTTTTTGTTTTGTTTTTGTTTCACGCTATAAAACCAAGAAACGTGCTGAATTTAGCGCGAAAAGCGTTAAATCGGCAACAGTGTGGAAGAGTGGATTTTGACCCTGCAGCATCCAGGATTATCACCTATGATCTTGCTATTCAAAAGATGACATATCATATATAACAAGGAATCACGTTTCTGGCTATCTCCGGATTAGGAAGAGAGAAGACAGAAATGATAATAAGAAAAAAGATTTATTTGAAGAGATAAGAAAAAGGTGTAAGATAAAAGCAACACGCAGAGCAAAAACAATATGGCCTCCAATAACGGTGATGTTGTGCTTCAAGTATTATCTAACCTTTATGGTTTACAATCATTGAAAAAGTGTTGAAAGGAACATCTCTAGGTTTTCTTCTAATGTTTTTCAGGAATCGTCAAACAAAGCTGCAACAAAAACTGTCAATACAGGTTTCTTCAGTTTTCAAGTTGGTCCAGCTGGCCGGCTGGTTGGCTATATATGCACCGTGGGTATATGAAGCACCAATTGAATTAGAAAACCGAAAATTTACTCCTTACGTCGACAAAAATGTATTTTTTTGTACTTTGAAGATTTCCATAACCCAATCGGTACTAGTGGTGGTTCAACTTACAATGTAATTTTCTGCTAAATTAGTCCCTTAGTTTGTGTCTAGCAGCATTTACACTCGCTTATTGATGATTCCACCTTTTTTAAGTGGTCATGCACCCCATTAAAAGGCGTAAAAGAAAAAGAAGTAACTTATTGATTTATCATCCTCTTTTCCAATTTTTTGATTGATCACCCTCAACACAGCATAACGTTGGATACGTGACTGTTTCTATTGAGTGACTAACTAGACCTGTTGTTTTATTTGTTTAAAACAAAAGGTGTTTGTCACTTCCTAGTATTCTTATGGAAAAAAATGCACCGAAATTGAAATGTTACAACCTTTCAAATCATAAAGTTGTGTGAATCGGGATAATGAAAAAGTTGACCTTTGTTATATGACATTTGTAAAGAGACTTCTTCGTTTTTAGTGTTTTTTTTTTCTTTTTCTTTTGTCTCGAATAATTCATTTCTTGTTGCTCGCAGTCATGCCAGACAGAAGGTTCACGGCTAGAGAAAGTAGCCTTTGGCTTGTGACATTAAGCATAGTGCAGATCAGGTCACGGAAGATTTACCGACAATGATTCACCAGCAACAAACTACCGACATTTACCGAGATACAATTTACCGTGACAAACAATTTATCGGGATCTTTAAAATTATTAAAAGCTTAAGAATTAAAAAGAATTTACAGGAACAAAAATATGTTAAAGGATATGGCAGAGGGCCCGTGCTGTTATCAGCTATTTAGGTATTTCCCAAACTTTTGTCGAAAAGCGATACGTGACAAGAAAAAATTGTATAAGAATTATTTATATGGTACAAAAAAATCTATTCTATTCATAAAAAATAAATGGAGAATTTTTTAATCTAAGAATTTTTTTTTTCATGCTTACGACATCTCAACCTCCTAAAGGAAAATATGGTGAAGAGAATTCTGTACGATTGCTCATAACTTTGCTTTTCAAATAAACATATATGAGACCTGTAACTTATTCAGCTGAAGAAAAAATGTTGATTTGTAAATCTTTTTAAACACTTAACATCTGGAACTTTAATTTTAAGTATTTTTAACTTTTTTCTTCACCAAGGCAAACCCACGGAACTTTTGAAATCTTCGACACCCTATTTCCAAATGTAATTAAAAAAATTAATTAAATATGTTCTTAGGTTCTTTCCTCTTTGCTAGGAAGAGAAAAGTCCAAATCATTATCAAGAAAAGAAAAACAAATTTCCAGTAATTACATTAAATTGAACTTTCAAAATAAATGTTTACTTTTTAATCGTTGATAGGTCTGGAAATTTTTAAAATTTGAAATTATGTAATAAAAAAACCTACGAATGATTCACAATTGTCCATCATCAAAAAGATGAATATAAATATCTAAAATTAATCTAATTTAAAAGTAGAATTGACGCTGAATTACGACGTGAAAGGTCGTAAATCTTGTTTGTTTATGAAATTTATTTTGTTTTATCACACAATTCTATTTCATTTTGAGCTTCTCGGTAATTTGTATATCTCAATAAATCGTACGACGTAGTGAATTCTTATCGAAGAAGTGCTGACGTTGAATTGATGTCGGTAAATCTACCAGACACCGTAGAGATCAGTCGCCCTCTTAACGGAGTCGTTGAAAGAGTCTCTTTACATGACCTATGGCATTCAATTTAATTTCAGTGATCGTACGAAAACTTGTGCGTCCAACACGATTTGGTCGTAACTTGTAAAACTGAAGAATAAACTAGTATTCCAAGGGAAATTATAAGTCACCGTCACCCAATATGATTCTTTTTACCTTGTAAATGGTGGACATTAACAATTTAAGATATACTTACATTGTAAATCGAATGCACACTAAAAACATGTTTAGGGAGGGGGATTTTTTAAAGACAGAAGAAAAACATTTCCCTGCTCAGTGAGTGTGTGTGCAAAATTCCAAGTTTCTATGGTTAGGGCTGGGCAAACGTCAGAACACATGAATGAATGAAACCGAGCAACATTGTTTAAACCAGTCTGTTGTGAGTAGCGGTGGTTAATGAATAAATAAATAAATTAAGAAAAAGAAGAAAAAGGCAAAGATAATTTTTGATAGCACCAGAAAGATAGTTGGTTGAACTATGTTTTTTTGTGCTTTTATTGAAGAATTATCATTTTATTCAACTGGGGGGGGGGGGATATCTCTCCAAGAGTGCATGTTTGGGAAGGGTTGGACTTTATGGCGTGTTATGATTGTTGAGTGAAATACTTTTTCTTTGTATGAAACTACGGCTTCGAAGTATTCCGATTATTTCTCTTCGGCGTGGCTTATTTAGATTTTTCATATCTAAATTTTGCAAATTCAAACGAGATCATTGATAGACACTAAGAAAAGATATTTATGATATTTAATTATTTTTTATTCATTTTATTAGATATCTCGAGAACTGCTGATCCCACGAACCTTCAAACACGACACTACCTTGTGTGCTGACCAATATACCTAGTGCATGACCAGTTGTCGAGTAATCGTGGTGCATCTACATGCATTACTTTTTTCGATTGAAGTTGTATGAAGAATAGAAATATACCCATTTTATCTAACGTATTAAAGTATGTGTTTGTACAATTGCTTTACAGAATGTATTAAAAGAATGTTTTAATATGTATGAAAGAATGTGTTGTTATGTGCTTAACGGATATATTCTGGAAACGAATGTGTTTATAGAATGTTATAATGTGTCGAAGAATTAGTTCATAGGATATGTTCATAATACACGTTGTTGTGATGTGTTTACATAATGTGTTAATATGAGGTATTCCAGATAGCCAAATTATGGACCAAATATTGAAAGGGGCACAACTAGACCAGAAGTTCCCAAACTGAGGTCCTCAAGGAGGGATTCTGTAAAGGTATAACTGATGGTCTGTGTGCTTGTTAAGTATGTTGGTCTCTACGGGGTCTGTGGGAAAATAATTTAAATAAAAGGGTTTCTTATGAATGAAAAGGTTTGGAACCACACTTCAAAAAGGATTTGGGCAGACTGACCCTCTCGGACAGGTTGAGAACTTGCGTAACTTGTGGCTCATCAACGCAGTTGACAAAGGCAACAAATAAAAATACTTGACAACGGCAACTATATACACCGTATTTTCCTGTATATAACCCGCGCCAATTTTAACCATTTTTGATAGGGGTGTGAGTTATCAGGTGATACTTTTTTTTCCTGAAGCTTTTCAACCTGAATTTGGACATGCACGTCCCCCTTTCAAGATATGACGGTGATAATGGTTATAACTCGGAAAATACGTGACAATGGAAATAGAATGTGGTATTACTTTAGTCTCACCCTACTCTCGCACATCGGTAAACTACAAAAGTAAATGATCATTTGAAGTTACCGACTTTGGGGTCGGGGGGGGGGGCTCAACTACTGATATTCATTCCTTTGAAGCTACGTTTTTCGCCGGTGCGTATACATACTAATTCAATGAAATGTAATTTGTGTTTGCTTCGGTAACGCATTTATATTGATCGTTGATTTGTGAAGATCGGTTCGAAAATGAGCGTAACCTTACTATATATTCAGACAAATAAGAAAACATTTTCCTCGCGACCAGCTGCTGCGAAACAATTTTTTGTCATGCGGGTTATACAACGATACCTACATACTTTGAGAATAAAATCTCACTTGTGCAGGTTATACGCAGTGCGGGTCATATACCGAGAAACGCGGTAATAATAATGATAATAATAAAGAGATGTTAACAGTTGCTTTCTGTCCCCCATTAAAAAAAGATATATCTTTAGTAATTATGTATGTTTTTTTTTATTTTTAAATCTGACCCTAGGAGGACAAATCAACGTCCCTCACGCCCACGTGTGGACAGTTTCGAAAATATCTTTAGTCCCAGCAACTAGTGTTGTTAAGGCGTCGCTACAAGTACCCTGTCCCCACACCTTCAGTGCAAGGGGGAGAGTGTTTGATGTAACTTGGCAACCAAACAGAGAGGAACTTACTGCGCATACATGAAGAGACACTATCCCGTGGGGGTTACTGAGTAGGCAGCAAGACGCTACCGAATGAGCTTGTGTATTGTGCAATTACCATTCTTCAAGTCCCAAGCAGGTTTTTTTCAATGCAAAACATCTCATCAGCCACATCAGTCAGCGCCCCCAGATCTAGATTTAGCTTTCCTCAAGAGAGATTCCAGATTGTGGGCGAGATTAAGGAGAATAAACAAGGTATCTGATGGCAATACCGAAAAAGAACATTGCAGATTGATAGGTGGGGGACGATGCGATAAGTGTCTTAGGTCATAAAGGATTATTCTGGAGGGGATATGACCATAGGTAGGCTATTCTCGGTAATATTGAACGATTGGATATTTCGTGGACAGATTTCATATATGTCCAAGAGAGCGAATCAATTCTTAAATGGAGATCTTCAGTCGTTGGCGATCACTATCACTTTCTCGGGAGTAGGGAGAAATGCATATATATTCCCAGTGGGTGGGGCAAAAGCATTGGGTAATCACTGTCACTTTCCCAGGAGTAGGGAGAAATGCACATATTCCTAGGGGGTGGGGCAAAAGCATACATTTCGGGGGTGACAAAAGGATATATTTGGAATATATCTTAGTGGCAACCCTCCTAAAAGCAAGGACAACCTCGTGTATGATCCAGGTGTCAAATGCTGCACTTGATGGTTAATGGGGACACCTAGCCTGACATTGGGGCGCCACTGAATAATAATACAGTCTTTGTATACGGAAACATTTGGGGTTACATCAAACAATTGTACAGCGCCATTATTTTTCATTGTCTGTAACAGTGGTCGCCAATCTGAGCCATTTAAGCTTTTAAGTTGGTAATATCCCCGTTATCGGGTCGCAAAGTCGAGCATTATGTCGGTCTTACTACTGCTCCACAGACAACAACGGAAGTCAATACGTGTGATTTTCAAACCACCTGACTTATGACACGGAATAGTGGCTCTGTTTTTCATTATTGTCCCAGTATATGATAGATACGATTTACTTATCTGAGCCTTTGCACGAGTTTTTGGAGCGTACACAGGAATTACACAGGGTTGGCAAGCTTCCAGTAGAGCAAGCTCAGCTTTCAGAAAAAAGAAGACCCTATTTGTCCTAAAAAGAAGGGTATACAACCAATGTATCCAACCGATAGTCTCATACAGAACTGAGCCATGGAACCTTACCAAAAGATTGACCCTCAAAGTGAGAACCATGCAACGTGCACATGAGAAAATCATGCTCAACCTCACATGGAGAGATCATGACAGCACAGTATATCAGAGAAAAGATAGGAGTTCGATACATCAACGAAACTGTTAGAAAACCCAAATGGCAATGGGCTGGATATGTTGCAAAAATGTGAGACAACTGCAGGACACCACGTCTCACAAATTGGATCCCCAGAAATCAGGTACGAGACTATGGACGATAGAAAGTAAGATAGTGTGACAAGCTCCGTAAATTCAGAAAGTATTGGCTCCGCGATGCCCATGATAGAGAGGTATGGCGAATCTTGAGGAAGGTCTATGTCCAAAGACGGACGCAAATAAACTGATGATGACACAGTTGCCCAATGCTCAGTTGCGTGGAAATAGAATCTAAGCAATTCTAGCTTTTTTCCCCTTACAAATCTAGTCACTTAAACAGTCAAAATTGCCATCCAAGTAGCTAACTGGATTTAAGATATTGATGAACTGTACGGAAATTCTACCCCCACGGAAGTCGTGAAAGTGGACGCTAGGCATAGAAAGGTTAGCAATCATTGGATTATAAGGTTCCGACTTAAAGAAACCAATAAACCTAACTGTCGATGAGACGGTCACCCTCCCGACATCCATACACACTTAACGGATGCCCATGTCTTCAGTCAGTGATTTTTTTTTAGACGAGTGAAGTCATCTTCGTTGTTTACATCACAACCTTTCGACCGGCATACACTCCGACCTTTCTCAGCTGAATAACCTTCCACCATTATATAGCACCATTATTTCTACACCTTCTCTGCCCGGAAGGTATTCAGCTATTTTGAATAACTCGAAAACCGGTTGCGCGTCACTGATGTAACTTGGCAACCGATCAGAGGGGACTTTATTGTGCACACGTCAACAGACACTCGCTCATCAAGTTATGCAGTTGGTAGTGAAACACCATTGAATGAGCGTGTGTACTGTGTGACCGTTGCATTCATAGTGGCTGGGCTTGTCAGTTCTTTCCGTTTCGTGCGTTTTTTTTGTGTTTTTTTTTTTTTTGTAAAACATTGCATCACCCGAGTCTTTTAGTCCCAGTACAGTCCAGGTTCGGCTCCCAGCGACTTCAGTCGTTGGAAGGGCGGGAATTCTAGATCGCGGGCATGATTGAGGAGAACGAGAGAGAGATTATAGCGATCCTGAGAGAAGACTTTGCAAACTGGGATAAGCGTGTGAAGTCTCAAAGCGAGTACTTCGGGGAGGACTAAGGGGGCATTTACCTAGCTACGCTATTTAAGATAATACTAAATAGCCGGATACTTTTTGGACACACCTCTTACAGACGAAAATCTGTGTTGTTTTTTGAATGCAGCCTGGTCAGATATCCCACAAAGACGATCGTTAATACGACAAATTCAATGCCTGAAAGTGTAAGAATTTTTTTAAAAATCCATTGAGAAAGGTGAATCAATCGAATCACAATAGCCCCACAAATGGCCCGCTCGATCCACCAGTCAAGAGGGTAACATATTCTTTTCTTTTTGCTTGTCTCTGTGTGTTTGTGTGTGTGTGTGTGTGTGTGTGTGTGTTTCTTCGGGCACCTGTGGTCACAACCTTCAAGATTTGCATGAATGCACCATTTGGTACCAATCATAAAACGCTTTTTTTTTATAAAACGTGCTTTTTTGTGATCTCTATGGTCATTTTGGAACCAACAATGCCTAAACCTTGTGCTGGTATTTCTTTTAGATAATTTTAGATGAAAGATCTATTTGTTGAGATGATTTCTGATAATTCTTGTGTTAATCAGTTCTCGTGCTTGCACTGGAGCAGAATTCAACTCGCCAAGGTATTCGACAGTTACTCATAATGCAGTTACTCATAATAACTGAGGATCTACTCCCTAGTCCTAAGATAGTACGTTCTCACTGCACACAAAGGACGTAAGAGTACAGGAGTACTTATGTCTGCAGCAAGGACGGACACATGTTGGTACTTGGGGCCTAAAACCCACGTGAAAAAAAAAAGTGTTGCATCGTTTTTATTACACCTCTGCTAACGAAATCGGAGAGATGTATGGATCTACCTTATATCTTCCTACCTTGCTTCCGTGCTTGCCTGTCCACACGATATTTCCGGAAGTTCACGATGAATTTCGATTAAATTTGGTGGAGGAGTGGACAGTGGGCAATGGGAAAAAAGATTAAATTCAGGGTGGGGTCCATGCACACGCAGGATGGGATATTGGTTTACAGAAGAACCAATTTGATGTTCAGGCGGACCCATGCTAAATTACTTCCCCTGGCAATATATATATATATATATATATATATATATATATATATATATATATATATATATATATACACACACAGTATATGTGGTACAAATCAGACTAGCAGTATAACATGATATAACAATATATCAATAATATAAAGCCACTTCTGAAATGTAATGGATTTATTCCATAGAGTGCTCGATACATACAACTTTTTACTCATGGAGTTAAGTTGTTTTGAGGCCCGAAGAGGGCGGAAACATGAGCTAGTTTATATATATATATATATATATATATATATATATATATATATATATATATATATATATATATATATATATTGGCTGGTGCGGCAAGTACGCGTGACACATACATAGCCGGTCTGCAAGCTGGACCAACTTGAAAACCGAGAGAAACCTTTGTTGACATTGTAGTGACGGTTTTGATGGACAGTTTTTAATAGTAGGGTCCGGTTGTACTCAATGGACATATGTAGAATTATACATAGCGTACACATTTTGTACGAGATAAGTGTATTGTATGTTATGCGAATTATGCAGTTACACGTGAAATATAGTTTCTTTCACCTCACTGAAATGGGCTAACAATGATAGATTTACTAACGTAATTGCATTCTTTCTGCAGATTCAAAGTAAAGTCTGGAATGACGCCCACAATAATACGTCGATATACTGTAACAATTTTCCTTCTTATCCGCGCACATTTGGGCATGGTTTTTCCAGTGGTATTACTCTAAAAAAGAAGAAGAGAAGTGAAAACTTTACACACACACACAGCTGTTTGCTCCAGGGGTTGTGCTTGGAGGTGCTTCCTCTACGCACCCCTAAGAAGTTTAAAAAAAAAAAAAAAATTATTACATTTAACCAATTTCAGAGACGTTTTTGGTCTGATTGGAATGGGTATTTTGACATATACTGGTTGATTTTACTTATCAGTGAATTGTTTGAATAGGAAATTTTAGTAGTACATAAAGAGTGAGAGAGCGCCGTCCCCCATCCCCAAAAGTAAAGGAACGCCGTTCCCACGCCGTTCCCTCATCATTGTACCCAGGGTGCTCCACTTTGGAAAAAATACGCGAGAGGATTAAATACCCATAAATATTTTGAAGTATTGAATCTGATCTAAATTGAGAGGGTTAATCACAAATACTTTCTAACCATGTTTGTTTATTCATGTTGACTCCTTGTGGAGCATAGGGTCACAACCGCTCTGTTGTAGTTTCAGTAACAATTAGGTCTTACGGGGTGAAATGGCTAATCCTACGCCCCTCCTACATTTTACTCGGGCGTGGTACTAGCTATGGCGACTCCCATTCCCTGAGTTTTCTTTCTTTTCCTTCAGAGTAACCTTTGCTCTGAAAGACTGCTTTACAAGGCTAAATGGCCATTCACCTATAGCTTGAGGGAAAAGTGAATTCATAAGGCATTAGTGTCAAGTGAACGTGAATAGTCTTGCTCGAAACTCAGACTTTCTAGTAGCCGTAACCCGTTAACCGTAAGATCTGGACTTAGCTAGAGATATGAGGTCCTTGAAGAGCGGGGAGAGCCCCTAGATTTAGCGAGATCTGAATGAAAATGGAAAATAAATAAATAGACATTGTACTATCACTTAAATGTTGAAAAACAATCCATAAAGCTGATCTATTGGATGACGGATCAAGAAACTCTGATTTGATTCTCCCGGCTAAAACTGCTTCAAAAATTGGCTAATATTGGCTAGATCTTTTCCACTTTCGGCTAACTTTGTGGCTAAAATTGGTATATCCTCATTTAAAGCCCACTTATCAAATGAAATATCTACATGTATATCAAGACTGCGGAACAAATAACAAATAGAGAAAACCGTTCATTTACTTTTACTAAACTTAGTAGGTTTGTAGTGGATTTGCTAAAAAAAATTAGTATTTGACTCCAAAAATACTTTTAAAAAAAACTTTCGGTTAAATTTCGGTTCATCGATCTCAAGTGAAAAGGAATAAGTATCATGAAAAAAATATTTTGTTGTTTGATTTGCTTCGACTGACCTTTAAAAAATCGCTAAAATCGGCTATTTGTTTTGTTTTGTTTTTTCATTTTCAGGTTACTTGATGGCTAAAAGCATAAACCATATTTGTTTTGAGTTAGCTATAAAATGAAATTTGATTTTTCACGCAGCCAGATTTTTATCGACTAAATAGAGGGAAATCGGCTAAATCTCGCCGATAAATGGCTGATTTTGCATCCCTGGGATCAGCTCAATGTGTACATACGATTTTAAATGGTCAAAATATTGACCTGGTGTACGCCTCTTCAATGTATAAAAACCCATATATATATTGATGGGGTGCAAGATATTTGACCGAAATTGCAAATAAGAAAAGCATTTTGAGCCCCCTCGATTGGGGCCTGGGGCGTTTTCAAATAGCCTGCCCCACCCTCCTAGGCTACACCTCTGCTTTGGATGAACAGAAATGCTGTTGGTAAGTCATTGGAAGAATCCGATACCCTCAGCTACGAAATATAATTTCTCTTTGCTGACTCACTCACAACGAGTTTTATGATTCAAAGGGTTGGTTAAAGGTCACTAATGAAGGAAATACAAGTTTTGGCTTGCGATAGAATGCGTTGGAATTCTCAGTTACTTTGACAACAAGAACCATTGTCTTAACTTGGTTACTGGTTCCATGACGTTGGCAATCATTTGCCTCTGCCGACCAAGTTGAAAGAGGTATACGTAATCATTCTAGTCTGTCTGTCTCTCTGTTTGTCCATGCGATATCTCTGAAAGTTCTTAATTAATTTCAGTTAAATATTCTGAATCGGTTGACCATGATGTAAAAAAAGAATTGGTTATTTGGGGGGGGGGGACTTTGGAGAGGTTTATGTAGTCACTCTTGTCTGTCTTATCTCTCTGTTTGTTCATGCGATACTTCCAAAAGTTCTCAATGAATTGCAAAGAAATTTTCTTAAACGAAATGAATGGATTTCCATGAAAATTTCTGGAACGGTGAAGCAAAGGATTAGGAAAACTTGGTTAAATCTTGAGGCAGGCCCAGGAATATTCTCCAATTGAGAGATACATTTATTCATACATCTATATATTCACTCGCGGTGCTCCATACAATTTCTCAAAAGTTCTCAATGAATTTCAATGAAATTATTTTCCAACGAGGAAACATGGGGTTTGGAAACATTTCTTTAATTTCAGGACGGATGAAGCATTTTTTTTTATATGTCAAGACATTAATCCGAAGATTAAAAACTTGGAACTCACATTATTGCCCCCCAGGGAGGAATTTAGGTTGTCCAAGGGGAATAAGCCTTTTTAGGAAAAACAAAAGTCGTAGTGAATGTTTTTGGCTTAAACGTAATGGGGATGTGTGCTGAAAGATGGCGTATATAACTGTGCAACCAAAAGTCCGTATTTTCCTTCCCAATTTTATTCATAAGAATTATTTTCAATATACTTATAAGTCATTAAGAAATAGATATATATTATCCGACGGAAATGAGTATGAATTGCGTTATATCATTTTGAAACTATAATTGAAATTATCTCCTGTAATTACACGGTGAATGTACAATTTGGCCTAGACAGTGTAAATAGAACAAACAATTAACGAGAATTGGGCTGCTGTAAGGATTGAACCTGCGACTGGTAAGGAAGCCGCCTCATCGTAGCGTTGCTTTTACCACTGAGCTCAACAGCCATCAGTAATGCAAAGGCTCAAATAACTGTACCGTTTCAACTCCAATTTTTTCTTTTGCTTATTCACGGTCTATATCTGCTTTATTTGTTCCTTTCAACGCAACAATTATGATTATAAGAATATATGATCCGATAGAATGATTATGAATTGTGTTATATTATATTGATATCCATTTCCCAATAACATAATTGTAGCGTTGAAAGAAATGAATGAAGCTTATATAGACCGTGAATGAGTAGGAAATAATGTGAATAGAAAAACGTGTTTCAATGGAAGAGTCCATTGATTAGAATGTGGGTCAAGAATGATTACAGACAGAGAACCAGGAAAATTACACTGTTCATTATATAAGTAGATGAAGAAAAATCCATTTTTTTTTGTTGACCCCAAACGACCTACTCATTCCGGAAATCAATCTTATTGGCTAAAATTTTTAACACTGGATTTGATTGGTCGGAAAAGTCGTTTACCACATTCTTTAATGTCTGGGGACATCTGAGACCGGAGACGGGGGGGGGAGAAGGTTAAGAGAATCGGGCCCAGTAGCATCCTCCATGTTTGTATGACATTTCTCCTACAGATTTTGATATTTTCAAGCATTTTGAACTTCGTATCCGTGGGTTTCAGGGAAAGCATAATTTGAGCTGTTAATGATTTTGTTATCACTAAACCGAATTTCTTTCACAAAAATTCCATATTATTATCAGAGGATCATTGAAAAAAGTTATTGTTTTAAATGCGTCATATTTTGATCAAAGGTTGAACATCTATTGTCATATAAGATCGGGAAGAGGTGAAACCTTTTTTTCATACGTGCATATGTTTGTGTGTTGGTCTATCTGTTTGTTTGTTTGTGTGTCCCAGTGGTTCTGGCCATGCTGTTATGTCTGCATACATGAAAACTGGCATCAGTACTCCACTAGACCCCTCCTTTTTTTTATTTTTTATTTTTGAAAAAAAAAAAAAAACCCAACCCTTTTTCGACCTTTTGGGGCCTCATTTTGACGGGTTTATAAACATCATCTTAATTCTCGTGGGTCTAGATTTTTCTTAATGATTTTTTTTACTCAATTTTAGATGTTTCCCAGTGGGAATAACATTTAGATTCTCCAGAATCTAGGTATTCCAAGATGGTTTTGTACACTATTTTCGATGTCTTCCAGTGGAAAACGTCAGTGATGTCATAAATAGATTTCATTCTTACCATATTTATTCTCCGATGGAATTCTGTTGTATGACTTCAAATTTTGAGGCTACAGTTGTTCGATTATTGACTGTGAGGGCGAGTATTACTTTTTTTTGTTATTTATCTAAATTTTCATTTTACTATTCGAAAAACGACATTTCATAAGTAACCACCTTATAATATCACTGCATTCTTCAAGTGAAGATCTCCAATTTTGTTATTAAGTCGGTGCAAAAATAATAGCGTTTTTTGTTATTTTAAACTTTGATGCTTATTTTTTAAATAAATGATTATTTAACTATGTTCATGTAACATACCATTTTAAAGTTCTATTCAGTCAAGCGGAATATTTTCTTTCCACCATTTATTCTGGTTTATTTGAAGCTGTCAAAACAAAGATGGAAAAAAAGCTAATTCGAGCAATTGTGTTTTATGAATTCAAAAAGAGACATAAAGTAGCGGAAACTGCTCGCAATATCCAGCAGGAGACAGTCAGCGAATGTCCAGCTCAACAAAAAATTTAAGAAAAGAGACATGAGCCTTAAAGATGTGGACGTTCTTCTGTAATTAACGATCTCCAGTTGAGGGCCATCATTGGGATGGGCCCATGAAAAACAGCGCGAGGGGTTACATAGGAACTAAACGTTGACCATTCAACAGTTGTTTGACATTAGCACCAAATCGGAAAAGCAAAAAAAAAAAAGAAGAAGAAGCTCGACATGTCGCCCGAATGACTCTGAACGAAAAGCAAACAGTTCATGTGTCTCCCGAATAGGTCTGTAGATATTGAAAAAAACTTGGCTACGAAACTCAATCTCACCCAGCTTACCCTCTTGCCATCAAACTACCGCTTTTCAAGCATTTCAACCGCTTCCAGCCAGGAATTTTTTCAACAACCAGGCAGAAGCTCAAAATGCCTTTGAAGATTTCATTGGTTCCAGAATTCTGTGCTTCCGGAATGAATGGACTTGTTTCTTTTTGGCAAAAATGAGTAGATTCTGAAGGTTCTTATTTCGATCAATAACTTTTATTTCAAGCTGTGATATATTGCTTTAAAGTTAATGGTTAAAGAATGCAATTATTTTTGCACTAACCTAATAAGACAAATCTTTTAGTTGCTTTTGCCTCTTCGAATATAACGTAACAAGAAATAATTTATTTTTTCTAATTATCCACCAAAATTGAAATGGATAAAAAAAACAAACTTGTCTTCATCGACGGGCCAATTCTAGTTATTTTCGGTGTATTCTCATCAATCAAATTTCTTACATAAATATCAGTAAACAAAAGGAATTTTTTTTTTGTTATATCTTGATTCGAATCGATAATATGAAATGGAGCCGGGGTGGGGGGTGGGGCAACGTAAGCTTTTTGGGGCGGAGGCATGAAATGTGATTGAGGGAAGGGAGTATTCATTATTAAACATTGACAAAATGAAACAATAGAAAGGGGTAATTCATTGTTCAATTAACTCCAAATAGAACATTCTGGAAATTTGGGTGGAGAGGCTATGCAGAAAATACAAAGAAGAGGTTTAAAAGTCGTCTATTTTATGCTGGAATTGGTACACTGCAAAGTATAAAGGATGTGTATAACACTTATATTGATGATAGTTTTTCTGTGTGTATGTAACTGTAACCTAGCAAAAACGGCACATGATAGGCTGAACTATTTTCTCCTCGCATCTTCAGGATGCTCTAACTTAGAAAATAAAACAAATCCAGGTGATTTTCACTTGTTACAATTTTTTTAGTAAGAGGGTTTATTTTAATTTTTTATAATAACAAAACTTAACCTCCACCCTAATGAGCGAAATAAATTGCTGTCCAAAAAAGGTATAGAAAGTGAATGCGTATAAATCAGATAGCATTTAATTTGATTTGTTTTTAAAATTGATTTGATATCACTTTTTTTTTTCACTGTTTGAAATAAAGGAGCGGGTGATGTTTAAAGAAGCAGGCTAAGGGTAAAATATGAGTTGGGCTAGTGTAAAAAAAGAGGGTTAATATTTTGAAAGGGGTCATAGGGGATCTACAGTTCAAGAAGTTGATAGTTTGAATGAAAAAGTAAGGCTAATGTCCAAAAAAGAAAACCAATAATAAAAAAAAGTCGAGCTAATATCTAAAAGGATAGGGGTTAGTGTTTAAAAAAGGGTAAAAGTTTCCCCTCTATTTTGACCCGAAAAAGCTGAAAAGATCCCTCCTCGATTTTGACCCTAGAAATAAAAACGAACGTGCCATGTCGATTTTGACACCAAAAATTGAAAAAGGTATCTCTCCTCAATTTTCACGCCTCAATGCGAAAAAATATCTACTTGATGTTGACCCTCTCAATTTTGACCCTTAAAAAATAAATGAAATGTCCTTCCTCAATTTTGACTACCGAAAATAAGATAAAATCCACTTGATTTTGACCCTTAAAAATGAACCCCCTCCCTTGGTATTGTAACCTAGAAACGAGAAAAAAAATCTTCCTCCTCGATTTTGACCCCTTAAATTGAAGAAAAAAATCTTCCCCAGCGATTTTAACCCCTGAAAGTGAAAAAAAAGAATACTTTTGATTTTGGAACTCCAAGAAAGTTATCCATTGATTATGACCCTTAAATGTGAAAATAATTTCCATTTTATGTTGATCAATAATAATAATAATAATAATAATAATAATAATAATAATAATAATAGATATTATACCCTATGCTCGAGCATCTCAACTGACTCTTTTTTTTCGATACATTTCATTTTTGAAAAAAAAAAACAGAAACAAAACAAAAACAATAGAACAGCCGTGCAGCTTTCAATACTATCATTACTGATTTTGACTAGCTTATTACCTTCATCGTAACTTTTGGTTGTTGATTATCACAACTTTGAATCGAACCATCATTCTACGTCAACAATTAAACAGAGCAATCGGGAAAATACAACGGTGCTTTGAATTTTTTTTTCCTCAAATTTATTCTTTGGTGAAGTATTACAACATTACTATCAATTTTGTTTTAAAAGACCTTCGAAAGAAATCCTCATCATACTTTGTCTAGCTCTATCTACTTGCCTTCCCACAAGGTCAAGATATGACATACGGTCGGGATAAAGAGAGCCCCCTCCCCCTTGTTCCAGTCCTCACAACCAAAGTGGCAAAAGCGTCGGGACAAACCCAACCCACTCCCATAAGTGCGATTGGATTGTGACGCTCCGAGGCATTGGGCTGAGAAATAATGTGAGGACCAGGGACGAATCCATAGGTTCTCAATGCACTGAGCAATGCCGAGCCTCAGTAGCTCTCATTGGCTACAACATTGCACCTGCACACTCAGATTGAACACAACCAGTCTCAGGTCCATTGGATGTCTAAGTGCAGTCTCTACACCTTCGGCAATGCCATGATGCAGATACTACACTTTGATGAGAGTCAATAGGCCAGAAAGAAAAAGGTTTTCAAGTTACGTTTTGTCTTCGTCTTGCCTTCCACGATTTAACATGTTCCAATAGCCCCCCCCCGCCCTTCTCTCTAAAAATATGATAATAAAGTACCCTCTTCATTTTTATTCCTAAAAGAGATTTTTAAAAAATCTCCATCCCCAGTTTTGACCCTTGAAAATGAAAAATCAAAGTTCCTCTTTGATTTTGACTTCTAAAACTGAAGAAAAAAATCTTCCACGCGATTTTGGCTGCTAAAACTGAAAAGAATCTCTCCCTCAACTTGAACCTCTAAAATTGACAACGAAAAACCTATCCACTTCGATTCCGACCCCTAAAAGTGAAAGGAAAAAATTCCCTAGGATTTTGACAAGTAGACGTGATAAGATATCACCCCTAGAATGGCCCCCTAAAGGCCAAAAAAACTTGATTTTGACCTCTAAAAATGAAATAAACGTTCTCTTTCGATTTCGACCCGCAAAGATGAATAATGAAAGATCCTCTTCGATTTTGACACCTGAAAATGGAAAATTCTTCTTCAATTTTGTCCTTTAAAAATGGATAAAATTCCTTGATTTTGACCCCTAAAAGTGAAAACAATTCTCTTGAAATCGGACCCCTGAAAGTAAGAAAAGTACCCCTCGAATTTGGCCCGCCTTAAAAGTGGAAGATGAAGTTCCCCTAGATTTTGAAGCCTAGAAGTAAAAAAAAAAAATCACCATATTTTGATCCAAAAAAAGTAAAAAATGAAATGATATTCGAGTATTTGCGTTACTTTCTTCAATTTGATATCTCATTTTACTAAAATACGAATATAATCTTAGTTGGGGATCTATTCACGATGTATCTTTTTTGGTTAACTGGAACCCCTCCTCCGTCCATCGTACGAAAATACAACTTTGAAGTATGTTGTTTACTTTCCTTTGCTTCATTGAGAAATCATCTTTCCAAAACATGGAATAAGGACTGAAGGTTCTATTCACAATGTTGCTATAATGCTGAACTGGACTTTCCGGTCATGGCACTAAACCCTGGCTGTAGTGTTTTCCTGTTATTCTCAAATATTCTGAAAGTATTGTAACATAAAATACTTTTCTGTGGCATTAGAATTATATGAAATTGAAACACTGCGTTCGTCGAATAATTTTTCTCATCTTAAATTCTTATATTCAAGTCAAGAAATGTTGCATGTGTTCCTTTGTGTCTGAGTTTCAATTCAAGGTCTCTAGGATATATTTATATGAATGATCTGTATGATCTTTCTCTATCATTTAAACAACACATATCGATAAAGCGTTCACACCCATGAAATCAATGTGCCTTATTTGTATTATTTTATTGTATGATTACATCAATTTATATTCATGTCTACGTAAATACAGATTTGCCAAAAATGGCGCAAGGCCAATTCCCATAGGTACTCCTATGTGTTATAAAAGTTACCTGGAACCGATTTTGAAGTAATTTTCTGTAGTGAGATGATATTTTTCTACTTTCTAAGGTATATTTTGTGAAATAGAGTCTGTTATTATTTTTTTTAGTGACCAGTAAGCTTTAGAATCAGTAATCGTAATATATTGGTTTTGGCCCCTCGCGAATGTTTAATGTGTTGTATCGTTTAGCTCATGAATAAGATTAATAAGGTCTGTATGTAAATTTTTTTAACTTAGTATATTAAAGTCGTTCGTCAAAATTGATTTTTTTTTCTTTCGAGCATTTACACTTTTTAGTTTCTCTATAATTGATATGGAATTGTTTACAACCCAGAAAAGAATTAAGTTGCAGTAGAAGTTACACTTTCATGTAATATATCTATCTGATTGTATATTAATTTGAACACTTTCGGAATCGCTCTACTCAGAATTTTAGTACTACAAGTTTTGGGGGCTATAATAAATCGAGCACTTGTTGGGGTACTAAGTAGTTTAGGTATTATTTGTACGATTCGTAGTGTGTCTGACTTAGCTTCTATCTTTTGTTTCATTTTTTCACATAGTTTAATGTTATTTCATATAATTTCATCCGGGCGTGTTTTAGTTATTGTATATATCGAGGTTGGTGACCCAAGAATTCCTCCTTTTAAAAGTATTCGTTGTTTATAGAATATTCTGCATTTAAACACAACGTTTTTGTAGCTTTCTCAATTGAAACTATAACAATTTTAAAAAAGTTCTTCAAGGTAATCTAGTGTTTGAGGATTTCTAAGTACTGGGTTATTTTTTTGTGTGTTCTACTTTCTTTAGGCAATTTATTCTCCTTCTTTTTTCACTGTTGTAATTATCTTTTCTTTCCAGTGAATGAATCTAGATACAGAACCTTTATATTTGTTCGTCATGCGTTACACTCAATCATTTTGTGTTGAGGTAATTTCTTTTTCACGTTTATTATAATCTAGACTTTTTGGTTCTCTTTAATCTTGGCCTTTTACTAAGGAATTTTTTTAGGGATTTTTTATTTCTTCCTATTCCACTGTCATTATGAGTTCCGGGTCTTTATCCCGTAAATTTGATGTTCAACTTTTACATTCGGGGATCTTGGTTAAACCGTTATTACCGTCATTATATTTCGTTATATCTTCTATTATTTTTTCATATAGTTGAACATTTTAATTCGTATGATTGGTCTTAATTCATGTTATTAATGGAATATGTTTTTCTAACATCAGTTCACTTGAAATACTTTTCATTATTTCTTTATTTTTAAAAATATCTTTTTATATATCAATATCGTCAAGTCCTTTATCAATATACAGAATAATACATGCATTCTGAGGAATCATCAATTCTTTTTCAGTTGGTGGTTTATATAATTTAGTATCAATCATATCTAGTATCTATTAGAACCATTGGGGATATTTTGACATCTTATACATAAACTCTTTTTTAACATTTTTGTATATACTGTCTTTCAATATCTTCTTTTTTACTTTTTTAAATAGTATTCTTATTTCATTGAAAGATCCTAGAAGATTTTCGTTAATATATATTTTAAGTTTCCTTAAGAAATCTTCACATGATACCAGGAGTTCTCTAATGTTTCTGTTACTACGTGAATGAATAGGACGTTCTCCTATACGTGACAATGGAGGAAATAGTGTTCCAACACATTCTATGTTGTCTCTGGAAGTCTTTTTTCTGCTATGTAACCCATGTGGGTACATTACACGTACGGTTTTGATAATCCCATCTTCGCTTTTTTGTTGGTTTTCACGAATTTTTTAAAATGTATACAACGGGAGTGATATATGTATACTAATATTCGGGCCTATTGTTTGTTTCTTCGCTCCTCTTCTCTGCGATGAGTCCATGGTCGATTGGCCTGATGTTTAGCATAGTACATAGGCACCTTCAAAATCACTTGAGGTAACCAGATATCATTATATAGCCAATCTTCAGTTCTATACATCAGAAAAATGTCATTTGTATATCAGAATCTTCGTCAAACATTCTTTACGATGAAATTAATTTTCAACATTTTTAGGCGAGTTGTCGCCATATTCACGATAGATATTTAACAGCGTAAAGTAGCAGTAATACAGCCAGCTGTTGTCAAAATCTATGAGCTACTTCCCTTGTTTATTTCAAATCAACAACAAAACACCCCTTGCCTTCTTCAAATGTACCAGTCAGATGCCTGACTGAACTCTCTCCCTCTCTCGCTCGCCCTCACCCGTGTTTCCCGTTTTATTTTTCTATCTAAAATTCCATTCTACCAGTGGAAGCCAACAATGTATTAAAATCTATTATAAATTTAATTTTCCTGTTTTTCAGTCAGACCACAATTACCTTTTGCTAAGTGTCAGTTTAGATTTTTTTTGGAAAATCAGGTTTGGAGTAGATGTGGTCCTTCTGTTGACTTTGTAGCTGACATAATAGGTTGGACCATTACTTCCTGTCCGTAATACAACCATTCGAAATATTTTCCAAAAAAGGATGTTGAAATTGAGAATATGAATACATCTTTTCATATCGAAAGTAGTAGACTAAATGAGGTTGACCTTGGAGATCGTTCAAGATTATCATAGGTCAATTTTTGAAGATAATTTTGAAATTACGAAACTGAAATTCAGCATAGCAGAAAATCTTTTCTTGGAGAAGGTCAAAGGTAATGTTATATTGACCTCAGAAGCGATTCAAGGTCACCAGAGGTCTTTTTTTGTGAATTCCATCTAATTTCTTAAGTTATTTGCCACAATCTTGCACCTATGAAACTGGATTTGGCATGAAGATTCTTTCATGGCCAAATATGAACATAGGATAGGTGGCCAAGAGTTTTGTTGATCTGTAAAAGTAAATTTAAGGTAAGGTCAATTTTTTTCAAATCTAACAGAGATGATCGTGCCTATATCCAGCAAATTTGTGTACAAGTATAACTTGACCCAGGATGATGATGAGATAGGTGGCAATGACGTTTGGTGACCTCTAAAAGTCAATTCAGTGTCAGGTCAATTTTGTCATTTTTAAATCCAAGACTGCTGTATCTACTGCCTATAAATCTATATGTGTATGAAGGTAACTAGACATGATGATGAACATAGGATAGATGGCACTAGTCTTCAAAGGTCAATTCAAGGTCAGGTCAATTCTAGCATTTTCAAAAAGGTTAATTTTGGCATTTTTAAATCCAGCAGAGACTGCCTCACCCTATGGGCCCTAAAGTTCATTTGACCACAGTATGGATATAGGATAGGTACTGACTGCTGTTGAACCCCAAAAGTCAATTTGGGGTCAAGTAAATTTAGACATTTAAGTAACTTGACACAAGGATGAACATAGGATAGATTGTACTGATCTCCAAGTCGACTGAAGGTCAGGTTAATTTTGTCATTTCCCAAAAAGGGCAATTTTGGCATGTCCAACCCACCTGAAGGTTTGCTATTCCTACATCAAGCAGCTCTGTATTAGAATTTACAAAGTGTTGAAGTATCTTCCCAGGGAGCATATATATATATAATATATATATATATATATATATATATATATATATTATCTACACTAATATTTTAGCATCTGTTTGTTTGTTTATCCATGTCTAGACTGAGTTGTCTAAGGCCTGGGTGGTGGGAAATACAGCAGACCGGGTTGTTAGAGAGATTATCTTAAGTAGTTCTCTTTTAACTGTGCAAATACAGCTCAAAATCTGAGCAATATACATGGTAAATATAGGTATTTTTCACAAGCTCACACCTTTTCTCAATGTTGGATTTGGGTGGGTTTCCGATATGTTCTTATAAGCTATTGACCCTGCAAATAGAACAAAATTCAGCTTGGCCTTAATTTCTAACGGGTTCAGCCCTAAAATGACCTATTTCTACAGGGTGATTAGTATTCATTCTTGATCTTCCTAGGTATTCGTTCATTCATTCATTTCTTGTCGCTTGTTGCCAGGCTAGTCAGAGGGTTCACGTAAGGATGGGCCTCTGGCTTGTGATATTCAATTTAACAAGAAGAAGAAGAAGAAGAAAAGGAAGAACGAGAACAATGAGAAGAAAAAGATGAAAAAGAAGAAAAATGTTATCAATAATAATGATAATAATAATAGTAATAAGAAAAAAAAATAATGATAATGATAATAATAATGATAATGATAATAATAAGAAGAAGAAGAAGAAGGAGAACAATGAGAAGAAAAAGATGAAAAAGAAGAAGAAAAATGTTATCAATAATAATGATAATAATAATAGTAATAAAAAAAAATAATGATAATAATAATAATAATAATGATAATAATAATAATAATAATAATAAGAAGAAGAAGAAGAAGAAGAAGAAGAAGAAGAAGAAGTGTTTCTATTTAAAAAACCATACATTAAAAACATATGTATTGTAAGTAGAGCATGGTCTTACTGTTGAGGTATTCTTCTGCCCCCAAAATATCAAAAGTACAAATAAACTGATTTAGTTTTATAAATACTTATACATCTATCCGTATAAGAGTCATACATGTGAATTAGTACTTTCACTTGAATAATCGGTGGTATGGTTTTCCTGTCTGATTCCCGTTATAACCTAAAACTTATAATGAATTAGTCCATGTGAAATAGAATAACATAGCTACTAAAACAATCAAAGAGTTGTAGAAATATGAGATATCTTGTTATAAAACAATGAAGAATTCACCTTAGATAAGATAGGCTGTGCTAAGATCAACTCTCTTGCTTCATTAAAATCTAAAAGGTAAACAAAACAGAATTCATTTCTCCATACAATATTATTCGAAATCTACGTGTCCCATTTCAATTCTTTTATAAATAAATCCTGTAAATAGGATTTGCTAGATATAGCAGAACAAGTCAGCCTGAGTTGGTATTTAGAAGTGGGAGTGAACATGTCATCAGTTTTTGCGTACGTCACTGTGTCACCGTTATTTGTGCATGACGTCACTCTTTTTTCTTTGGGTCATAGTCATCTGTTATTATTACATACGAGAATAAGATAAAAACTCAATAGTAAGCATTTGACAAAAGATGGCAAAAGCCTACTCAACCTGATTGTTGATTTGCCACTTGCATTGAAAGCAAGTAAGAAAGGAAAGTCCTATTCTTCCTAATGGTTAATCTGCCACTGACCTCGAAAGCAAGGAAAAAAAAGATGTTTTGCTCCCAAAATCTTTGATATCAGACAGAACTCCCTAGATCACTGCACCAGACAAATACTACAGGAAATTGTAAATTATTTGTAATTATAAGTAATGAAGACTGATGGATACCCCCAAATCTACTGTTTTTTTTAAATTCTTGTGTTTTTTATATTGTTTAATGGTTCTATTCTTATATCAGCTGTTTTAATAACATCTTTAGTAGCAAGGTAATTTTCACCGAAAAGAAAAATGAATGAAATATATATCATCATCATCATCATCATCAGACTTTTATCGTTTGTTGTTGGACATAGACCCTCCCCAGGATTTGCCAGACCTATCATGGGCATTGCGGAGCAAATACTTCTCCAGTTCCTCTCTCCATCTTGTATTCTGCCAGCCTCGGTTATGCATGTGATCTCTGGGGGTCCATATTGTGAGTAGTGATGTCCATCAGTTGTCTGTCATTCTTGCAACATGACCAGCCCATTGCCATTTGAGTTTTCTTAATGGATTCTATGGTGTCTCGGACCCCTGTATTTTCCCTGATATATTGTACTGTCTTGTGATCTCTTGATATACATACTTGTTATTATATAAAAATAATATTTTTCTTAGCCTCAGTTCAATGTTTACAAAAAAAAAACCACTGAGAACTCGGAAACACAAGTTGACATGATATGACGTGACAGAGTCACCCTTTCTTTTCCACTGTTATTCATGTCTGCAATTCACACTTCTTAAATTCCACATCTGATTGTGATAGTAAAGTCAACTTAAAATTAGGATACTTTAATAATTTAAAAAAATACCTGATGAAATAACTTCAGGCTCCATAGTGCTGATCCATGAATGAATAACCCCGTCATTTTTCACAGTTATATGCTAATAAGTAAATAAAGAGACTGAATCATTAAACTTGAAGTAAAAGGCAATTAGCTTTAGTTTGATGTTCAAAGTCTCCCAATAAAGCAATGATTAATAATTAGCTTTAATGTATAATCCACTAAATTGGATAACACTACGTTAGGAAGATTTGAGTTAAATTTACACTCCAACCAAAATTGACAGCCTGAGACAAGATGATATACTTGGTCAACTGACTTTATCAGATATAATTTTCATATTTCAATCTAAAGGTGGGTACTGAAATATTGTTTATCTCAATGTTTTTTAGAAAATAAAAGTAATGATCTAAAGCCAAAATCATATATCAATGATTAAAACAATTTGAAAAAAAAGAACATATTTTGTAATTCATCATGTAAGAGTAGCTTCCCCTTATTTCTTGCCTTCATTGACATAAAATGAAAGATGGCCTATTTATTTTTGAAGAAAAATCTATTTGTATGTGACAATCTATCGTTCCCTCACCATTCAGCTCAATTTTCAATCCCTTGAGTTCTAGAGTGTCCCTATTGAGAATGGCTGATTTAGCTTTTCTTACAAGGGTGGGTTTCTGTGCATTTCTACAGTAAAATCGCTAGCAATGCATTTTCATTATACATAGAATAGTCATATTCTTTCTGTAATCCTTGCATTATTCTTGGTGATACAATGATAGTTGAGCTATTGTATTTTCATATTTTCTCCACCCTTATTTCAGTAATTGGACACCTGTAGCATGGGAGTAGCTGTGTGAGCGCTAGCAGAGTTGGCGCCTGAAAAAGCCATGATCATAGTATATAGTTAATGATGAGGTTTGTCAGAATAGCAGTGAATCCTGACACCTTCACATTGTATCATGCCGTATGGGATTGGCTGTGTGAATCCTACCAGAGTTGGCCCTTGAAAAAGCCAGGATCGTAGTAACTTGTTAAGATAGTCAGAATAGTACTGAATTCACCAAGTGCTGTGTATATTTATAATCTGCATTGACATATTTTCCACGGAATTCAAAACAAACTTTATATATGTCCACACATATCAGTAAGACACTTCTTGGTTGGTTGATCAGTCAGTTTGTCAGTCAGTCTATCAATCAATCAATCCCTGTTTTTTTGAAACAGGAAGGAAGGAAGAGGTGTAATGTCATTCAAAGATGTGATGTCATTTAAAGAACATCTATTGTGGTTTCATAAAGAATGTCCACATTTTTGTGTTTAGAAAAAGCCAAAAATGGCCCCCAAACCCAAAAAATCGCCATTTACAATTTTATTGAAAATGATTCTTGCAGAATATTTCCATATCACAATATTTTATGGGAATCAATGGACTCAAAGTAATACTAATTGCTCTTCTTTCTCCTCCTCCTTCTACTACTACCACCACAGATGGTGGACGCATTGTTGAACTTATGGTTCATGTTTTTCAAGTTGAAAATATCTTGAAAAATATCCATGTGATCACTTAGCTTCTTGGATTATTGCAGATTTGATGTAAATAAAGACGTCTGTTTATTTGCCTTTTATGAGAATTTTCAACATAATAATAAAACACCTGACTAAAAGTCATTGATACTGTTCGAAATGACCGAAATCCGAGAATTGATAATAGGTTGTTACGCATGGAATATTTTTTGAATAATGAAATGACGAATGGTATAAATAACAAAAAAATTAAACAAGCCTGGCTGTTGCAGTGTTAAACTCCACTCTAATTTCTCTGGTTACCTCAATTTTTGTATCATACATAAATTCTTGTAGGTTAATGAAACTTGTCAGTTTGGCTCAGTCTGTAAGAGAGCCACCAACCAATCACTTGGTCACAATTTCAAATCACAGTAGGGAAATATCAGTTTTATCATATCAGCTTGGTTTAATGTGGATAGGCAAATGGTAAAGGGTTTACTACGCTAAATCACGTGAGGATTGTTCTTCTTATTGTTATTACAGGGGTAAAACAAAATCAACTTCAGTCTCCGATTTGGACTGGAGTTTGACAATATCTAATCCAAATACAAGCATTCCAAGGGAAATTATGAAACACCACCACCGATATACGATGCTTTTTACCTCGTGGATTAAGCAATGGTGGTGATTAAAGTAAGTTACATCAATGGAAATACTAACTGGATGGTTTGAATCATAGATTTATGATTTAAAAGATATAAACAAAAGTAAACTTAATGTAAGGGACCAATTTGACATAAACTTTCATAGTGAATTGAACCCCCCCCCCTCAATAAAAACTTTGGGTGGAAGTTGAAAAAAACAAAAATTATTTTTGCTATATATTAAGGGATGTGTGTGTGCAAAATTTCAAGTTTCTTCAATGATTGGTTAGGGTTGGGCGAAGTCCACAAAGAGACATAGATGTATATATATCAGAACACATAAATAACCTAAGCAGAGCAACAGTGATTAAACCTGTCTGTTGTAGGTAGAGTGGATTAGTGACTGATTCGAAGCAAGTGCCTTTTTTCTAGAATTCTCTAATGATATCACATCTCTTCTTTCCTTCTTATTTCTGTTGTTTGACATAACTAGGACGGACAGACCGACTGACCGAAAAGCAAAGATGTGCGGATACATTTAAAAAAAATAAAAACGACATTTAAAGTTTAATAACCTATTATCCAACTAGCATGGTAGATTATTGGAGATTTTATGTGAATACAATCGTCTTTTTATAGGCTTTTTTATGAGGATTTTCTATATCATAAAACATTCGACTTGATCAATGTTGTACTGTTGTGCACTTACATGGAGTTGAGGGGTGGGGTGGGGGGGCTTGAGCCCCTGCTACTTTTTCTTCTTCATATCAAAAGTGCCCTTTTAGTCAAAATTCAAGAAAATATTATAACAGGTCTGGTTAGTGATTCAATAGAAACCGTCATGCAACTAATGTTTTTTTTAAAACTTTTAGTTATGTTGGGGGTGATCAATTAAAAAAATTAAAAAAAAAGGATGATCAAAGGATAAGTTACTTCTGCTTTTTGTTGGATCATTAAGTTTGAATTTTTAGAAAAACAAGTTTGAATGCTACTAGATACACGCTATGGGACCAATTTAGCATAATAATACATTGTAAATTCAACCTTCCGTGTCTTATTTTCGAAGGGAATTTTCCAAAAGCAAAATGTCTTTTGGGAACTGATCACTAAAAAAGTTCTGATTTTCAAAAACCTGGCAGAAACAAAGTGATCAATTTAGCATACACTTTACATTGCAAATTGACCCCGTGCTAAAACTCTACTAAATCGTTTTTTCCAGACAGAGAAGAGAAAATGTTCAAATTTTCAATCCTCAAGCTACACTGGCGAGCATCTGTATTCGTAATACATACATAACATAGCCAGCCAGACCAGCTTAAAAACTGGGAGAAATCTACGTTGACAGTTTTTTGTCAGTTTTGGTTGATGGTATCTAATAGAAAACACCATCGAAATTCGATGGAATTTTAGAATATTCACCACATACAAGTACATATGTATAGCTATGTATATTTTAAAAATGTTAAATGATGCCCTTTTTCCAGCTGAGCCCCTGCCTTTCTGGGTCCCTGCCCTTTTAAAAGTCATTGTATACTGTTTAAAAACAAGAAATCCGAAATTTACTCTAAGAGGCAAAAAAGTATTTTTTTCCAACTATGTCAAGGATACACATGCACAACCCAAACAGGTATTGTGGTTGCGAATATAACAGGGTGGCCATTTTGGAATTTCTAAAAAGGAGGACACTCCAGAGTGAAAAAGAGAAAAACTGACCCTCTTTGATGTGAAGACAGCAAGACTTATACATTGTAGCTCAGCATCAAGTGTTTACTATGGCAACTTCTAGTTGTAATAAAAATACCTGTATGGATGTTATAGCTTTCAGTTCCCACTGTTTCAAATATATAAAAATAACTTACCTTCATCTAATGTGAGTTTTTTCAGTCAGGCTCCAAAATTGAGAACTGATTAGCATCTGACTCAAAGTGGTTTCAAACAAAGACAAAGCCCTCCAGTGCCGGACTGTCTAGCCTATAGCTGGACATCTGGTCTTTGTTAAACCATCATCTGTTAAGGAGCACAGATTAACATCTGGCTTAAGGAAGAAGTACAGAGTACAAAGGACAGAGTGCTCTAAAGTGCTAAACATCTGGCCTCCCTTGACTATAATCAGTTAAGAATCCCAAGAAAGATTTCTAGAAATCTGGAAATAAATTTTCTATAGATTTGATATGTTTTACACTTAGTTTATTCTATGCTACAAGGGTCGACTGTATAAGACTGCAGCCTGACTTGTTCTTATCAGCTGAATTTTAATCTGAAATTTTCACTGCATAATGATTGATCACTAAACAGATTTAGTTGGTCACTCAATAGAAATTGTCACATGACCTAAATCTTTTGGCAGCAGGCCCTTTTGGGAATGATCAATTCAAAGATCAGGAAAAGAAGTGATCAATGAATAAGTTACATCCCTTGCCATCCGTGGGGAAAGTCTGAATTAAAAAAAAAAAACAAGTGTGAATACAGCTAGGCATGAATGGAGGACCAATTTAGCTTGAACTTACTTTGTAAATTACCCCCCCCCCCACCTATTTTGGGAGGGAAATTAAAAAAAGAAACAAATTTTTTTCGTAAACATAATGAGGAGCAAATGTTGGAATTTTCAGCCCTTTAGCTCTATTGGTGTGGTCTGTATGCCTGATACCTACATAGCCAACCAGCCAGCCAACCAGCCAACTAGCCAGCCAACCAGCCAGCCAGTCAGCTAGCCAGCCAGCCAGCCAGCTAGCCAGCCAGCTAACCAGCCAGCTAGCCAGCCAGCCAGCCAGCCAACCACACAAACTTGAAAACTGAAGAAACATATGTTGACCATTTTGGCTGGCAGTTTCTTATGCAGGGCATCAATCATGGAAGAGATTACATAGAAATATGAATATTCTTGTCTTTTTTCATCATAAGGCTATGGATATATTGATGTAACTACACAGGGCTTGGCCCATCCATCAAGTGAACCCTGGCAGTCACGTAGGTCCTGCAGGTGCAATCAAAACTGAAAAAAATAGTGATCTGAATACAACTGGGAGCGGAAACATCAAGTCTTGCCTAGGTCACAAGAAACCATTGAGCTAGCTCTGTAACTACATAATCTTTCACCAATGTCTTATCAGGTCTCTTACTCTCCTGCATGAGATTGATATATAATTACTGGTTTGGTTGGTCACTCAATAAAAACAGTCGTGTGACCATTGTCTTTTGGCTGCATACCATGTTGGGGGTGATCAATCGAAACATTGGAAGAAGGGGTGATCAATGAATGGGTTACTTCTCTCTGATAACAGGTCTGGTTAGTCACTCAATGGAAACTGTCATGTGACCATGTCTTTTGGCACCATGCCAAATTAGGGTTTATTGATCAAAACATTGGTAGAACTAGAACTTCAATAACAAAATCATTTGAATGCATTTCTATAGTAAAATCATAAGCAAGGCAATTAAATCATACAAGTAATTGCCTTATTCTGTCAGTAATGCTCTCAAACCTTTTCAATGCACCTTGAAGGCAAAATCATTTACAACAAATTCTATGGAAATAATTTCCAATACTTTTCTGTAGTAATATCTTTAGCTCTGCATTTACATTACGCATACAGTACCCCTATTTTGTCAGTATCGTTTGCCTCTATTCCAGACCATTGGCAATCACTTTCTAATCACTGGAGACCCACAGATGGCCTGACCAACCAGCCAAGTGGGATACAGATTCTTTTCCCTTTGCTTATGTGAGTGTGTAATCGCTGGCCACACTTGGTCACATTTTGAGGGCTACAACCTTGAAAGTTTGCACAAGTTCACCTCTAGGCACTGCCTAAAAAGTTTTTTTGGGGGTCTCTATGCTCATTAGGGGTTCAACAATGCCTAAATCTTATGCTGGTGTTTTTTTAAGATAATTTTAGATAAAGGATCTATTTTTTTAGATAATTTCAGATCAAAGATCTAAGTTTCTTTGATAATTTGTTCTGGTATTGTGTAGGCTACAGTGATTCATTCATGTAATCACTTTCTTAATTTTCAATGCATTACATACATATTGAGTGCTGAAACAGATTTTAGGTTAAAAATTCAGTGTTTAATCATCAAATTGTGAGAAATATTTATTTAGAGCAAAAAGTAATGAAAGCTGAGTAGTAGAGATGGGGAAGTCAGTAGGTAGTGTTATGAAAACCATTATAGTATGCAAATGACGAGACAAGATCTTGCAGTCAAGATGACACTGTATCGATATCCTGTGGGGTGCAAGGAGTAGTTTTGCCACTTTAGATGTTTTTATTTTTATTTTTTGAACCTGGGAGCCCACTGTTGTCAATTTCAATGTTTTTGTTTTTTTTTTGAATTTTGAATTTAGTAGTCCTGCTTTGCAGAGTTATATATATTTTTTCCATTTTCAGATTTTAAGAATTGAAAGAAGAGCTGTTCTCAATTGGCAATACTAGCAGGCAAAAATTGATTCATGTCTCATCCAAGAGCATTAGCTTGAAGCGAATATAGACTATTACAGGAAATGAAGTTGCAAAGGATACTGCTCATGAAAACAAGTAATGAAAGATATCTGCTGATGAGACAGAGTGCAGGGATTGTTGGATTCTTGCCTTTCCCGAAGGACTTAGTGTAAAAGCAAAAAGGAAGCAGTTAATTCTGTTTTATGCAAGTAATGATTATACCACTCTGCATTTTAATGTAAGTCTCCTCAATGACCAATCTTAAACCTCAGACCTCACTGATTCCAGTCCTTTGCTCTAACATCTAAGTGAAACCTACCAATGATTGTATAATTTGTGCATTCTACTGTAATATAGAAAAACTTGGAAGTATTGGGGTCAATTTGGGAAAAACAACTGAAAACTGCTGGGCTTTAAGATTGAGAATGGCAGACTTACGAGTTCCTTCCAGAGCAAAATCTCTCAATTTTACACACCTTTATATAAAAGATGAAAGGGTACAACCTACCAAGCATAAGTTTGGGTTTAACTCAGTGGTTTGGAAACTTAGAAAACTGAAGGACCCCTTCTATAAAGGAAATATTTTGATGGACCTCTATTTTTTGCTTTTAGGTTTTAGACTCTAATCAATGAACTACAATGACAAGCCAATTTCAACCTCTGAAAATCATATTTATTTTAAATGGCTTACATTTATTCAAATTCTAATTTATAGTACAACTGGTATGTACAGTAATAATGTTTTTTGGTAATTGTGTGATGGATTGTAATGTTTCTCTGACACAAGATTTGCAATGTCAGGTTGAGAGAGGACATTGCTGTCGACCCCTAAACATTATTTTTTTGCCCCCCAGAGGTCTGCAGACCCCAATTTCAGAACCACTGGTCTAACAGATTTTTGATCAAAAATTGACTTACTAGCTCTTCCTTCATCTTCCATGTGTGTGTCCAAGATTGCATGCTGGAGATTTGGGGATTCGGGGTGGGGGGCTCTTCTGTGCTGTGGTTCCCAACTTGGCGGAGTTGGGCATTATATAATATTAGTAGAGATGCTGTAAGTGAACTACAATTTATAAAGTTTGGGGGGGCCTGGGGGAGATTTTAAATTGCCTCCTCCCTCAACTAGGCCCCTGCATACATGTGAGTATATATACATACACAAAAGTGCATGTATGCTTGACCACATACATGTGTATGCACGCAGAGGCGTGACTCAGTGGGGGAAGGGAATTATGCCCCCCCCCGTCATGCCTCCTCAGCCAAGGTCAGGGAGTGTGAAACTTAATATATCCAAATAAAAAGATGGTATCGTTCTTTGCTGGTAGCAGAGCTGGTGCTGAGATGTATTTAATTTTCAACCTTTTGCCTCACTATTTGGAAATCCCCCCACCCCTGAAGAGTGGCAGCTGACGCCAATGAAAGGGTTATTTGAAAACGAGCACCACCCAGGACAAAAATGAAAGAGGGAGCAAAAGCTTTATTGAGGGAGTAGTAGTCTCCCCAAATGCATTTTTACTGACTAAGCTAACAAAATATTGGAGGGGGTGGCTTCTTGAAAGGGCCCCAAATCTTTAGTTATGCCTCTGTACGTACGCACAGACACATAAAAATACACAGGTATGCGTACACACATACACAAGAGTTGACGTATGATCGCTCGATCACATATGTGTATGCGCTTACCGGTAGTGTCTATTTGTGTGTACGTATGCATGCACACGTACACACAACATATGTGCGCATACACAAGAAGAAGAGTGCTGTGCATACATACCCGATAACATACATATGTGCATCTGCTTATATACAGACACATTTGCTACAGTACATGTATGCACAACACACAGGTAATGCAAGCTAGATACTCTGTGTATGTGTAATGTATGTGTATGTGTATGTGCGTACAGACACACACATGTGAGTGTATATATTGATCATGTGCGCGTGTGTGAAAATAGTCTTATGAAATGCACTGGTAGTAGGTAACAGTGACGTCATCGATCACATGCTATGCGGGACGGCTCCTGATTGGCTGTCCATGTCAACATAGAACCAACTACGGTAGTGTGGGCCGTGATGGCAATGGCTGCACACACACATGTACAAGGCTCCGCATATACATCCAACACTACTAGGTTTTACCAAACTAAAAACAACGTTTACTACTGATTTATTCCACCGATGAGAACTAGTAATCTTTTAACTCTCACGTTATGATGGCACAATAACGAATTAATCGTTGCCATTAACAAAAAAACCCACCTAGAATTTTAAGTAGTGTTGTTGTTGTTATAATGTTTATTACAACTGCTACACAGTAGTAGAAAGTGAACATAGGAATTCGTTTCCTGTTAAATATTTAATAAGCGAGTGAGTGAACCCCTTTTTTTGATTCTCCTTTACTTTCTTTTTAAAAGAAATCCTTACTAAATGTCTTAATTTGTATATCTTGGTGAAATAGGTACATGTATTCAACACTTATATTCCTACCACGACAAGAATTGCATCTTTAAAAAACTTATATATTATTTAATACTACCAGGAATTCCATGGACTCTTCTTGAAAAAAAAACGAGAAAGGTATGTGAAAAAAAAGTTGTGATTAATTTCTTCTTTTGATGTTGATAAACAATTAGTTTAATCTTTATTATTTAAGGATGAACACTGAATATCTTTTATTGAATTTGACTTGTCTTTAACTTCATCTTGATAGTCAATTAGTATAAAAACAACTGAAAATTGAGATGAAAGGTGAAAAAAAAAACTTGTCAAGTTTAATGAAAATATTGAATAACTGTTCATTTTTATTAAAATATAAAATTGATTGATGATTGTAATTTTCCATGATTTAATAACTGAATGGCCAACATTGTGTTTTAAAAATTGATACTTGTGAATAAGTCGATTTTGAAGACCAATTTTTGATGATAGAAAAAAATTGGGGGTCGACCTATACATGAATAATTTTGTATTGAAATTAAAACATAAAAAACGGCACTCCTGACATACGATGGTCCCCCCCCCCCAAGTAAAACAAAAAATGTAAATTTTTCGTGAGTTATTTTTGTGTTTTCAAGCTATAAGACCCTCTTTTTGTCAGGGAATTTGTCAGTTGATTAAAGAATTGAGAAAAAATGGGGTTATATTTACAATGCAATTGATGCTAAACTGGGGACGTACTTTACGTCATTTTCGCGGGAGTGAGGCCTCGAAGTATGCGATTAGTAAACTTTCGTTTTAGGAGAGAATATGAAGAACTGAATTCTTTGGTCTTCTTACCCAAAATATCTATCAAGTACCATTTTTGCAGGAAGTGGATTATTAATACAGTCATTTATTTACCTTTTTTTTAAATTATTGAAATATTTTCAAATCGAAAAATAATAATTATACTGTTTATGAAAATATTGAGATTGGCACTGGTTGTAACTGGAGTATTAAAAACCTTGTAAATTCGGTACTCTCCTCACCAGGTTGTAATGTATAATAATCAATAATTCATTTGTTAGATGAAATAAAATATAATTCTATTTCCCTGGTAAGAAATATTTCATAATGTCCTACAAAAACGGCTGCTGGAATGTACATGAATCCTAAATGTAAATGTATAAAGAAACCAATTTTATATATTTTTGATATAAAAAGCATGTCTTATTTATTTTCAGAATTGATGTCAAACGTTTACTTTAATTCAAGTTTATTATATTTTCATATTTTAATCTCTTCATATTTCATTTACACATAATATTTCATGTTAAAGGGGAGTAACCGCATACTTCGAAACCTCCCTTCGTAAAAATGGCAGAAAGTACGTGCCCAGTTTCGAATCCTAGTTACATTATCTCAATCCCCTATCTAAAAACGTTTTACAGAATCAATTTTTTTTTTTCATGACTGACAAAGTCCCTGAAGAAAAGGACATCTTGTGGATTGAAATCTCAATCACTCGCTATTTTTTTTTTAATGGGGAGGGACCTTCGTATGTCAGAAATGCCAGGACTAGAAGCAACCCTTGTGGTTCTAAAAAGCACACAACATAAACTGATTTTGTGACCATAAATCAACGATCGACTAGTACACGAGTACGGTAGTTCTCAGATCAAGTCAAACTATCACCTCCAAAATAATGAAGAAAAAAAAATATGTCCTTATGACAGGAAAAAAAAAAAAATAGCCCGAAAGTCAACCATTTGAATGACTTTGACTTCTTCCTGCTTGTCTAGTGGAAGTTTTACGGTAAAATGATCATGTGATCCGGAACATCTTATTAATGTTTGGATTCTGGTTTAATTTTTTTTTTTTTTTTTTTTGTTTCTCACCGGTTATAATTTTTATTTTAATAGAAAAAATGATTCTTTAATATATGGGTGTTATATTACTACATGGTTGTTATATCTATGTAATTTTACATTTGCAGAACAATTAATTTCTCATTAAACTGCAATGGTATTTATTTTGCTCAATCGTGATTAATGCTGTCAAAACTTTTTAAAAAGACTGTATTGACGTATGACAGATCGAAAATATCTTTAAAAAAAAAAAAGCAATTCTACATAACCATTATTGTCAATAGTCCTGAATGAAAATGAAAAATCTACAGACCCTCATCCTGTGTATAAATAAATATTGATGTGAGAAAACTGAGTATATTTATTTATAAATACATACCATACCGATATAAATACATACCTTAAGATAAAATTAGTATGTTAATGTTACTAGGTTGTTGTTTTGTACTGATCTGATTGACTGTCTAGTTCTTTTTATTTTTTTATATAATTTTGTTCATATTTTTTTCTTGGTCGGTTAAGGTCTTGAAAATCATTTTAAATAAAATCAGCTGTTTCATATTGTCAAATGCCAAGCAAAACACAATTAAACCTTTTGGTATTTGAAAAAAAATCCCTATAATTTTCTCTCAATCATGAACCCACGCGCTGACTTTTTAGTCACAGGCGTGGCTACAGATTTGGGGGTCCTGATAGGGGAGGGTTTTTTTTTTTTTTGCTCCTTCGAGGAGGGGGCTCTCACGTTTTTAATGAGATTTGTCAGTAGAAATGCAGGTGAACTTGATTCTTGAAAGCCTTTGGGGGCTCCAAGGTGGGGGTTGTTGTCGAAATAGTCCCCTCTAAGCTACGTCTCTGACTTACCAAGTCGTGGTAAGTCTATTTTTAGTGTCAAAATCAAATAAATATTATAAGTCAAAAAAAATAAAGTAAAGAAAGGAAGGAAAAATGTTGAGTTATTAAAAAAGAAAAGTGGGGCAGCTTCCGAACGGAACTACTTTCGGTAATTGGTCACGTGACCTGCAACAACAACTCGCTGTTTCAGTGGAGTTAGTGAGGTACTAGTATTCTAACTAATTCTGTGGGTGGAATTAGTTAAGAAACTTGTTCCTGGTTTGTATTTTACCTAATTCCAGGCGAAAAGCGAAAGTTTTTCTTTTTCCTTTAGATGGATTTTATAAGTGCATCTTTGACATTTTAAAAGTGACTGTCGTAAAAAAAGGGTTTGGATTTAAAAAAAACAAAACTCTCACTCACATTTGAATTAATTTTTTAAAAATAGAAAAAAATATATCTTGAAATGACTTCGAAAATAATCAATTTGATTTCGGCTTTTAGCAAGACACAGTTCTGAGAAATTCTTTTTCTCTGAATTTTCAATTTTAGGTGCTTCTATCTTTAATTTTTTTTAAGACCCTTGAACCATCAGGAAACTTGATTTTTAGAGATAAAAAGGCTTTACGATATGGTGTCTATTAGGAATGTAATCGTATGCTAAAGTAGGCACTTATTTTCCGCCATTTTTACGTAAGTTCGGACGACATGGATTATGATTTTGAGGCCAAAGCTTAACGAAAATTGAACAATTCAAATGAGATTTGAGAGAATGATCTGATGACGTTCATGATAGAAATCTCTATGTATTCCTTGATTGTTTTATAAATATAATTAATCCTTGAACTTTGAAAATGGTAATTATTTTAGCTTCAGGGAAAAATGTATTAAGTGTGTATCAAATTTTATGCCGAAATATTTTCCTTTATGATACAAAAGAGTCTATATTCTTCATCTATTTAAAGCGAAGTAATTAGTAAATATTTAAATCAAAGTATCTTGTTTGGGTTAGTAAGTCCAGTCGTACTAATCATTTAGTAACTAAAAGACTAGTTTTAAATCGTTGTGAAATGAACTAAAAACTGAATTTAGATAGAGAAAGCAACTTCTACGTAGATCTAGTTCTTTATTGGTAATCACTGTTAGTTAGTATTATTCGGTAAGTTGAAGTTAGTTAAGTAAAAGTACTGGTGGTAAAGAGTAGTAGTCTTGCCTCTTTGAGGTGAAACACTCAACATCTTTAATGTTTGTAAAATAAATGCTTAAAAGTGAATTTAAATAGAGAAAACAACACTTTAGTAGATTTAGTGCAGTCCTTCATTTATTACTGAGAACTGTTAGGGTCGTGAAGTACTGTAGGTAAAAAGTAAGTAGTAGTCTTTCTCATCTATCACTTCATCCTTCCTCATTCGTCTGTCTGTGTGTCCTTTTCTCCTGGATTTTTTACTCTTTTTCGCTTTCAAAAATTCCAAAAATCTAAAATCAAAGTTCATTTGAATTGTTTCTTTCCTAATTAGTTGATTATCTAATTTTTGTTGCGTACTTGATGAAAGCGCCTTAGGTCCACCTGCAAGAACCTGTTCTTCTTACTTAATTAGTGTGGTTGAGGGTCGATAGGTCTTGAAGAAAAGAAGGCGCCACTGTTCCGATAATTTATCATTTAAAAACAAAATGTCAATACATCTGTCTTAGTAGAACTAATTCTTTAATCTGTTTGAAGGTAATCCAATATCCCCATTTTTTAAAGATATTGGGTGTTAAATACAATACTCGTCTTTTATGCTAAATATTTCATTGCCTTGGCATTTTTTCTGTTCTAACTAGAGTTTTTCCCTCTAAAAAAAAGATAAACTCAATAACTTCTACATCAAAGATCTTCAAATCTTTATTCGAACTTCAGTCTGTATTTTAATCTACATAAAACCTGGGTGTAGATAACTTGAACATTTTTACCCACTGTAGACAATTTTCATACGAATTTAGTTGTGATTGAAATAATTCATCTTTTCAATTTTTGTTACATGTTTTGTGAACTATTAAGTTTTTACTATTTCTCCCCCACATCTCAGTTTTTACTCACTACCGTAGATTGATGGCCTCGGTTGAGTTGTGATAAAACAAAGAACAAAAAAGATTGAGATGAAGGAAAATAGCGGTATCACCAAACACTTGTAACGTATCATTTACACTCAGAAACGTGTTGTAGTCTTTACATCTACAATAATTCATTGACATTTTTTTTGTTGCTCGTATTGAAATCATACAACCTTTTTTAATCAGCTGAAACCGGTTAAAAACACACCGAAAAAGAAATTGTGTATTTTTTGTAATCATTAGACATCTTTATGACACATCCACTCAATAAATCTACTTTTCCCTAATTTTGTGATTACTTACTCATCAAATGTATAAAATTATACTCCGTATACATTTAAGTTGCAATTAATTTTTCTTTTTTTAGTACTTTTTTGTTACCGTCTACGTCAAGGATTCTCATAAATTATACCTAATTATTTTTTATTACTATTTTAAATGACATTTCATTAAGGACTAAATATATAGTGTGTGTTGTTAGTGCAGGAACTATCACGAACCTCTCTCTTCATTCAGCTTGAAGTATCATAGACGAAATGTTCACTTCTAAATTCCTTCAATAGTTCGTAATCTTATCAATAAATTAACGATTCTTATATTATTCAATACATAATTTGTATCTTATAGATATCAGATCACACCATCTTTTGTTTTTGTATTACGTGACATCTTACCAAAATTGAATCCTTACTAAATAATGGTGTGATCTGACGTCTACTATATAAATTAAAAATCCACTTCTTTTGTAATTTCTTTTTCTCTTCCTCTTGTTTCCTTTGGTATTTTTTTTATTCATTTATTTTTTTAAAGATCTTTCGACCTCTAATTAATCTCATGTACACACATATCTGAAGTTAATGTCAGCATATATATGTATATTCATATAGTCGTCATATCATTTTATATACGTAAAAAACATTTTACACGCACCACCCAGATAAAAAATCCATTTTCTTCCTGTTTTACGAAGACATTGTCGATTTAATCTCTTATTTTTCTTAATTCGTTTGTAAAAAAATGTCCCTTTTAATGTTATATATGTATATTAACTGAAGATACATTTAATGGATGTAAAAGTTTTTTTTGGCATTAAAGTTAATATTATTTTTTTTAATCTATTTTTCTTTCAAATTTTATACTTGTGTAGTGAACCGGTTTCTTTTGATAGGTCGTTCTAAAACATTTTAATTAAAACAGTTCACTGCTTTATCTGAGAGGGGGGTCTAGAATGCAGACCTACCAAGTCTCCCTCCCGCATTCCGCGGGAGGCTCCCGCGTTTTTGAAGCTCAATGCTGTCTCCCTATCTTCGCATGTATTCGTATGAATCTCCAGCATTGAAGAAAAGATGCCTCGAAAAAAATGTTTCTCCTCTTATTGGCAAACCTACCAAGTCTCCCGCATTTCGTGGTTTTAAATCGTTGTGATCGACTTGGTGCTTCTAGAATTGAAAATTATCTTTACCCCCCCCCCCTCCAGCCATTGTGTGAGTTGGTGTGGGTATATTTGAAAAATCAAGTAAGCGTAGATGATCATCTTGATGATTTATAACTAATCAAGATATTTAGTTTTCTTTTTGTGCTTGTGGGTATTCAATATAAACGAGCATTCATTTTAATTTCTGGTGTACCAAAGCATAGCTGCGGCAAGAAGCCTATGAATGAATTGATCACAGGGGTGTAGCTGGGGATTTTTGGGCCTAGGGGGCTCTTGGCTCCTTCATTCCCAACCTGGGGACGGCGGACCGCTGAGGGTCCACAGGGCAGACCTTTCAAAAGTTTGAATCTACTTGAGTAAACAATCCTTTCTAATGCTGTGTTGTAGCTAGGGATTTGAGAGCCCAGGTGGTGGTGGTGGTGGTGGGGGGGCTTGGCTCCTTCAGAGGCCCTTCCAATATTAGTGAGATTCATTATTGTACTTGTAGAAATGTACTGTTTATAATTTTTTATGGGAAATCGCACCTCACCCCCTCAGCTACGCCCCTGATTGAACCCCCCCCCTCAAGTCAATCAGTTATCAAAATGTGCTACTGCTTGCGTTGCCGGTACCTGGGGCTGGCGCTGGATGGAGATGCTTTAGGATCTAGGTGTACGGTACGGAAGACATGTATCTAGGATTTATGCTCGGTATCACAGTGGGATCCACAAGGATGTGCGACACCCACCCAGCAGTGTAAAATCCTGTGGGTAATTTCCCATTTGAATAAAAATTCTGTCCATTTCAAACTTGCAAAACCCAAGGAAATTGGAGTAGTATACGCCGTATCTCCACCACTGGTCATAATTTCATAGAATCATCTGGCGTACTTGGATGTTGAAGTTTATTGTGATCACGTTGAGACCTGTGTTTTAGATAACAATAACCGGCTGATAACCTTAAGCAATGAATGCAAAACATTGGGACAATTAACATTCATTGTTATAAACGTAGAATGTTAGACCATCGGTAACATCATGAAAAATTGATGAGTTTTCTAATTCATTTTATATATAGTTCTTGGGACCGAATGATTTCAATAAGCGTTTGATAACATTATCATTGATTATAATAAACAGCTTTCACTGTACTAATATAAATAGATATATACACCAGTCCACTTCTATATTTGCCCTTATCAAAATCTACCATTCCTGATATAATACCGGTTTCTTCCTTCTGTGTCAAAGACCAATGCTCGTCTTTGACTGACTGACCTTTCACTAAATATTACCCCTACAGGTTCTCCTGGATTTAGGCTGGTTTGAAATTTGTCCTCATTTTGTACAGTCTTTCTCGGTTTTCAGGTGGTATTTTTCTAGTTATTTGTTTATTTCACGTAATAAAATAACGAATTAAAGTTGTGTTAGTAAAAACTTACTTGAACATGCTTATATAATCAATTTGCGATAATTCAGTTTTAACGCTTCGGAAAACATCTCCGAAATTTTTCTTAGCTAAAAATTCCGTCTAGTCCGTGTGAGATTTGCCGGAGATAACAATGGACTTCACAAGTCTGACTCCATTCTTTGCAATTTTACATTTCGATTCATCATTCGTGTGGAAACTATTAACTGATAATTGCGTAAAGATGGATTCAAAGTAAGGGGCCAGTTTTGCATTATACGTCAATCGTGAATCGCACCCTCTCTTTAGATCCAATTCACTCAGCTCCTACTTTTTCTCAGAACTGAAGAATATCCGCCAGAAATGAAGGTCAGATCCAGTAAAAGCAAATCGAACCAGATGAGAAACCTGCATTTTCATGAAAATTTACTTTGGTTTACCGAATCGAATCTCAACCAAGAAAAAAACGTTTCACTTCTTTTTAGTCTTTTAGTAGAAATCCTTCGGATTGGAAAATGATTTTTAAAAATTGTCAGTAATTTTTCTTTTCTTTATGGATAATTCAAATTTACTGATTACTTATGTAGAAGTGTGTGTGTGTGTGTTCTGAATTCTTTTAGAAAAGATTTTTCTCGTTTGAATTTCATTGATTTTGACTCACTTGATCCCTTTCTTTGACAAACGTAAAAACAATAGATGACTTAAATTGAAAATCTCTTCAATTCAACTTGCTGTATTTACTCGTGTATAATGCGAGGAATTTTATATAAAAAATCAGGGTCAAGATTGGGTGGGAGTGGTTGCATTATATTCGAGTATAAAAAAAACATACAGTACTAATTTTGAGCTACAAAAAGTGTGTGTGTATAGGGGGTCGCAATCGAGATCTCATTAACTCGAGTAAACGGTAGTTGTGTTTCCTTCCAAAAGTCAGGACTTTGGAGGACACACTCAGACTACTATTTTGCGACTCTGGACTCGCCATGTCGAGAGATTCATTATTTACCACGTTTGGTTATTTAATTCAAGGAATTTAACATTTCATTTATCATTTTAGAAAATGACGAAGCTCTTTTCGGTCCATGAGAGATTTTAATATGTTTTTTTCATGGAAGAGGCAAGAAAGAAGACATATGGAATAAATCAATCAGTTCGTCTCTTGCAAATCTTTAAAAAAAATTTTTTTTTTCACACACACGCATTCTACACATTCATTCAACGCGTGAGTGTTTAGAGTAAAGAGAACATTTTCACACCGTTTTACAACCATGGGAGTAATGCAATCTACATTTGAGTCTATTCTATCCATATTGTAGAGAAAGGGGAATACCCACATACACCACGCAACTCATCTGTGAGTGTCCCCTCCCCTTTCCGTCAGTCTGCACATCCGTCTCTCTCCTTCCCCCTCTATCATAGTCTGTCTGCACATCCGTCTCTCTTTCTCCCCCTCTATCATTGTCTGTCTACACATCGATCTCTCTCCCCCCCCTCTATCATTGTCTGTCTGCACGTCCGTCTCTCTCCTTCCCCCTCTATCATAGTCTGTCTGCACGTCCGTCTCTCTCCTTCCCCCTCTATCATAGTCTGTTTGCACGTCCGTCTCTCTCCCTCCCTCTATCATTGTCTGTCTGCACGTCCGCCTCTCTCTCCCCCCCTCTATCATTGTCTGTCTGCACATCCGCCTCTCTCTCCCTCCCTCTATCATTGTCTGTCTGCACATCCGCCTCTCTCTCCCTCCCTCTATCATTGTCTGTCTGCACATCTGTCTCTCTCTCCCTCCCTCTATCATTGTCTGTCTGCACATCCGTCTCTCTCTCTCTATCCCTCCCTCTATCATTGTCTGTCTGCACATCCGTCTCTCTCTCTCTATCCCTCCCTCTATCATTGTCTGTCTGCACGTCCGTCTCTCTCCTTCCCCCTCTATCATTGTCTGTCTGCACGTCCGTCTCTCTCCTTCCCCCTCTATCATTGTCTGTCTGCACGTCCGTCTCTCCCCTTCCCCCTCTATCATTATCTGTCTGCATGTCCGTCTCTCCCCTTCCCCCTCTATCATTATCTGTCTGCACGTCCGTCTCTCTCTCCTTCCCCCTCTATCATTATCTGTCTGCACGTCCGTCTCTCTCTCTCTCTCCCTCTATCATTGTCTGTCTGCACGTCCGTCTCTCTCTCTCTCCCTCTATCATTGTCTGTCTGCACGTCCGTCTCTCTCTCTCCCTCCCTCTATCATTGTCTGTCTGCACGTCCGTCTCTCTCTCCCTCCCTCTATCATTGTCTGTCTGCACGTCCGTCTCTCTCCTCCCTCCCTCTATCATTATCTGTCTGCACATCGGTCTCTCCCCCCCCTCTATCATTGTCTGTCTACACATCGGTCTCTCCCCCCCCTCTATCATTGTCTCTCGCCCCCCCATCCTCCCTGCAGTCTCTCTGAATGCTCTTTTGTATTCTTTAAAAAGATTTTTTTTCACAAATAAACAGTTCAAGGAAATTTGAGATCCATTCCCTTGATACCGTGTGTATGGATCTCAAATTCCTTTAAGCTGTTTATTCTTGAAGAATTCTTTCCAAACAAGTCAGATCAATGGATTTGGGGCCTACTGTGCACTAAAATATTTTGATTTTCATTGTAATTTTTATTTTTGTGAATAAACTTTCACTTTGTAATATTTGGTTGGTGCAAAAATAATTGCTGTTTTTGCTATTTTAAACCATGTTATTTTTCAAATGAACATTTTTTTTTAACTCTGTTCATGGGATATACCATTTTAAAGTGAATTTTGTTATATTTATTTAAGTTGAACCTTTTCTTATCACTATTTTTGTTTGAGTCTGTCAAATCAAAGATGGAAACAAAACAAAATCAAGGAATTTTGTTGTAGGAATTCAAAATCAGTGAAAACTGCTCACAGCATCAACCTAAACTTGACCAAGGAACTGTCAACAAATGTTCTGGTCAACATTGGTTCCAGATATTCAGAAACGGGGATGAAGGTCTTGGAGATGTGGATGTCCTGTGTCCGAGGACATCCAGTGAGGGGCCATTACTGAGGTAGAACAGTTGTTTGACATTTGTACCAAATATGAAAAGCAAAATATGTCACAGGAATGACCTTGCAGAAATAGAACAAACTAGGCTATAAAGCTTACTCACCAGACCTTTCTCTGACTGACTACCATTCTTTCAAGTATTTCATCCACTTCTTTCAAAAGGAGGTTCCAGGAATGCAGAATTCCATGCTTCTGAAATAAATGACTTGTTTCTAGTTGGTGAAAACGTATAGATTCTGATGGTTCTCATTTCAAGCAATAACTTTTATTCTTAGCTGCTGTGAAAAACTGCAATTATTTTTGCACTGATCCAATAGAAATAGGACCACACATAACTTCCTCCATGGAACTGGTGTATTGGGTAAGAATTCTGATAGATTTCCATAAAACTGTTTCTCTCTTGCCCCAAAAAGGAAATAGATCTCTCTTCATGAGGACCAAAACGGCAAATTTTCTTAGTACGTCAGTCTGTGATGGCAGTTGGTACTAGAAATTATTATAAAATATTTACAATCTGATCAAGATGACTGACACTAATCGGGTTTGTTCTATCTCCCAGTCTTGTCTGTTGGTTTTTTACAAATTGCTGTCAAAATCTCTTCAGCATTTTTGAATTGTCAGTCAGAAGGACAGATTTATGAAAACTGTTCAATTCCAACAGTTTACAACTGTGAATTCCAATGTGTGCACTACAATGTAATAGGGGTGTTGAAAGACAAGAAAAATTCGGTCTCATCACATTAGGCTAGTCCTTCTCATTAGAAACCATCAACCAAAACTGTCGCCGAGCCATTTGTCATTATTAAGCTAGTTTGGCTGGCCATGCATGTGTAGGTCACTCCAATGGAAATAGAAGGCTAAAAATTTAATCATTTACTCCTTACATCTACAAAAAAACTGTTTTTTTAAAATTTCCTTCTAAATAGCTTTTTTGTGGTGATTCAATTCGCAGTGTAAATTAATGCTAAATTGGTCCCTTAGTTTGTGTAACTTATTCATTGATCATCCCTTTTCCCAATCTTTTAATTGATAACCCCCAACGGCATAGTGCTAAGAGGTGTTGATCACATGAGTTTCTATTGAGTGACGGGCCAAACCTGGTTTTATATTGATTAATCAAGTATCTTTTTGGTACTCTTGTAAAATTGTTATCTGGTTTATAAAATGAGTGAAAAAAAAAAAATGTAGTTATTCTGAACCTGTGATCTTAACCTTAAAGTCACCTTGCATTTATGCATTTCATGATGTAGTGCCTCACCATTGTGGCCCTGCATTAAACTAAGTTCAACTCAGCAAACTGAAGCCTTGCACTTTAGAATTAGAAAAATATTCTGGATCTCATGCCCTCCTCACTAGACTGGTTTAGGATGTTACAGTGATCCTTTGGAAAAATTCCAGGTATTGGTCTTCAAAACTAAACCGTTGGACATTCAATGCGAACCCATTAAATGTAGTGTGTACACAGTCATATTGGGAGAGACAAAAGTCCAGAACTTAATCATTCGCTGTGAATAAGTGAAATTCCCATCATTGCAATAATATTAACTATTACTCTCCACCACCTGCTGTAGTTGAAGGGTCAAGATGTGTGACTTTTGAAAAGAATACCAACAAGAATTTAGGTGCTTCAACAGATTTGGCAATTATGCATTTAGAAATGAATGCATAATGAACAATATCTTCAACTTTGTCAATAAAGTATTTTAGAATTCATGTATTCTCTTGAGTGAACAATATCTTTTAAATTTGTCAATAAAATGAAGTATTCAAAAATTTATATATTCTCATGAATGAACAATATATATGAATTTGCTAATAAATAGATATATTTAAAAATCAATGACTGAACCATATCTTGAACTTTCATCAGTAAAATAAAACTTTTAGAAAAAACACAATCATTTTTGGTAAGTCATCAATTTGAATGTTATAAGATATGAAATTCATTTATGGCAAATTAATGGTCATGTGATCTCATTTCATATTCAAAATGGCCACAAAATCTAAAGTGAACCCACGTATATTCTCAGCCTGAATTAGTTAACCTATCTCTAAATTTCAATGGTTAACAATTTAACATTACCCCCCCTCCTCAAGATGTAGGGGGGACAATGTTCAGATAGTTACTCTTGAAAGGAAGATGTTAAAAGTTACACTAGGTAAGTATAAACAAAAAATACATTTTTGTATGTGCTTACTTTGGACTAAATTCCATTTTTTAGTAGTTTTATCTATTTTTTAGAATTCATTTTATTTCTTTTTCTGAAATACTTCAACCGTGTACCCTCCAATCTCCTTTGGGTGTCTGTGTTCTGACCTGAGGAAGGCCAGATGGTACATGGCTGAAATGTTGTAAAAAGGCAAAGCAAATATAAGGAATTAGATACAAACAAACCATGTACAATAATTTGAAACACTTTGTCTAACGGAATTGTTGTGGTCTACCTGTGATATTTACATTTTGAGTATCATTGAAAAAAAAATTGACTTTGTCAGTGTGTATGCAAAATGTAGTATTTATTCTTGGTTTGATATGATACATTCCTGATATGGGGACTTGGATATCAAATTGATTGGCCTTCACATTGACCAGTCCCTTACCCTAACGTATTAATGAATTAATATCTACTCTAGGGCTATTAGGTTCCTTAAGCTTAAAATGAATTAAATCAAATAGTTTCTTTCACTCAAAATGCTTTTTCTATACACAACCGTAAATCAAGTTTGGTGTATTCCAAACCAGATCCAATTACTAGTCATGTGTGTCTTGCTCGTGATATACGTGGATGTTGAAGAAAAATTTAAAAAAAAAAATCACTACATCAATGCGGAAGTACTTGAACATTTGGCAGTTTTTAAAATTTTTTTTTCTTTTTTAAAATTTTTTTACCATTTCAAACATCTTTTGGGTAGTCAGTTTAGTGCAAAAATATTTTGAGTTTGCAAGACCGTGCTTCAGTCTTGGTAATTCTTTCCGCTCAGCCCCATGGTGAGTAATACTTGAAATCTGTTTCAAGTTTTAACCAAAAAGAAAGTTAACTTTCATTTTGCTCTTTTAGAACATACAAATCATGATGCCTTGATAGTGGTCTACACTTCATCAGGTCAGATTGGCTGTTAGTAAAGCGCATGTTACTGCACCATAGACTACAGATACTGTAGTAGACCGCACCCTAGGGTTGTACCAATGAATTTCTATCTCTAATCTCTTGAAAAGCCAAATGAGAAATTCCAGGTTGTTCGTATACTAATGACCATATTCCTTTTTTTCTGCTCAACAGTCATGAGACAAAATTCTTTCTTCATCAAAAAAAAGAAAATGAACTTCTCCATGTTGAAATTAGGTAACAAGTTGTACTGCACACATTGCAAAAATAGAATAACTCATTTACAAGTATTGCAGTATTTGCACCACAGAAGAAAGATACTGATTGAAAACCTCTTTCCATACGGATCTCAAATATTACACCCAAAGAAGGCTGTAGAATGAATCGGCTGAAATGTTGTGAACATGGGAAGAGGAGATTGGACTGTCAGAACAAAAATTGGTGTATGCTAATGCCTCAGATTCTCAACAATGAAGAACCATGCTGGAGACTCATAGAATACTCATTAGCAGGGATGGATGAATTTATCTTTCATGAAATAACTTAATTGAACTAGCAGGCCTCTGTAGACAATGGAACTGACCTCTCCAGGACCCAAGCTAGGGAAAAGCATACAGATCATAGAATGACCAGCTGACAGAATCTCCCTCTCAGCCTTGCTAATGTAGTCCAAAGGAAAGCGGAGAGAGAGATAGGTTTGGCATCAGCTTTGCTGCAGGAGTTAGCAAAAAGAAGTTGGCACCCATTAGACTGAAGAGGGATCTACTCTTTGGCTTGGAATCACTAATCCATCTTCTAGACTGGTTGCCAACCACGGCTCCAAAACTAGGTTTGACCTGCTATTTACCGTATTTGACAGCATCAGCCCCGCCCCGGTTTTCCCCCAAATGGTAAATTCAGCCCGAGATTGGTCAGAACTTGAGGAGTTGAAAAACTGGATGATGAATATGAGGAATTCAGGGAAATGCACTCTTTAAAAAAAAAATTTCTTGCTGAAATGGGTTAGGGGTTTATGTAAGATCAAATACAATACTCATAGCTGAAGAGAAAAGATTGATTCATATCTTTCCCAAGGGCATTAGTGGGAAGTGAATGCCAACTATCTCAGCTGAAGTTTGAACTCTGTGCTGCAGACCATTGGGCCATCAGTGCCTAACTTCAAATTTGATCAGATATGACTGGCAGTAACTTCTGAAATTACAAACGGATTTTATTGTTTATATGTACCTTTTAATGTCTATCAGTGGATACTACGCTCAAGGTAATTAGACGGACTTGTATGTCTGCAAAATGTTTCCTGGCTCCTTAACTATTCATGATGAGCGTGGGTTATATAGTTTAGTTGAAAGTTTAACTGTCTTTGTTCGACCGTTCCCTCGCCAAGCTAGACTTGAAAACGTTCACATTCTCTGCAGTAAATGTGGCTTTGCTCAGATATTTCTAGTTTGCTGTTACTTCTGCCGTGAAAAACGCTTTCTCCGCACCAGTTTCAAGTTGTATTTGCTGTATGTATCTGTGGCCCCTACTGCATGTATTTGTTGAAAGATTCCGCTTGTGGTTGTTTTGGCAGATTGGGCAATGACTGTGATTGTTGGTTGGTCAAGATCTGGTAGGTTCCTGTCACATCACCCCCCCCCCCTTTACGTCTGTATACTTGAGTTGGTATCTTGAGCTGTTGCAGTCTGCTGGCGAAGGGGAGATCCCTCAGTTTGGCGACTAGGTTAGTGGCTCTTTGCACTTTTTCAATTGCGTCTTTGTCATGCTCCAACTAGGACCATACACAGGAGTACATATTCTAGGTGTGATTAGAGAAGTGCTTTGTATATCTGAGTATTTCCTTGTTCATGAATACAGATAGAATTTACTATTTATGATGGGCAGTAATAGAACTTGCTTGCAGAGCATCTGTTAGTGTAGTGAGTTTGATTCTCATTGGGGATTTCAGTCTTGCACATGGTTGCAATACTAAGCTAAGCTTTCTTAATATCTACATGCAGTGCACTTATGAACATGATACCAATTCTTGCGAAGTTCAGTCTTCATTGTATACCCGGGTCATCTGACCTTGTAGTAAAGTCAACTTTGTAGGTTTATGCCTGTATCCCCCTTGTGGAGTCTATGGCCGCAACCACTCTGCTGCAGGTTCAGTAGCAATTGAGTTTTACCAAGTAGAGAAGCTAGCTCAACGCTCAACCCTATTTTACGTGGTCTTTGGATCTAAGTTTTGTTACTCTCAGATCAACTGCCTTGTATGACTAAAGGGCCCCTACACCATATCTGGGGGGAAAGATGGATTCATACCTCTTCCAAGAGAAATAATGTGAAGTAAATGTGAACAGCCTTGGGTAAAACTTGAACCCAGTCCACCGATTTTGTTTTCTGTGCTGGTAACTGTTGTGCTTCTCTGGACCTCCACATTTACACTACTTATGTACGTAGGTGTAATTGCTTCTCTTTTATTGATAGATGCATTACAGAAGTCATGTGACCTATATGTAATTTAGCAATCTTCTTTACTGCACAAAGTATTTGGGTAACCCAACTTTCAAAGGCAATTTATACAATTTTGGAGCAAATTGTTGGAAATTAGATAATCAACCTTTTGGGTCCCCAATTACAGGTCTTGAATGTGATTGTTATGTACCCGGTTTGAGTTAGAGCGTGTATTTTGCTTGGGAGGGCGAAGGCAAGTGTGGTCAGATGAGTGGTTCATTTGCTGGAGATGGTTGTTTTCTGTGTTACTAACATGGTTGGCTCAGGTTCAAACGTCTGTACAACCGTTTCAGTCTTTAGTAAATTAAGAATTTTTTTGACCCCATATGCATTGCAGTAGATCACGCTGAATGCATCTATTTTATTGGATGCATTGAGCTCTATATATTTTATTTCATTATAAACACAACTTTATATTAGTATTAGAATATATGTACGTATTCATACTAGCTGGGATACACGTCATTGCCCAGGGAAAAAAAGTAATCAACACTGACAGGTTGTGTGGTATATTCCAAGATAGAGCTTCGCAAACTAGTTATGGTAAGCCTTCAGATGGTTTGAAAATGCCAAAATTGACCTGATCTTGAATTGACCTTTAGAGGTCAGCACCACTTATCCCAGGTTCATCTAGGGTTTGAGTTACTATTATGCATAAATTTTCAGGTGCATTTTTGTTGGTTGCAACTGTTTATGAGTCTATGAAATATAGTTGCAAACAGTCTTCATCTTTATAGTATTAAATCTGTGCAGATTTCCCTTGATTAATGTGGTTAATCAATCCTTGTTAATTAAATACAACAATCAATAGTAAAAATTACGATTGATCCATGATCGATTATTAGTGACTCAGAATATTTTAGTATAACTACGCTAGTGAGCACATAATGATACTATTGTAAGAAAGAAAAAACAAACGTGAGATGAATTCTGACTGAATACATTATAGTTTCAACAGCATCTACTTTCAGAGAAAAAAAATTATCAATTGATGTTTTGTGGATAAAAGTAAACATTGACTTAGAAACAGTCCAATTCTCCTTTATAATTAATGAACATTGTTTCATTTCTTTTGAAAAAATTTTCAACTTTTTCCCACTAGTAAATCTAAAAAAAAAGTGAAGGACAACATTTTATAATTTCAATTACTTTTTAAGAATAGGGTTTCAATTTCCTGCCTGATGTTTCTGATCGTTTGTAAAACTTTATCCGATAGATCCTCCAAAGTCTAAGATATGAAATGAAATTATTTTTGAGAAATTTCATTGTTTTTTTTTTTTTTTTATTTTTTTTTTTTTATAACTTTTAAATGGTCAATGAATATAAACTTTTAACAAAAAAGATCTAAATAGATATGATTTAAATCAATAAAAGTCTTATTTTTTTAATTTTCTTATTTATTTTTAAAATTCGAATAAATTTTTTAAAATTTTATTTTACAATATAGATATTTTGAGACAATAAATCTAGTTGTAGCTTTTTCGTTGTCACTTGCTACTTCTGTTATTTTAGCATTTTTTGTTTCCACTCTAGACTTTAAGTTTTCAATTGTGCACTTGTTTGCTGCAAATAATACATTATCCAACCTATGTTTCTTGATAACCCCCGTGGAAATTGATCTGAAGTGTAAAATGATTTATTCATTTGACAAAAATGAAACAGATCAGTTTCTTTATTTTTGATGTTTTGATACAGCATTAATCATAATTTTTACGGTGTACATGTAGGAATGGTTGCAATTAAAATATGAATCTCAAAATATAACTAATTGAAGAATATGTTCTTTTGATATTTCTTTTTGCATAACACAACCATAGGAAAAAGACTTATTTACCCTATGTACCCAAGAAAAAGTAGCTGTGATGCAAGAAATATTCAGATGCACAAAAAAGAGCAAATGTTGTCATTTAGTTTGACAGGACTTCTAGATGCATTCCCAGAAATGACCGTAGCATCTTCCTCACATTGTCTTTCATCTTATAAGATGATCTCCTTGTACCAAATATCTGCATCCTAGACACCATGTTGTGGCCAACAAACTCTGAAGAAATGACATGATGACCTTGAATGACCTTGATATCAAAATCACATTTCTAAATACTTTGGCTATAAAAAAGTATACCTTTACACCAAATTTCAGTTTCATAGGTGCAAAATTGTGGCTAACAATTTCGAAAATAGGCTAGAAATGACCTTAAGTGACCTCAAATGATTTCTGAAATCGATATAGCATTGCCTATAACTTTCGCTGAGAAATGTTTTCCCCCTATGCCAAATTTCAGTTACATAGGGGCGAATTTATTGTCAAAAACTTGGAAAATTGAGTAGAAATGACCTCCAAGGTCAACCATGTTCAGCTTGTTACCTTTTGATGTGAGATGTACCAATATCCTCAATTTAAGTATCCTTGGTGCAAAATTATAATCTACAACTCTGAAAATTGGTTTGAAATGACATTTAATAACCTCAGACATCGATTCTGCATTGCATATGAATGTTGCCATGGAAATATGCACCTTTTTTTTATACCAAATTTCAAATTCATAAATGCTAAATAGTGGCCAAAAACTTTTGAAATTGTTCTTAAATGACCTCTGGTGACATTGAATACCCCGAGATGTTAATGTCACATTGATTGCGATCTTTTCCAAGTGAAAATTTATGCATATGCTAAACTTCAGTATCCTTGGTACCTGATTGTGGCCCACAACTCTGAAATTGGCTCGAAATAATAACAAATTATCTCCAAGGTTAATCATACTCAGACAGTGGTAAGTTGACTTCTCCACAGTCGACAAGTAGAATATTAGATTGATAGGCCTCATAGTTTTAGCAGAGAAGGCACAAATAGAGAAAAACAAAGTTCAAATATTAGTATACACACACACAAGGTCCGTTTTGAAAATATCCAGAACCAGTCCTTGATGCAATTTGGCAACCAATCAAAGGAGAGATTACTGCACATGCATGAACAGACTGTTGGTAGTTTGATACTATCGAGTGTGTCTACATACTGTTTACTATACATTAACAATAACTGAGATTGTTCATCGGTGAATAAGATTTGAGGGTCTTTTTTTTTATTTTTATTTATTTATTTATTTTTTTTAAAAATAAAATGATGCATCACTCTCCCCCCCCCCCCAAGAAAACACAAACAACAAAAAAAAAAAATGTCCTAATTTGGCTGCCCGAATAACTTCTGGCATTTCCCAAAGAGAATTCAGGCTGCCGATGATGATCCAGAAAGATTTGCGGACTATTTCATGAAATGGGAGTGATACTAGAACAAGTGTATAAGTTGTAGCATTCATCATTATCAGTCTATTAACATCCGTCGTTGGACATAGACTTTCTCCAGGATTCACCACACCTCTCTATCATGGGCGTTGCAGAGTCAGTACTTTCTGAATTAGTCAAGTTTGTCTCTCCATCTTGTATTCTGCTGGCCTCGATTGCATGCACATGTGATATCTGGCGATCCATGTTCTGAGTTGTGATGTCTATCGGTTGACTGCCATTCTTGCAACATGACCAGCCCATTGCCATTCGAGTTTTCTTGTAGATTCTATCTGTTCTCAAACTCCTGTTTTCTCCCTGATATACTGTACTGTCTTGATACGTTTATCACAAAAGGTTTTTGCTATCAAATAGGTCAGTGGTTCTTAATTAAGAGGGGACACTAGCCCTGCAGGGAAAAAGAATTTCTCCAATTATTCAAGTGTTTGCATAATATCATAATGAATATATTAACATTAATTTTTCTCAAATTTGCTGTATCTATTTCCAACAAATTATTTGGTTGGAGATGTTGAGGTGGGTAGTGCAGGCAAGGCCCAACTGTAAAAGGGGACATGTTGATAAAAATGTCAAGAACCACTAATTTAGGTGCTTTCCTATAGATCATTATTTTGCAATCTTTTCTGATTCACACTGTGAGCCTTGTGTATGTAGCTCTTTGATTTGAAGTGTAAAAATAATGAGTTTCTGTTCATTAAAGTTGGTTAAATGTCTTTCGACAAAACTGTGGAAAAACTGTACAGCCTATAACTTTGGATCTGCCTACTGACTGTTCTCATTCTCCAGCCTTTGTCTGTAAGAAAAGAGGAGAAAAAAAACCCCTAGAAAATGATAGAAAAAAAGAAAACGATATCCATATAGCGTCCTTATCTGTCAATTCCAACAACACCGGATGGCTCCAAGACTAGGAAAAGGCTGTATCTGTATGGATTTGCCAATTGCACACTGTGAGAGAAAATTAACAAAGCTTTATGGTATTGTGAGGTACTGCTGGGATGCCCTGGGTTAGTGATAATGATCCTTCCAGTCCCTTCCCAATCTATGCCTGACCCTAGGAGATCATCTGTTGGGGGTGCTACTGCTGATTAAGCTGCAGTAGTTGCATGAATGTAGAAATTAGAAACCAAAATTGTCAAAATAAGTTTCTACAGTTTTCAAGTCTAGCTGGCTATGTATGTATCACGTGTACGTCAATTGAACTAGAGGGCTGAAAATTTAAACCTCTACATCTACGAAGAACTTTATTTATTCATTTATTCATTTATTCATTAAAAAAGAAAATCCTCCCCTCCTCAAATTTTGGGTTCAAGGTTCAATTTGCTATGTAAGTTTATGCTGGATTGGTCCCGAGTTGGTAACCAATTTTGAAGATTCAGACTTTTTAGTGATTACTGCTCAACAAAAGATGAAGTATCTTATTCATTGATCATTGTGTCTTCCAATGTTTTAATTGATCATTCCCAACATGGCTTGCTGCCAAAAGACTTTGGTAATATGACTGTTTAATATCATTATCATTATAGTTATTATTGTTATCAATATTATTAGTATTATAGTTATTATTGATATAACTATTATTGATTTTGATATTAATAATTATCATAATGATAATAAGTGTTGGTATATATTTTTTTTTTTTTTTTTTTTTTTTTTTGGGCTTTGTATCTAGTTTTGCTGAACTTCACTGATCTGGTTGGTATACCATTTTTCTTATAAAAAAGATATTTGTTTGAAGGAATAATTTCTTTTCCCCCCTCTTTCCTTATGGATTATTTACCTGATGGAGGCTAGAAAATTGATCACTTCAAGATTTTATAGATTTGTTGTAAAATTTTGTAAGGAAAAGACCATTTTAGGGAGTAAAAAAAAATTACTTGCCAAATTTTAATGAAATCATATCTAAAGTTGCTCTGCTAATGTTTCATTGATTTGACCAGTGTACGATCTTCAACTTTGAATATCTATGAAAGGGTTTTTTTATTTCCTAACAATTTCATTGATGCAATAAACAAACTACAGATCTGATAAACACAGATGTATACGATGTCTTACATGTTAGGCTCAACGTTACCGCTGTCCACTCCGATGCATTTATTCTGTCAGCTAGCTACTGATCTGCACACATTCTGACAAAACTCAAAGTTGAGGGTAGCTTTTTAATTCTTGTAGGGTGGCTAGTTTTGTACCATGTTGTATAAGACTCCCCACTGAAAGGAATCTGGAGGAGTCTAGTCAAGAGATCTCGCTGGCCATTCAATAGCACCAATTATTGTCCTAGATCCATCAGCTATCACAAGAGAAAAGGGTAGCAGAATATTACTGCAGCTAAAAGAAAATCTTGAGATTACTATCTTGCTTTCTTTTTATAAAAAAAAAAAGAAAAAAAAAAACCTATATATGAATCGAAAACCTGAAAAACATTGGTCCCGCCACAAATCCTTGATCATTTTCATCGCTGCGGTTTGTACTTGATCTGCTTGAATGATCTACAAGTTGTATTTCTGAGTGCTCGGATATTTTCAATTTTCATTTTGCATGGCAATTTGTGCAAATATCTTTACTTCCAGAGGTGGGCTATGTACAGTAATGATATAATAAGGATACATATGTATGTTACATCTAAAAAAAGAAAAAAAAAAAAAAAAAATTTTCTTATGTATTGGGTTAATTAGGGTTTGACTAGCCCTCTAATTATATATGGAGTGGGTTGGAAATTAATTGAACTTGTGAAAATGTTCAGCCTGCTTATTCACCCATAAAGAGCAAAAAAACAAAATAGTAGTAGTTATGTATGATAGAGAGTCCCTGGGGGAGCAGGTCGAAAAAACAATTTTCTGGGTTGTGATAGGCCGTGGGGTACCCCCCCACCAATTTTTAAATTATAACTCTTTTGTTAGACATCCCGGGACAAAAATGCACAGAAATATGATTATAGTGCTGTGGATTTTCTATCCAATGGTGCAAACCCCTGGGTTCTATCTCAATTATGATTTGTTAGAGATTGCACATTCATCTGAATTTCAAAGGCAAGAAATTTCATTTTAATTCTATTTAGAGATAATTCAAATTTTTCTTTCTTATTCAAATTGGTACCCTCGCTCGGACATGGGTCATAATTAATTGATTATATCTGATGTCTTGCTACAGCTACTTAATTAAAATTATAAATCATTAATTGGCCTTGTGATGTTGTATATATTTTACTTTAAACCTTCCCCTAGGTCCATTGAGTATGCTTGGCAAATTTGGTTGAGCAAATAAGATTTTTAGTATTGTATAGAAAATAGAATGAAATCAGATCATTATTAGTGAGAGTGAATGATGACACCCCCCCCCAACCAAGCAACATTTATTTTGAAAGGGAAACCATGTATTTTTGTACATATTTGGAACCAGTATCAGGCTATAGGTCAAGTCAAAAGTTCAACAAAAGTGGTACGACTAAAAATCAACCATTGTAAAATGATGTAACAGATTGTTATTAGTCTGTCTATCCATAGATAAAGTTGTCATTATTGCTATTTTGTTGTCATTGAAAAACCCGCACTTTTCATGGTTTATTTATGTAAACCTGTCAATAAATTCTATTGCAAGTAAAATATTTTAGGGGGGGATTATCGTTTTTTCAATTTGATAGGTTTTGTGTTTCTTAATTGATACAAGGTTTTAATGAAATTGAGGTTTACCGGGGGGGAGGGGGGAATCGGGTCAAAACCTAAACGTTTTTGTAAAACATTTCTGGCAAATTACAACACCTGAAAGTTGGCTTGTGAAATTTCATTTGAAATCTCAGGTGTTGTACTTTCTTATGCTTCAAAGTCAATATCACTCAATGCATTAGAAATATGCCTATCTGTCCCTTGGACATTCACAAAAAAATCGTGAAATTAAGAAAATCTAATTTTATCTTCCAAAAACTTCTGTCTGCAGGAAAAAGTTGCTAACCTAGAAAAACTGATTACATTGTTAGATAACTAAGACTGTTGACTGTCTAGCATAGAAATAGTTTTAATATACCTGTAATAATTTTTAAGCTGTAATCAAAAATGTAAAATGGGGCAATTTGGGTCATTTTGTATTAGCTTTTTATTTGTAGCTCTGCTTTGTGATCATTTTACCGATAGGTCGATTGTTTTATACACAACTAGGCCTATAGTAGTTGATTGTTGTACTTTATTACATATGAAAACCTATTCAATTTATACAGGCGTGGCCTTGGCCGATTCAGTATGCTGAAAAGTAGGCCTATTCTCACATTTTATTTAAAATTGTCTACAAAATTTCAGATTCAATGTTAGTTGGTCAATTTATTTTCACATAAACAAAATTTAATCGGTTTATTCCAAGTTGAATTATGGATGAAAGGACATTAATTTTGAGAATTGGTTTTGCAGGTCTTTGTAAAGCATGCAGAAGTTCATGAAAAAACAATCCTCTTAACATTTGATCGTATAAGACCATCATGGATAATAGCATAATTCTACTTGCCATCTTCACATGCACTTCAGCTCGTAGATGTGTGGGTTCTTTAGACCAGTGAACGTAGCATGAAAGATTTAAAACCAATGTTTCAGAGTCATGCATGACAACAGTTGATGAAGCTGTCATCCCAACCCTACTGGCCAAACTATGGAAGCAATTACACCCTTTGGTGGTACAGGGTTGTACCCTCCGAACAGGTGGGCTGTAACATCAGATTGTTTCACCTTTTGATGTTCTATCAGGTCTTTATACCAGTGCATTGGGCCGTGGAAGTTTTGCATAATTTCTTCTGGGGGGGGAAAAAAAAAAAAATTCATATTTCAGTCTTATATACAGTACTTTCTCTTTTGAGTGCCTACTAAGTTGAATATAGCACAACATAATGCTACAAGTATTGGACACTCGGAATCAAGTATGCTTCAGTAGTAATGGTCTATGAGACTAGTATGCCAACCAGTACTCCATAGTGAAATGACCCCACTTTCTCTCGAAGGTTCAGTCAGAATCTTCATCACGTAAAAGACTGTCTTTTAATAAAAAAAAAAAAAAGCCAATTTTACATGATCTATGAAGATCAAAATGGATATTTATGGGGCTTTGATGAATTGCAGATACCTTAGTAGAGTGGTTTCAAATCTGGGATCCCTTTGGTCTCTGTAGGTCAGTGGTACGCAGCAGTGTTCTCTCTAAACCTGACATTGCAAATCTCGTGGTACAGAAACCTAATCTATTGCACAGCTATTGAGAAACACATTTATCGTTTGCAATTGTACCATATTTTAGAATTCAAATAAATGTAATCCATTTAGAATTAATGAGTTTTAAAAGTCAAAATAGTTCAAAATAATTCTTTTTATAGAAGGAGTCCTTGAGGTTTCAAAGTTTTGAGACCACTGCCCTTGTAAACTCTTTGTCCTCTCGTCCAGCTCATTTGATAATCAATGATTTTCAGCAATCACTTCTTTCGATTGTTAGGTGTAGGGATTCGGAATCAGACGATTGAGATAGCTGCCTACGTACATAAATCTACTACATAACCCGTTTCTTTTGCTTATTAGAAACTGTCAGTATTAGGGGGTAGAATTTACTGTGTAAATTTGTCAAATTGGTCCTAGTTTGTGTTCGGCAGTGTTCATGCTTGTTTTCTGAAACTTTTAGTTGTACAACGAAAGGTGAGAGAAGTAACTTATTAATTGATAGTTTTCTTTTTTTTTTTTTTCCAAATTTTTTAGTTGATCACCCCTGCCTTCCAACAACACATGCTGCCAAAAGATATTTGTCATGTGACGGTTTCTAATGAGTTACTAATCAGACCTGTTATCATATTTGACTTCCGCGTGTTTAATCAAGTATCTAGGCAGAATCCTTCAAAACCAGTCAATCAAGTCAATTCATATATTTCACCAAATCATTGATTAACTTTGAGAGTCATTAACATTCCAATCTTTGTTGGTACAATTGAACTCTTGTTTTGTAGAGTTGTTTTTTTTTTTGTTTTCTCTGAAACCAAAAAGAAAGTATTAACTAGAAGTATTGAACACCAGCAAAACAGAATGAAAGAAAATTGATCAAACTTGGGGGCATGGAAATAATAAGGTAAGCACTGTCACAGCCAAATTGAATGGTTACATCCCAAAACACTAAGCATACTGTCAAACAACAAAAAGAGAAGAGTGAGGTTGGCACTCGCGGATACAACTTGAAAAACTAAGAATCGCATGTGAATCGTGATGACAGAAAATCTGTAAAAACACAACTGTGTTATGAAAAAGATGACCAAATCACCATGTCACAAAGATAACAAATTCAGAATAAGAAATTAGTAATGTTTATTTCTGTTTGAAAACCTAGTTGGGACAATCGAGAACATATTGATTCCAAGGCTTGGATCATTTGAAAAAAAATTATGAAAAGAAATATATGAGAACAATGATTAAACTACAATAATATGGGGAAAGCTTAGTTGTTTGGTGTTGGATTTAGTTGAAAAAGAGAAACAAAATTTGATTTAGACTTTTAAGGATTTTGCACCATGAAATTATAACAACTTGCGTAGATTAGCCAAAGGCTCGTGGTATACTCTGAACACTTTAGATGGGAAATATGCTGATCAATTAGTTTAGCATAGTGATGTTCTCTGGAACAAGTTCTATGGTAAAATCCTTTTCTCCAGACCCTGTAATCATTTTAGATTTTCACATAACTTCCAAATGTTAATTGTGGATTTGTAGTTGTATAGAATCTTCTGTTTATCCCAATAGCTTGATAAAGTCAGTTTTTGGAAGAAATCATATTTTATGACTGCACCATTTAATTTGGAAGACTATTCCATATCTACACTGTGCGGACATAGGAACTATATTTTCGCATAGCCAGCCTGGCTCTTTGTTGGTAACTTGCTGGTTGTTTCCCCCCGTTTTCTGTTCTCTGTATTTTCTTCTCAATTCTTGATGAAGCTATTGACCATCTCTTACTTTCTGTTCATGATCTTATATACATCTATCATGTCTCCTCAAACTCTTCCAAGAAGGGCTCTGTGGATGCAGTTCTCAATTGCCCCACTCTTTTAAATATCAATTGAAATGTGATGGAAACAAAATCCATTTTGAAGATTAGTGAATAGTATTTAGCCCTTTTGCAATAAGCACCAGAAGGAGTACATTTTTGTATTGACAAAAAAAAAAAAAAAAAAAGCAAAAACTTTAGCTGCATAGTTTTTCTTTAAAAAAATAATTTCTGATCTTTACTCTATCTCAGGGTTGAGGATGCCAGTTGAGAAGCCCCGATCAATATGACTTTGTCTGAATACCCCTTACTCAACACAGTTATCATTTGCTATTATATGCGGATCGATCCCGTTTATATCTTAGTTAAATCACTGATAGATGTTTTGGGATTTTGGAACTGTAAAAGGTCAAGGACACTTTTCTATGAAGGAAATATTCTGGTGAACCCCTTTTTTTATCATTTTGTTTTTAGACCGATCAATGAATTACAATAATAAACTATCTTTTAACCTTTTAAAAATCATATTTATTTTAAAAGGATTATACTTATTTGAATTTTAATATATGGTACTCGTTTGTGTACAATGATAGTTTATAGCTAGCTGGTGTAGAGGGAACCTCAAAGCATTATTTGTTAGACTCCAAGGGGTCTATGGACTCCTGTTTCATACCACTGCCCTATATTATAGGATTTTGGGTGCAATCCCTTATAAGGCAGTCATTTGAAATATCAAGACCTTTTCTAAGCTGTTTGAATCGTATCAAGTCATATTTTGAGAAGCCTGCAATTGACAAATCATTGGTTGCTTGTCTATTTCTTTGAAAAGACGTAATTAAATTTTGAGTATCAAAAACTACTTGCTCCTTCTTCTTATAGACTTCTTTTTTTTTTTTTTTTTCTCTTATCATTGGTCTTTCACACAATAATATTGGCTTCAACAAAACGTCATTAGAATTCAATGAGAACTTCTGGAGGTACTGTGTGGACAATGAGTAAATATATAAACATATGAAAAAAATAAATCTCTTGATTAGAAAAGATGTTGTGGATTTGCCCCCCTCCCCCCAAATGAGCAATTCTACTTTACTTCCTGGCCTACCCTTCCTGAAAATATTGAAGTTCATTTAGAACTTTTAGAGATATTATGTGGACAGATGGACATTGGTGAATATATATATATATATATATATATATATATATACCTCTTCAAACTTTATTGGCAGAAGTAATGTATCCAAAGTAGGGTTGCCAGATAGTTGGAGACGTTTTTGGCCAAACAAAAGGCTAAAAAATGGCCCAGTGCCAAAATTGTTTAGAAATGTATTTGAAATATTACAGCCACAAAGTCAACTTTTTTTTGTTCCATACAAATGGCAGAGTAATGGGTAAATTTACTCTAACATTGCGAGTAAAACCCTCATACAAAACCTATGAAAATTAACTTTTTGCAAACTGACAAATTTCCTGATGCAACAATGATCTTATGGGTAGAAAGCACAAAATTACTTCCTGAAATTTTATGACTAAATGCTTAAAAGGAAAAAAGCCAGATTTTGCCATAAAAAGGCCAAAATGGTGAAACCGATCCAAAGGGTTGGCATCCAACAATACCAACCCCTGCTACTAATATTACCATAAAAAACTATAATTCTGTGATTTCTGCTAAAACTACTGAGATTATTGCATTAAACTTGTTGGTTAATTTTCCATCATCTCTAAATTGTTTTGTGTTAAAGTACAATACTTGGGTTGCCTAGTATGGTTTATCTCCAAAAATAGCTAAAATCTGCCAGATTTTTCATCTCCATAGATAAAAATATATATTTTTACTCATTTAAAGCCCATTTATCAAGTAAAAATAACTATGTACTAATACTCCAGAAATTTTGAATGAAGATAGTACAATTACTTATAAGCTAAATTTAAATGACTATCGTAGATTTTCTATTGACACAATGGGAAAAACTTGGACGAAAAATGGGTAATTTGATAAACCTATACAATACATTTGTCAGTTTTGTGCTATTGATTTTAAAAGTAGGAAAGAAAAAAAAAAAAAAGGAAAGTCACTTGTTTTGATAACCTAAACTCGTCTTGAGTCATTTGGTTTTCTTGTCTCAATCAATTTTATCAATAATTAATTCACACCTGGTAATCCAAAGTTACTTCACTCCACCTTTCTCCTCTTTCAATTGTCATCTCGTGAATTTTCCATCATTCTTCTGATTTCATCCACTAAGGAAATTCCTCCTTTGGGAGCCAAGTGCCTCCCGGTTGAGAATTATGAGTCTAGTACTTTGTGGTTTCATGATATTAATGTCTACTGATTAGGGCCTCTAAGAGGAGGGTGCAGCTGCTGGATTACACCGGGGTCTGAGAGTTCCTCGGGGGGGAGCTATTTATTAGAATTTCTAAACCAATCTGATGGTTTCATTAATGAAATAGCTTGACTATCATTTACCGGCAAGCGAATATAGTATGGTGTGCTGAAAGGGTTATAGCAGATGATGACTAAAGGACAAGGGTGTGTGTGTGTGTGCGTGCAAAAACAGATTTGCATTGTCTTATAAAATTCCTCTTGGAGGCCCTGCTACTGATACTGCTTCTATTTGTGTGATAAGGATGCAAGTGCCAGTACTCACATTATTACTGATACTGTAACTGCTATTGCTATGGTGGTGTCTATTCTAACTACTGCTACTATTGAACTTCATAGAAAGACATTTCTTCGGCAATGGAGCACTTTTCTCTTTTTTTTCTTTGCTTTCATTTCTAGTTACCTATTATCTTTGTGTGTGTGTGTGTGACTGAGGAAGAAGACAGAGTGGCGGACAGACAGACAGGAGGAAGGTTGAGAACAAGTAGTACATATAGTGTAGTGTCTTGTGTTTGCTAATACCTGAGTAGTGATGTCGAAGCTTCTCGGAGGAGGGAAGCTCTCACCTGCTCGTGAAGACACAGGTGCCAGCCTTTAATCAATCGCTGAGTATTGAGTGGATCACCGAACGCAGAGGAGGCAGCGGTCGTCACTTTCAACTTGCTATTACATACAACCTCGGGGGAAGACCTGATGGGGGGCCAAAGATTCTAACTTAACTACACTTATTACTGAGGTAAATGATGATTATTATATATATTATTTTCATTGTTATTATTACTTTAAAAAAAAAATTTGTTGGTGATACTTCGCATAAAAAAAATGGAAAAGCTTGGGATTGATTTTACCCATTTGCAAAAGAAAATTTAGACTGCTAAAAATCATCTTGCCTGGAGACTGGGTTGCATACTTTTCTTACTGTTTTAAAATTTTTTTCTATTGTTCTCATTTTTATACTCTGTGATACAAATAACTATCATATATGTTTGCCTATAAGATGCGTAGCTTACGAATGTATTTGGGGATCACCGATCTCTGAAACACCTCCAAGCCCCATAACTCTCTATTTGAAGCTATAGTAGATGGCTCCTTGTATGAATTACAAGCATTGAATGCTGCGTGATTTTTGCATAGTTTAGAAAAAAAAAATATTAAATGTGCGTCTGGTCACATATTTTGTTTAAATCCTCATTTCTAATGAAAGACACCTTTCTGAAAATTTTGATGAATTTTCTTTTGTTTTGCTATGATTTTCTTGATTCTTTTCTTTTTCTCCTTCTCCTATTTCTTCATTTTTCCTTTGAAGTAATGGTCAAAGATCTTGCACTCATGTGCAAAGCATTCTTATAATAGCCGAGGAAGAAGAAAACAAAAACAAAAAAAAAACTTTAGAATAGGGTTGCTCTCGGCTGTAGATCAGCCTTTCTCAACCTTTTTAGACTTGAGGGACCTTTTGAAATATTTTTCATTTCTTAACACCTACATAAAATTATGTACGACTAACTGTTCTTCAGTGTGTTCAAAAATTTATGTATTGTATTCTGTAGTGGGAAGGAAGATTAGTTTTCTATATAATTGTTCAATTTGGTGAACATTCTGATATAGTTTATTTTTTCAGTCTGCTCTTACCCGAAAGATATTTGAGATATATAAAAAAAAATATAAAATCATAGTCAGCTTCTTTGGAAAAATATTGATAAGCTTTAATCTTTTCATAAAATTGATATTTTTCATATACTTATTTATGGTATGAGAACACATTTTTTTTCTTTTTTTTTTTTTCCTTTAAAAAACTGAAATTTTATGACAATTGTTAAAAAAAGGCAGCTGTTAGTCTTTTTGGTTGGTGTAAATTTTGGTGCTTTTAGTGTCAAATGTCTTCAAGGCAGGGATGGCTGCTCGTTTTATGAAAAAAAAAAAAAACCCCTAAAAATCCCTCAAATGAAGCAAAGTTCAGGTGTTTTTTTTTTTTTTTTTTTTTTTTTTTCTTCACGCGTATAAAACTTTTGTAGAACCCTCTAACAACCTGTCATGGAAACGTAGGGTTCCACAGAACCAACCTTGAGGAAGGCTGGTGTAGACATTATGAATCTTCCTGTAGAGAGACTACTTCTTTGATTTCATAAAATTTCATGACTATTGCTGTTGTGGGGCAACTGTGCCCCTTTTCCTTACCCCTCGATCTCCTGATTCTGTAAGTTCTTCACTAAGATCTTCAATTACTCTTTCTAGCATTCACTTGAAGGAAGTTGCATGTTCCTCTTGTTATCCAAAAGTAAAGCTTATGTAAGCTGAAATAGCATTAAGGGAAGAAGCTGTTACCATTATCTTGTATGAGGAAAATTTTTGAGTGTTTCCAGACCTCCCAAATAGTCACGATGGTATGTTATGCTGAGTTATCAAAGTTTCTGGTGGTAGGAAAGTGAAATTTAAAAAAAGAAACAGCTTGTTGAAACCATCAAGTCTCTTGCATTTCGTGGGAGACTCCCGCATTTTGAAGCCTGGTGCTCCCCCCCCCCCGCCAAATTTGTACAAATTCCCCTCATTGAAAAAAATATTCCTGTAAAAATTTTTCCCTCCTATTTGCAGAGCTACCAAGTCTTCTACGTTTTGTGGTTTCAAATTGTCAAAATAGGTTTTAGATGCATTTAAATAGCTGTTTTAGAGTTTCTAAGATCAAAAAATTTCTTCACCCCCCCCTCTTTCCATGGTTTGGCACGGAGGGGGCTATTTGAAAAAAAGAAAAGATCTCTAGGAATTTCTAAACCTTGGCAGGTCTGCAGTAGGATGAAACTAAAAAAAAAAAAAAAAAAAAAAGGAAACTCAGGGCTGCCTGTGTGTGGCAGCTTTAAGATGCTGCCCCCCCCCCCCGGAAAAAAAATCTGAAATACAACCAGTTTTAGAGATGTTCTGAGGTCATATGGGATGAGTATTTGGATATATACTGACTAATTTTTTTTTTTTTTATTTTTTTATTTTTTATCTGTGAATTATCTATCTAAATAAAGAATATTACTACTGTGTAGAGAGTGATGGAACAGACCACCCCCTCCAAAAAAGTGAGGGAATACCGTTCCCACTACACTACTGGAGCTGTACCTCCCACACTTGCTGATATAGCTCAGTAGTCAGAGTATATGAAGATTTTACTAGAGGTTTTTTTTTTTTTTTTTTTTTTTTTTTTTAAAGAACATTTTCTGCATTGGAAAAAAATCTATAATTTTTTTTTCCTTCACATATCATTATGATACTTGTATAATCTGTGAGAGCCACTGTAACAAAGAATAAGGACTTTATCTTTTTTTTTCATTTTCTTAGATTCTACCTAGAACAAAAAAAAAAATGGTTTTATTTAGATGGAATCGTATTTCAAGTTGCAATTTTTCTAAATTTTCTTGCAATTTTTGTCAGGAATGAGAAATTCTCATTATATCATACATGGATTTACTTAGACTTGTTTGAATCTTGGTTATTATAGTCATGTTCCAGCTGTTGTGCCTATCGGCCTTCTTTAGGTATGTCTTAGTTGGTAAACTTCTAGAAATTTCAAACCAAACCCTTCATTTAATCCACAGGGGTAGATTGTTCTCATTCCTCTGCTCCCGTCAGAATATTTTTTTATTTGTTAATTTGTCCTAGAAATATTGCTTGTCTGCCTCTTCCACTGAACAAGAATATGATTTGATTTGATTTTTGGCACTACCTGACCTGGAGATTGAACTCATGACTGCCAGGCAGGTTACTAGATATGTTAAATCAATGTTTTCACCCACTACGCCAATGTAAGATAAAGTTTTTTTTCACCTTTCCAATTTTATTCTGACGCATTTGAAATGTTTTTTTTTTTTTGTTTTTTTTTTGCTTACAATTTCCTGAAATTCTTTTGAATGATTAACCTTTGTGGTTTGTTTTTGGATGTAGGCCTTTCCCAAGCGGTGGGGATGGTTGGCCTCACCCTGCCTCATGGCATGTTGGCTTGGGGAAGTGAGGGATACATGCCTTTCCCAAGGGTAATAGTGAGGAGTGAAATTCAGTTCTCCATGTTAACCTTTTTGCCACTAGCACATTCCTGAATTGTTCCTTTTTTTTCTCCTCCTTCTTTTAATCAGATTGAGCAACAAAATGAAAATCTGTTGGAATCTTTGGACAAGTTTTTGTAATTGTAAGAATTATAGAAACACTAGTCAATGATCTGTCGCTTTGTTGATGATTATCATAAATGTACAAATGAAAATTCGTTATAAATGGACTATCACCAATATACACATAAAGAAAAAAAATCTTTCGATAAAGTTTTTTAATGTTCAGTGTTTAAAGCTGTAAAGCTTTCTAGACATATATATACTGGCTCTTGTAAAATCACAAGTGATGTCAAGCCTGGTCATTATCCAGATGGGTTACTGTCTGGGAATACCAGGTGCCGTATGAGGAGTGTTGTCCAGATAATTCATAACACACTATGCTCCATTGATGTTATCAGCTCATCCAAAAAGTGTGGCTGGTTCTACACATTCACCACTATAAACAGATCATCTGTGTGGAGTAGTCTAGCAGTTTCAGCTTTAGGTAAACTGAACTGTCTTTTGGGCCCTCATGCGTCAAAATTGACGGGAGAATCCATCATAAATATATTATGCTATTTTCTTACATACTTATTAACCGGTCATTTGTTTGTTGACGGCAGTCATCTTCATTATGATGTCTATAGATTCCTTTTGCCAGTTTATTTATTAAAGAAAAAAGGCCTCTCAAGACAATGTAATCTGTTGTGACCAGAATCTGGATTTTTATATGCATTTGCTAATAAATAAGGGAGACTACTCTTCTTTGGCATTTAGTGGTTATTTCTCTTGACAAAAATTTCTATATTAAGTTTGCAGATGGACACATTACTTATTACAAGATTGATTGATCAGTCATAGATAATTACTGTCCAGACCATTTTTATTATACCTCTCTTTCCTTGGATAGTTTCAGGGAATTTACTCCCCTAGGCTGTACCTTCCCATTGCACTAAGTGACATAGGGGCATTCCCTGATGCCTGTGACATGCAAAAAAGGCAATGCTGCGGGAACTGGACAATCTTTGTCTCTACCAACATGAACATATGAAGGACCTCCCATTAAATTTGACCTTGTGTCACATTTTGCCCTTGTTGGAAGGAGGTGAATAAATCTCCATACCATACTAGTTATGTAATCTTTGATATCACTGTCAGTATTTATTTTACACAGACTTTGCAAATTATAGTTTGTCCTTGTGCACTGTAATAACTTGACATTGGTTATTGTACGAACTTGATGGTTGCCAGATATGTTGGTTCGTGCACTGGTCAAGGCATTATAAAAGTCGTTAAAATTTAAAGTTTTCTGATTTAAGGTGCTGGATTTACAATCAAAATTCGTATGAATTTGGTTTTTTATCTGACTATGTCACCAGTGTTCACAAGCGTGTCTTTACAGATTTAAAATGTTTGGAAAGAGTGAGAAAGAGAGACAAGTGTCTTTTAAAAGAAAAATTTCACCAATTTCTGTAGAATGAGATTAAAACATAGATGATATAAGAGAATGTTAAAATTCTGTTTTGATTGTTGCTATCAACGTAATAGATGAACCTCTTTTTTTTTTTTTTTTTTTGTCAATGTTTTCTCTTTCAATGTGGATTAGTTGAGTTTATTTTTTCCTTTTTATTCATAGATCTAAATTCAGATATTTTATATCTAAACTGATGTTGCTGAAGAGAATTAACAGAAATACCTTGTAGTCATAGTTTCGTACAACAGATGGAAAATTGTTTTACATGACAATTATGGCAGGCTGCTCCGCACACCTCAAAGCCCGACCCCTTCCAAACACACGCCTTTTGAGAGTGCACTGCCCCAGTAAATATGGAAAAAAAATGGTGAAACTTGTGTTCATTTCTATGATTACACATATGACACGGCACATTTTGGTGTTTCGAATAAAGAAACAATCATTGTTGAAACTTAGTGATGACTAGATTCAAACTCCATATGTTTCAGCAAGGTTTCTGTAAGAGTGAATTTTTCTATAGGAATTCCTTGAAAATCAGAGAGAGGGGATTGTCTGTGGTCAGGAATTAATGCAAGTATTACAGACTGAATAGAGCAACTATGTATTATTTAAATGTATTGCTAATTATTTTACTATACAAGTGCATTGAAAATTAGGGAGAAGGATAGTTGCTACTATGTCTTGGCGCTCAACTAAGCTAAGCTTGGAAGTCTTTCTGGTTAACAGCATTTACTTACTGACCAATTTGCCTGTAAAGTGAATTTGATTCTTATTGGGCATCCTACAACAGTTGCCTTCTGCTAGTGTAAACTAAGTCAGGTTGATATTTAGGGGCTTTGCTGTAGGATAATTATTGAGCCAGTCTAGCAAGACCATTACTTCCCCACTGGGCACCTCATGCTGATGGCCTTGCACCTTACTAAACTAAGATTAGTAAATATTGTCATTTTGAGTTTGTAGATGTAACTCCTTTATCTACTTATATTCAAAGTATCAGTATATCTGTCAGTTAGAACATGCTTTTAGGAAAAAAAAAAAAATTTATTTTTCATTTTTCGTATTTTCGAATGAGTTACCAACGTGTTTGTAAGATCGTGTCTGCATAGATGAATGCATGTTCCCGCCACTGAATCTGCACGAGTAGGAGGGTTAAAATTTACCTCTGGCACAACCCATAGACGCAGACTGCTCGATCCGTTTTGTCCAAATTTGGAATTCTTACACATTGAACCCTCCCCCCTCTTCTACCTCCTCCCCTCTGCTACTCAGACCATGTGATCAGCCACATGATTGCAGAGTGTCTTCCGATACCGGTTATTGTGCAGTCGTAGATGCCGTGGCGTCTTTGGGAGGCCAGTTCTATTTGTTGTGCAATTTTGCATATGAGCATCTATGTACGAAGGTAGCAGCTTATTGTGATTGCTTTGGGATATGGTCTCTTTGATAACAATATCCAGCTGATAACATTAAGCAAAGGATATAGAAGAAGCTGTTTGTTGTAATAGACAGTGTCTGTGGTTGTGGCGTCTGTCCCATTAGTCCTCAATCTTGTGCATGTGTGTGTAATATATATATATATATATATATATATATATATATATATATATATATATATATATATATATATATATAAAATGTGTGTGTGTTGTTCAGTTTTGATTCAAGGCCCACTTATATGGAGTAGCTTGTGAAGACTGAACTTTGTATTCAGTTGCTATTATCTGCGAGACTAGCTTGATAATCATTACACCCTTACAAGGCACCCAAGTATTTATGCATATAGTTTGTGATCGTGTATCATTTTATGAAAGGATGGAGATGTTTCTTTTGTGTAACAGGTACTGGGAATAACAGGGTCTTGATTATTTTTTTTTTTTTTTTTTTGTGGAGGGGGGGGGCTCTTGTGAAGGTTATAATAGTGAGGTATCCAGTGAGGAAGTCCAAGATTAACTATGCTGAGCATCACTCAATAGCAGGCACCTGAAATATTTACTGAGCTTCGCCTAGTCTGATGCAGGGCCATAATAGATGAGTGCGAATAGCGACTGGTGTGTGTGGCTAGCTTGCATTCAATCACACTGTGGGAGGTTCCCTATACATTTAATCTTCCATACGTTTTAGCTTGTAGAAAAAAAAAGACATGCGTGAATGCTTGCATGCATGCATTGAAAAAAATTAGAATCCATATTAGATGTGTTCACACATATCTCTAAGGCTCGTCAGTCCCCCAGTGACATCAAAGATTGATCATTTATTTTTTTATTCTCTTTAATCAATTGTTATGATAGATATAAAATTACGTCATCAAATTGTTTTATTTTTGTGACGTCTTTCAATTCAATTTTCTTTTTATTCTTATCTAGTTACTTATATATATATATATATATATATATATGTTTCCCTTGTGTAGGTCTCCCCCCCCCCCAATCTGGTGGCCCTCCCTCGCGTGTAGGTGTCTCTCCCCCACTTCCCCGGTTCTGGTGGCCCTCCCTCGCGTGTAGGTCTCACTTCCCCGGTATCTTGCTTTTCCTAATTTCTTACTCCTTCTTCAGAAGGTCCAGAGATTAGACAGATACCACACTCTGATCCTAGGTAGAAAAGCATAACATTTGTATATGCATAGAAACAAGCAGAATTATATTATTAACTTAATAAAAACAATGATTTTTATTTTTACTGATGAAACTGTTACAGTTTTTCAAGAAACTTGAGGCTTATATTGGTATGAACAATGTGTACACAATTTTCACCTGGGGAGATTTAAAAATCTGTCAAAAATCAGCACATCATTTGATTTTAATAAAATTTTCAATACTTATTAAAGGCTGAATTAAAAAAAAAAAAAAAAAAGATTTTCCATTCCAAAAATTGGAAAAAAATTTTTTTTTTTCATCTGATACTTACCACACCCTTTATTATTTTGATGATTCATTTATTCGTGCATTGCTGTGTTTATTGATTTTTACACATTTAACAGATAAATCCTTTGTGATATTATTACATTATCCTGAATCGTTTGAATTGGGAGTAATCGATAAAAATGATCTTGAGTGAAACTGCCCAAAACCAAACTGTATACACACTGTAAATACTGACGCAAAACTTTTACTTTAAGTTTAGTTTAACGCAAGGCTGTTGTAGTGAGGCACGCATTAGTAATAGTAGAACATTACAAGCTTGTTAATCTTGATGGAACTAAGGATTTCATTAATTCACTGAAATGTTCTGTGATTCCACAAAATCACTAGTTTCACAATCATACTGTGATATCAGTATCGGTTGGTTTAAACTTTCTTCTAGTGCAGCTAAAAAAACTGGAATTGATTGTCAAGAAACAAAATATCAGCTCCTATGTCTACATAGAACAAGAAGCCATTGGTTTATTGAAAGATGTGAGCTTGAGTAAAGAAAAAAAAGTGCATTTGATCAGCTAGGAAAATAATGAAGACAACCTAGGCTGCATTGAAATCTAAATGGTTAACAGAACGGGCTTCTTTTCTCAGTACAATATTATTCCAAAACTGTGTCTCATTTCAGTACATTGATTCCTGCAAATGGGTTTAGCAAAGCCAGTCGACCTGAATTGGGCTTTAGAAGTGGGAGTGAATTCATCAGTTTTTGTATACGTCACTGTTATATGTGCATGACATCACCAGTTTTGGTCTGGTCACTGTCATTAGTGTTATATATCAAAATAAAGTCAAAACTTGATTGGAAGGAGTTTGACAATTAGATCATCTGATGAGTGTATCGGATGAGAAAAATGTCTTGAAGGAAGCAAAAACAACCTCTGACACGATTAAAGTAGATATCATCCGTAGATTGACTTAAGGAATCTTCCAACCTAATGGAATGAGGATATTTGCCCCCGCCCCTCTTTCAAAGGGGGGGCCTTGTCCTGACATGCCCCCCCCCTTCAAAAGCTCGTTGTAGGATAGGGATGGATGCTGATTATCTTTAAAAAAGCTTGAAAGTCTGACCATAGATACACTAGTTCTTATCTTGTATGAAGACCTATCAAGAGCAGTGTTTTCATTATTTTCAAGTTCACATCTAAAATAGTCAAAAACTTTTTTAAAACTCCTAGAAACATCTACATTCTCCTGATATCTAAAACTGAAGGAAAATATAGATTAAATAAAACTATTTTATCAATCATCTAAATAGCAGTTTCTGACATTAGATACAACCAAAAACATCTAGATTTGGATGAAAAATATCTCTATCGGCAACAGTAAGAAACACAACTCATATTTTAGTATGTCAGTCTATCAGTTTTGGAAATCTATGCTATGGATTCTAGTGTATCAAAAGACCACTCTCATAACATGAGTTTACGCGATATTTGAAGAATCTCCACTTGATACTATTCTCTCTTACAGTTGATGAGTGAACATAGATTCTCAAGTAGTATCAACTTGCTACAATCAATTAGTCACTTGAATTTTATGATTATTCCGTGGTTTTAGTGAGTGGTAATCTCTGTTTAGTGTAATTAGATTTGGGGGTAACAAACTAGATCGGTGTCAAATAATACACACTAAATTACCATGCTGGAAAACCTATATTGAATATTTCTCTTGTACCTCTGCTTTTCTCTCATTTTCTCCCTTATCCCTTCCAATCTTCATTTCCTATCTTCCCCCGTGTCCCCCCCTGCTCCTCTCCCCCGTGTCCCCCCCTGCTCCTCTCCCCCGTGTCCCCCCCTGCTCCTCTCCCCCGTGTCCCCCCCTGCTCCTCTCCCCCGTGTCCCCCCCTGCTCCTCTCCCCCGTGTCCCCCCCTGCTCCTCTCCCCCGTGTCCCCCCCTGCTCCTCTCCCCCGTGTCCCCCCCCTGCTCCTCTCCCCCGTGTCCCCCCCCTGCTCCTCTCCCCCGTGTCCCCCCCCCCTGCTCCTCTCCCCCGTGTCCCCCCCCTGCTCCTCTCCCCCGTGTCCCCCCCTGCTCCTCTCCCCCGTGTCTCCCCCCCTGCTCCTCTCCCCCGTGTCTCCCCCCTGCTCCTCTCCCCCGTGTCTCCCCCCCTGCTCCTCTCCCCCGTGTCTCCCCCCCTGCTCCTCTCCCCCGTGTCTCCCCCCCTGCTCCTCTCCCCCGTGTCTCCCCCCCTGCTCCTCTCCCCCGTGTCTCCCCCCTGCTCCTCTCCCCCGTGTCTCCCCCCCTGCTCCTCTCCCCCGTGTCTCCCCCCCTGCTCCTCTCCCCCGTGTCTCCCCCCCTGCTCCTCTCCCCCGTGTTCACTGAAAACATCTGATTTTTCAGAGACCAATTTAGCATAAACTTTCATTGCGAATCAAACCCTTACTAAAAACCTATTTAGTGGTTGGGCAGTTAAAAACTTTTATCTACATAAGGAGTAAACATCAAAATTTACTGCACATCAACCTCATAGATACATGATGCATACATAGCCAGGCAGAACAACTTGCAACTGAAGAAACCTATGTTGATCTGGTGCCCGTTCTGGTTTTTGTTTTCTAAAAAACAAAACCCCCTCCAAAAAGAAACCATTGGTAGTAGGTCATAGGAATGTTTATCCTGAACTCCATGTAAGAGGAGGCTTGAATCTCTTTTGACCCGTTTCCTAAAGATTAATAACTCTTGCACACTTTGATCTATAATTGATTCTAATGATTCAAGACAGGTGTATCTAATTCATAAGTGGTATTCAGTGTCTATAAAGAATTCTTTGAACTTAATTGATTGGTGCGGATGGCCTAAGGGTTAGTCATGTGGAAATTAGAATTGGCTCAGTGAATTCGAACTTGGACCAGGACATTTCGTTTGGAAATGGGCTTGAATTTCTTTTCTCTCCCCACCTACAGGTAAATGGTTGGGCTAGACTGGATTCTCTAGCCTTGGTTAGCAAAAACATGTATATTAAATCCATCTTTGACTAATAAAAATTTGGTAGAGTGAATATTGCTAATTTGATGCAGAAGTTTTTTTTTTTTTTTCAATTTTAAAATATTTCTTGAGTTAGCACCATAGAGCAAGTTTTCCCATCAACACCTTTATGAAAAATCTAGGAGATAAACAACTCTGAATTCAAACTGGATAAATCTAACCCTCCGTCCACTGTCATGTGAGGTTGTCAGCAGACAGATTAGGGAATGTGTTCCCAACCTGTACAGTTGATGAAGCTATGATGGGTCTAGCAAGCTGGAAGTAACTTATAAAATGCTCAAGGAGAAAAAGATAAAATAGATAGACGGAATAATGCAACTACCTTCCCCACCAGTACGAGTGGAAGATTGAGGAAAATCTACCAAATCAATGACCTATTTCTGGCCAATCACCTTCAAGCCGTGGCACTCGTCCATGCTGTCTGCTCCCCACCTCCCCAACCTCCACCTCTTTATTGATATTACTAATATTATATGTGCTATACATAAATTATTTTGGCAGGTGTCTATATTAGTAACCGTCCACCAAAACTGTTAACTTATGTCTCTTTAGTTTTCAAGTGATTCTTCCCAGCTATCTGTCTGGCTGCAGCAAAGTAGCTAGATGGCTGAAAATTTGAACATTTATAACTTGTGTCCAAAAAGTCCCCCCCCCCAATTTTTATTTTTATTTTTATCTTTAAAAAAATTTTTTTTTAGGTACAATTCACTATGTAGATTCATGCTAAATTGGTCCTTTAATTTGTATTTGGCAGCAGTCGGGCTTGTTTTGGAAAATTTGTGTTGTGATCCAACAAAAGGCTAGAGAACTTGATCACCCGTTCTCTTAATTTTTTACTTGATCATTCCCGAATCAGCCTGCTGCCAAAATATGTTGGTCATATGACTGTTTCTATTATGACATTATAGTGTGGATTTTAGATATAATATGATATAATATAGCACCTTCCAGAACCTCACTTGGACGAGATGAGTCCTTTTTTTTTTTTTTTTTTTCTGTCCAGAGTTTTCCGTTTGTGTTTTGCATAAACCATGACTCTGTACCATCAACCTCACTTATCCACTTTTCACCTAATGAATGTCAGGACCACACACATTACCTATGTACATGAGAACACAAGATGCTTCTGCTGAGTTTACTAGTGAAGACAATCCCCCACCACTTTGACCACCTTGGAACGAAGGGCTAGCCCAAACTGTAACAACTGAGATTGATTTGAGATATCTCCAACTAGGCCCAGAACTAGGAAGTGTGTTGTCACAAAAGGCTTGACACAGCTGTTGTTGATTCCGGCTTATTCTTTCTTTAAAAGTATCTCGGTTCTGACAGTATAGTCTTTGAAGAAAAATTGACTGAGCATAAATCTTGGTTTAGCAACCAAGCTTTAGAGTAAACTTGATTTTTGTAACCCTAGAGCATTTAATGAAACACTTTTGTTATTGCCAATCCTTACTTGAATGTATCTTTGATTCTTAGGTTACCAAGATCTTTGTCATATTCATTTTGTGACCAGATCGGCTTCAGCGCAAAGATATTTCAACTGATTTCGCTAACAGGCATTCTGTGGATCTTCAATCGTAATGTGAGCATAGAAAGTGTTGGCAGGCTGAGACCAGTCGGAGCAGAGAGTTATCCGCCGTACTATTCAGTGACTTACCAGCCCTGTATAACAGTTTTAATTGTACTCAATTTCTCACATCATACAGTGGCAGTGAGTAAACTCCAGAATGTAAGATATTGAGCAATTGTTTTTTGTATGAGAGATGACTCTGCCAGTACATTTACATACTGCAAAATTGTATGGACATTGACTGGTAAATGAATAGGAATTTCAGTAGATTTCATGTAAGGCAGGTTATAGAATCTTTTGTCTTGGAGTTGGCTAGACACCTTCACTCCCTCTGTCATCTTCTAAATTTTTTTTATTTTACTGAAGTTCAGGACAGGTGAAGAGATGTTCATGTAATAGTGCTATTAAAATCCTTCTATACAACCCCTCTTCGTTGCACTCAAGGTCAGTAGTACATCTTGGTGTTTGTGCCGATATCTGTTTCAAATTGATAAAGGTTCTCACCTAGAGGTGTTGTGTTAGAAAAAAGTGAGTGAATGCAGGATTCCAAAGCTGGGTCTTGCGTGTTGGCGTTGAAGTGCCTAAAGCCTAAGATTTCAAAAATCTAACTGATATCAGAGATGATTTAAGGCCATATGGAATGAGAATCTGGATATCTACAGGCTAATTTGATCCAGTGAACACAACTACAGTGCACCGTTTCAGCTAATTTGAGTGTGCAAACAGATGGACAGAATGAGAATTTTTCGAAGTACACATAGTGAGGGGAGCTGCTCCCCCTCTGAAAGCCCCCACCATTGCCACACATTCCTGAAAGCACTACCCCACTGTTGGTTCCACATTTTCTCCCAAGAGAAGGAAATCCGATTCCGCCTCTGGGCATCCAAATATTCTTGGGGGTCATTGTTTTACTCGTAAAATACTCTAGATAGATACCCTCTTTATATAAATAGCAACATGTCCTTTCTTAGCCGAGTATAGTTGGCGCTAACTGGCAGATAGATTTATTCACTGGCTGGCTTTTCAGATTTTATCAGGATATGGAGATATGGTGTGGCCAGCGGGTAATGGTATCTAGAATAGACTTGTCGAGTCCAATCTTCCACTGGAACGGTTTGTGTTCTCCTCACATTCATGCCCTTGGGAAAGGCATGGATCCTCCCAAGTTATGGGTAGAATAGCGCAGGGTAAAGTGAAAGATGCCACTTCGGGTACTTGTTGCCTCTAAGCCTATATCACGTATCACAAACAGAGTAAGTATTTATGTGATGTAGAGTCTGAGCAGGTGTAGCTGAAGCTGTAACCAGCGAAAGGGCACTACTTACTATATTCTACCTGTAGGGTGTATCTACGACTTAATAAGACTACCATCCAAACATCCCCTTCCTTCACCACCACTACTTCATTCCTGCCACAAACTTTCTGCTTCTGTCCAAACTCTAAGAAGGATAATCCTCTGTAAGGATAATCCTTTTGAATCTGACTCAACCAATAAGCAACTGGTAAATCAGGCAGTGATATAAAAAAAAAAGTAATAGAAAAAGATCATACGATAGATAAGTAGTGATCAAGGTAATTAAGAGACATTTGACTTAAGTGGCCAACTGATTTAGTCAATTAACGATAAATATAGACGTAGGTAAATCTGTTTTTTGTTGTTTTGGGATTTAAAGCTGTCTAGGTTGGTGGGATGGAACGGGAAGTGTAGGGATGGGGGGAGGGAAACTGAAAGTTTGTTGGTAACTATATTAGCTTTTTGTTTTCCTTTCGATTGTCTATAATTAATGATTTGTCCTGCAGGGCAGGGGTTGAGGAACTGGACAGTTAGCTGGACAGTGGACATTCATTGCTATATATAAATGTTTTTTATCCTGACATTTTTCTCTTTTTTATAAACCCTTTTAAAATTTATTTATTCACGATTGGGGATATTGTGATTTTTTCCCATTCCAAATTGGCCACCACTCCTGCTACAGAGAGGCAGGTGCTGATGGTCAATTTAAAGTCAAAAAAGTAGACCACTATAACCCTAACAATACTAAACCTGCAGCCAGTGCTGCAGCCATTTTAAAATGGAAAAAGTAACAGTAGCCTATGATGGGAGTATTCATATATGGATTGGCACTGCTGTCGAGAATTGGTGTATTTTCTGTGCACTCATTTTGAAGTATTACACACACTATAAGATGGATGCACGTTGCGATTTACATGGATACTTTAGCAACTGTTTTGACTATTGGGATAAAAGATTATTTTGGGTTAAAGTATCTACAGTGGCGCAGTGATCAGTCTACAAGACAAACTTGGTTGTGTAGTTGGTTCCAACATTACAGGTGCCTCACTATTGTGACCTTGTGCCAGACTAAGCTAAGCTGAGGGAACATTTTGAGTACTTACCTTAGAACTTGGGTCCCCTACATGCAGCCTGTAGGCTGCTTGCAAACTATTTATCAATGACCTGCTGTAGAACCATTTTTGTAACCTTTTGATGAAAATACAGGAATTTACAGATACTACTTACTGTGCTGTTTTTATTGAAGGAGTTGATAAAAACTTCCATGTCACTGAAGAATTATTTGATTTACTAACTTTTGAAAGTAAGTGATAGGTGGGGGGATACATATCTCGGGAACTGAAATATGCTGGACTGGATTGGTTAAAACTTATTAGGGGCAACAAACGGTGCATCTGCTTGTTCTAAAAAAGTGGGTTTAATAGGTTTTTTTTTCCTCTCTCTCTCTAAAGAACTGACCTGTCTTGGTGTGTCTATCTCTGCTATCCGTTGTATTCTACACCAAGATGCACTGTCTGAAAAGATTGCAGACAAAGAACCTAACAGACGTGGTTATTATGAATGTTAATTCTATATGGGTAAGAAATCTCGACCCCCAAGCAATCTTACTTTTCTATCCACCATGGATAGTAAATATGGAGAGTTTATACCATTTTAAAATGATGTGGCTCAGTTGATGTAATGTTCCGAAAAGTTTTCTTGCTTAAAGAGAAGAAATTGTATTGTTCATGGCATTGAAAGGAAAAGCTGATCCTGTACTAAGTGATCCCACTTTTATATCTAACATTTGAACGTGCTGATTCAGATTACTACAAAGATGTATCACAGTGCAGTCTTTCAAGTATAAACTTTTGTTGTGGTCAAAGCAGCATGTAGATGGTAACTTGGCTTACTTCACAACTTTGCAATCATTAGACTAGGTTGAACCACGGTGCCTGGAAGAATATGCAGTTTTAATTCAATTTTAAATCTGCTTACTGGCATTTTCATGACCTTTTTAGCATTAGAAAAGTGATTCATACTTTTTGCTCCCTAACTGATATTGGATGTTGATACCATTTCTGATGGTTTCAGACAGAGTTGAAAGTGTTTCAATGTAATATGATACTGATACAGAAATTAGCAGAGGTAGGTGTTCCAGATTTCTTCAGGTTTCTCCCATGTGAGAAATTTCTCAAATTATTTGCCTCATCTTTGCAAATTTTGCCATGCTTGGAAGTACATACATCAAGTGAACAGTTTTTCTCAATGAAATTAGAAAAAAAATCTGCATTGTGCCCAAGACTAACGAATGAACATTTCCAATCCGTGTTGAGACTGGCTACATGATTTGAAGCCAAAAATAGAATCGCGGTTACTGCAAAATATTGCCAAAAATCATACTTGATATGAACTGACTGGGATCAAATGAAGGTGATTACATTATTTGTTGTACTAGTTCACATACTCCATTATCTGTTGCAGGAACATTCATTTTGATAAATAAATAGCAGCCTATTAACTGTATTGCCATTTAGACCCATAAGTGGTCAAAATTGCAGACCCACCTCTGTATCATATTTTTGTGCATGCTGCACCTCTTGCCAAAGATATAATGGCCCGTTTTGTGTTGAGTTTGAGACCTCCCTGCCTTAGAGGAATGGTTAGTAAATTAGTCTTGAAGATCATTAGTTAGTGTGGGGAGTTGGATGGGTTCTCCATTATTATGGCCTTGTTACAAACTTGAATTTTCTTTATTACTGTTACAGACCAGTTATAAATTGCTTATCTTGCAAGCTATTACTAGTCTATTCATCACTGGATGACTCGGAAATGTGACTAAAGACCAAAGATGACTTTGTCTCAGTTGTATCCATTTTATTGAATACCTATGTATATAGACTTTACATAGTCTTAATTTCCCATGTGAATAGATGGTACCGCCATGTAAACCTTGATTAGTGTGGTTTATTTGTTCTAAAATTAACTGGACTGTTTAAAACCACACTGCTCAAAGTCTCCTTATTATTTAATGTGGTTTAGATTTCTGCCTATTGTACAGCAATATCTTAACCTTACTACATCAAAACCCATACTAGTCAAGGTATTCTTATAATTGCTTCTTCACTTTATGCCATTTAGGCTTACAAAAGGTTTTATAGGAAAGCTCTACTTCTGGGTGGCAGTTGGAAACCCTGTACTCTCCCAGGTGCTATCGTTAGGTTTGCACGTTATTGTAGTTTAGTTCCTGCCCGAAATATTTCAGGTGTGACCTGCTTTTATGTTTGGAACACAAGCATAACTGGTGAGCTATTCATCATTTGCCAGTTCTCGATCCATTAGTCCTTGGGGATGTGCAGACATTTTCTAATTGGTGCAGATGGCTGGGCTAGTGAGGCTCTCTTTGGTGTCGAAAGGTTTGCCAGTGAGGCAAGACCACTTGTCGTTACAAGTACTTCTCTGACAGGTACTCTCTCCCTCTCTCTTCAAAATATCCAGGATGCTATGCAGATCTTAATTACTGTATTGAAGGTTAATGCAGCAAAATAAAAAATGCCTGTTGGCAAATTAATTCTGCAGCTTGGAAGTCATTTTATATTGAGCAGATTTCGAGTAATACACAGTGTTCAAAAAGTCATTATACACTTATAAGAAACCGTCAACCAATATTGTCAGCACAAGTTTCTCCAATCTTTAAGTGATTCTGCCTGGTTATCTATCTCATGGATGTCAAATTCTGTCTTTGGCAAATACAAATTTGGTAATGTGAAAATCACTAAATTATCAGCGAAATGACAAAACATTTTGGCCATTATTTTTTGTGTTTTTGGATATTTTTTTGATATTTAGCACTTCTTGTTTGTCAAACTAGCACAAAAATATTTTTTGAGTAGGCAACACCAAGTTTGTCTTGGCAATTTTTAAATTTTAACAGCCATTCTATCTATCATGTGTACACACAGTGCCAATGGCCCTAAAGTACTGAAAATGTGCCCATTAAACTCCTTAGGTCTAGAATTTGTTTTTTGGACCATCTTCCAATTAAGTTCTTAGTGGGGGTGTTCTAGTTACAACATAATCTTTTGCTAAATTGATCCCTTACATTGTGTCTAGCAGAATTTACGTGTGTGTGTGTTTTTTGTTTTTTTTTGCTTTTTTTTTTTTTTAGCTGACTTTTTAGTGATCGCTGCCCAACAAAAAGTGAGAGAAAAAACTCATTCTATGATAACCCGTCTTTCCAATTATTAATTCATCACTCCCAACGTGGCATGCTGCCAAAAGACATTGGTCAGGTGACAACTTCTGTTAAGTGACTAACCAGACCTGATTTTTTATTTTATTTTTAATTCAATTCAATTTTTTCCAAAACTTACAAAAGTTTTGAAAATCTGTACATATAAACTGAAATGTTTGGAGGTCATTATTCAAATGTTGCTAGTTTCAAGTAAGAATCCCTCCACTTGTAAATTTCTGCATGCGAGCCAACCTTTTCATAGTACTTTAGCAAAGCCAGCAATTGACCACAGCATTTCTGGCATCAGCAACCATATCGAATAGGCATATATATATATATATATATATATATATAACAATCTCTGATTCTTGTCTCAACTTCACTTGATCTTGTTGCGTAAACTTTGCACTGGGAGAGGAATAGTCAATCCTGAACTTTGCAAGGCTGTCTATTTGCACCTCAGTTCTAACATTAGTATCCTTGCTGTAATGATAGAGATAGAGCTCAACTGTCAAAAAATTTTCAGACATTGAACTATTGATATTAATTTCACTGATATTGGATGGATAGCTGAAAAGCAAAATGAAAAAGACTTCTACTGTATATGCTGGTGTATAAGTCAACTTTTTAAACATTGAGTATTTTTCCTTTATGGATCATATAGTCTGTATAGACCCTATGAACTCAACATCCCAATGGACACAATGCCAACTCCTGTTGTAGCATGGACACCTTTGTTTTTCAGAACTGACTTGTATGCCGAGTAGTCACTTTCGAGCCACCCTGTATTCATGAGGTATCTTAATACCGGATGTGATAATAAGAGAATGTTCTAATTTGAAATTTATGAAAACAA
>OY735234.1:16365840-16493340 GCA_963457665.1 Thysanoteuthis rhombus | reverse complement strand
CAAGACTGACTGATCTTTCTTTGCTGAGTGTAGGAAAAAAAGAAACAGACAAAAATGTCTTTGAGCACCTGATAGGCTAATTTGCATCGCAAAAGCAGGGAAGGTGCATTTGTTATTCTCTTGCAGTGCCATAATTCGTTAATCAAAAGATTAACAAGCTCAGCATGTATTTTTGAGCTGATATTATGTCGAAGTTATCTAAAAGATGGGTATCAGCATATCAGATGTTTGGACAAGCGCAATAATTTCAGTGCTCACCATAGGCATTATTTTACCCATTCAAGTGCTACAACAGACACCTTGCTGCTTACCTTTGCAAGATCTGGTGAGAACTAGTGCTTTCAGCATAACTTGACCATAAGCTTTAGTTATTTACTGAGTTTAGATTTGGCTTGAGGCCATAAGTATAAGATTGAGATTGAGACTAATGATAGTTGAGCCCAAGTTGCTAACCATTACGTTATAACAAGACACCTATTCACGTTGGATGATTTAAAGAAAAAAAAAATTTTTTTCCAACAGTGACATAAATTGATAACTCTAAAAACTGCAGAAATTTCCATTTAGGACCAGATCTGAATAGGAATTAATTGACCCAGAGAGAGATTGGTTAAAGATATACATTGTTCCTAACAAAGAAACAAACACTTGTCACAGTACACGTGTCTATACTTTTTAATACTTGTTTTAAAAAAGTGCAATGTATAATATATTCACCAAGAGTTCAACTGCCCATCTGCTTGTGTGTGGCAGCTTAAAACAAAAACCATTGAACATGACCAATGAAATTTCCTGGGATACACCTGGGAGCCTGAGGCAGATTGTTTGCAAGTTTTTGAAAATTACCCTCAAAATATATAGGGATGGGACTGATTTCCAATTCAAACTCTTAAAATGGTTACATTTTTTTGTAGACACTCTGTTGGCTGATGATTGATTGAAATTTAGTATCGAGTACGGAAAAGGTCGTCTCTCTTGCTCTCAACTGCTCAAATAACGGTTTCTCTCTCCCCCCTTTGTATCCAAGATATGAATACATGGACAGTCTGTATTTCAAATATATGAAGGATGAGGGTAAGAGCGGAGTTTATTGCATTCATTGTTAAAAAAACAAAAAGAAACAGACTCTATATTAGAAAATATTAAACAATATCTGATTACCATTCATCAATTGTGAATTTTTTTTTTTTTTTTTTTTTTTTTTTTGCAACAGCATGAATTGGAAATTATATTTATACTAGTGTACTCGTGTTGTCAAAAATGACTACATTTTTTTATTTTTTGTTTTACCTGTCAGGGCCGTTTCTGTTTTGATGTATTGTCTCCATTTCCCCAATATGTTTAATCTGACTGACATACTTAATGCTTAAAATTTCAGTGCATGGTGTATCCTTGGCCTATTAAGTCATTGGGCTGTGAAGTCTATATCGGAGTTCAAATTGTGGTAGTTCTACTTGAATTTCCTCAGCCTGACTGATAAAAAAAGCATAAAAATATGTTTGTAATTGTTTTTGATGGTTGAGTTCAATAGAAGTAGTTGTGTAATGAAAATTACGCATAACAATGTTTTCAATGTGTAAAAATTGTATAAGTATGTTATTTCTGCTTCTATTTGAATTAATGTAATTTCTCTTCTTTTTCAGGTAAGTCAGAAGCTTTTTTGAATTCTTTTTCTTTTGAAGAACGTGGATTATGATAGCCACAAAAACATGCAGGAAAATTACCCACAACATTATTTATTGGATTATATTAATTGAAAATTAAAAGAAGGTAAGTTGTTTCATCACTGACAAATTAAACTTTTATGCACCCCCCATAAACTATCAGTATGTATATATATATATATATATATAATATATATATATATATATATTGTCATCCACAGACAGCTGTTTCATTGTATTACAACTCTTCAGTGTGGCTATAGACTATCCAGTATCCCCTTCCAGTACAGCTAGGTAGGGTCGAAACCTTCACTTCAGACCAAGAGGCAGATGTTCTACCCCTGCCCTATGTGGCACTGGACAGTAGGATCGAATCAAGCAATATATTTACTTACACTTAATGGGTCCTGATTTTCACAACAGACAAGTCCTCTCCATCTGTAAGATTAACACAGTACAATCTACCCATGTATATTCCTCCTGATTTGACATATATATATATATATATATATATATGCACACATACTTGGTGCCATGAACTGGTTATTTGGCCAGTGTATATGTATATATTGAATGGAAAAGAAGGGTCTAGTTTTAATTTATTGTTACAATATAAATAGACTCCCATGCCCTGCTCTAACACGGTAAGAAAATGACGTTTTACTTGAAACTTTTTAAGTTTCCTTCACTTTTGACTCCTTAAAGGCTTGGTGTCCTCTTCACTTCACACCCCTTAAAGAATTATATATAAAGTGATGTAGGAGGGCAGAAAGTAGGTTCCCCTTTGGCATTTTAGTTACATTGTACGTAGAACCACTCCTTAGAACCCTTTTGGAAAAATTGCAATTTTCCAGGATTTTCAGAGTTTGAGGACAAGGAATATATATATATATATATATATATATATATAGTAGGTTGTGGATTCGCTACACAAACTAGCTCATGTTTCAACCCTCTTAGGGCCTCATCAGGAGCACTTTATGAAATAAATCCATTACATTTCAGAAGTGGCTTTATATTATTATATTATGTTATATTGCTAGCCTGATTTGTACTACATACACTGTGTGTATATATATATATATATATATATATATATATATATATATATATATATATATATATATATATATATAATCAGTGTAGGACAACAAATGGCCCAAAGATTCTTTTGCTGGTGTATGTCTCCTCACGCTCCTAGTCACATTTTTTGTTGCACTTTGAAATTTGCATGAGTACACCACGACGCACCACCTAAACACTTTTTTTTTTCTTTTTTTTTTTTTCTAATTTTGCTTTTTGCAGGTCTTTATGGTCACTTTGGTCCAATGAAGAATGCCTGAATCTTGTTTCGGTATTTCTTTCTATTTCTAGATAATTAGTTCTGGTACATGTTATGGACTACAGTGATCTATTCATGCAAGGCACAGATATATCAAGTTGAAGCTAAGGAAAAATAGTTGAGTTTAAATTAAATTTAAACTCAACACCTTTCAGCTTTATCAAAGCCGCTATTTTAAATGAAACCATATTGAAATATTTGTTTATTTCATGTAACGTCTCATGATATCATGAGTGCAAAATACCAAGTATCTAAATTTACAAAAAAAAACACTTTGTGAAAAATGGATCCTTGTATTAAAAAAATCGAAATTAGGAGTCAGGGTTCAAACTAAGTTTAAGGAGGATTTTCAGGGTTATGTTCTGTGCTATTAAATTGTCAGTTACTGTGTGTGTATGGTTATTTTTGAATGAGAGAATTAGATCTGCTCATTCTCAACTTGATATTATTGGAGATATATATATATATATATATATATCAGGTTTGCAATATAACATGAGATAAAGCAATGTGTGGTGGGTTCATTTCGTAGAGTGCTCAATACATTCAACTTTGAGTTGGTTTGGAGTAGAGCTGGAAATGTAGAAGTAGATTCACAACAAAACTTGCTACTAATATGTCTGGAAAGCTTCAAACACTAAACATTGAAAAACTTTTTCAATAGATTAAAAATTTTCTTTTTTTTTTTTTTTTTTTTTTTTTTGATCACTTAAGTCACCTATTTCCCAATATCTGTCAATGCAATTCATGTAGTCTTCAAAATGTTTTTTTCCTTTGTTTCTCCTTAATATATATATAATTTGTGTGTGTGTATGTGTATATATATATGTGTGTATATATATATATATATATATATATATATATATATATATATATATAAGCAAGGATACCTGGTGTTACCCAGGGAGAAAAATAACAGCAAATATTACTACACAGAAAAAATATGTTCAATATGCTTTTTCTCATGAAACATCACAGATGAAAAAAAAAAAATTTATAAATGATGAAGTAGCTGTTACTGGGGAAAATATTTAAATACTAATAGCAAAACAAATTATAGTTCTTCTTCCCCTGGGTACCAGCATGAAAAGGTTTTTTAGGGTTGCACAATAATTATACCTTGATCTGTGTGTAAAGTTTGATGATTGATATTCATCTTCGAGTTGAGTGTATTGAAGCTGGAGGAGATTGTGTTGAAAAAAAAACAAAAAACAAACCAATTCAAGCAAATGATTTAATCATTAGATGTTCCATAAACAATTCTGAGATTTTTTTTTCAACCCTTTAAATTTTCCTGTTTGGGTGAAAAAAAAAACTTTTAACTGAAAGATGACCTTTGGTAACCTCCAATGACTTTTGAGGTCAACTCTATCTTATCTTTTTCTGCCCAAATTAGCTCTAACAATTCATCACCAAGAATGTAATAGTTGGGCTGCAATGCAGACCATAAAGATCCCTAACTAATTTTGCCTCAAATGACCTCCGGTGACCTCTGAGGTCAAATATATAATGAGGCTGCATCAATAAGTCTGCAGCTTGACTCGTAGTCATGAGCAAAATTTTGATCTGAATCTTTTGTTGTATAACGTTCCATGATTGGTATTCATCACGGAATTAAGTACATTAAAAAAGAATTGATGAAACATATTTGAATTTTTTTTTTTCATCATTAGGCTACAAAATCATTGATTCGAGTATGTATGTATGTATGTGTGTGTATATATATATATATATATATATATATATATATATATATATGTATATGTGTGTATAAAATAAATAAATAAAAGCCATGAATTGAAATTGGTATCTTTTAATTAAATGGTTGTTGGTCCTATCTGATTTCTGTTATAACCTCAGTTATGTTGGATATGTCCTTGTGGAAATCTTCCACAATAAAAACAAAAAAACCCAAAATCAAGCATTTGTAGGGTTTTAAGATGAGAGGCTGTTGTGACATAACGGATAATGTCACAGAATCGCTGGGCGTTTGAAAACTAAGTGACAGGAAAAAAATGTATGACGTTGAGATGAGACTTGAGGGGGGGAAAAAAAAAAAAAAAAAAAAAATAGGATACTTGAATTATTAAAATTAAAACACCTAATAAATTAGCTCTATGCTTGTAGGTGCTGATCCATGTATTTTTAATGGGGGTATATATATATATATATATATAATGGAGCAAGGATTCTCTAAGCATGAACATGTTAGCGTAGCAAATCTTTGCTCCATTATATTTTAAGCTCTACTCTAAGTCAATTTATTGCTGAATTTATTGAGCACTCTATGAAATGAACCATCATACGTCAGATATTGTATTGTATGATGCTATATTGCATTCCTAATTTGTATTGTGTGTATATGTATATAATGCGTTCTATTAGATTGAAATTATCTTTCATTACATGGTTAATGTATCACTAGGCCTAGACAACATGAATAGTTTAAACAAAGGAAATTGGTGGCTGTTTAGGTCAGTGGTAAGAGCAACGCTATGTAGAAGCAGCTACCCTATCAGTTAGAGATTTGATTCCTGCAGCAGGCCCATTTTCTTTATTTGTTTATTCTTATGTTGTTGAGGCCAAGTGATACATTTACTGTGTAATGATGGTTGATCATTTAAAATGAGTTTTTTATATAATGCAATTTATAATCATTCCTTTGGATCGTATATATATCCATTTCTTTAGAGATATATATATATATATATATATATATATATATATATATATATATATATATATATATAATGCAGATAAGTTTTGTTAATGACATTACATTTGTTTTGTTAAAAAAAAAAATGAAAAGAAATGCAGAATTTTCTCTTGTTCAATCAACGCCCACGACAATTAAAGATCTTTGGTCGGAACAGAAAGAATAGTAGCTTCAGACTGATTTTAATATAAAACAAGCCTGCCTGCTGCTGGGACTGATGCTGATTACTGCAACTTTGGTATGGCTTATATAATAAATAAATTTGTAGATATTTGGCTTGGTCGGTGAGACAGCTGCTTACCAATCACTTAGTATTGATTTCAAATGGTAGGGAAATGTTCTTTTTATGTATCAGTTTGGTTCAACATGATGTGACCAACAGTGAAGAATTTACTCTCCCAAATAAGGTGAGGAGTGTTCTTGTTATGGTAGAAAAAGTCGACTCGTGCCTCCGACTCGGACTGGAATTTGACAGTGAATAGGCTTATGATAAGTGTAATCTATTTGTGCCACCTCCACAGATGAAGTATTATTCACTTCGGTAAACTCTCTATAAGCCTGTTCAGTTGCAGACGCAGTTGTGTATTGATAATTACAAAAAAAAAAAAGAAAAATTTACTACTGTCATCACTATAAGTGAATTAATAGTGTGAGAAACCGGTCTGGTTAGTCACTCAGTAGAAACTGTAACGTGACCAACGTCTTTTGGCAGCATGTGTTCGGGATGATCAATGAATAAATTTGTTCTCTTGCCGTATCACTAAAATGATAGAATTGAAAAAAAGAAAAAAAAAAAGAAAAAAAAAAAAAACAGGTACCAAGTAATGACCAATTAAGAAATGAACTTCTATCGTGAATAGATCCCCAACCCTGAAAAACCCATTTGGGGATGTGGGGTAGATTTTGAAAAAGCAAATTACGTTTTTCCTTGACGTAATCGGAAGTAAACGTTTGAATTTTCGTCCATGTAGCTCTATTAGTGCGACTTGTATGCGTGATAAATAGCCAGCCAGACTAGCTTGAAAACTGGAGAAACCTATTTAGTCAGTTTTGGTTTCTAATAAAAATGAAGTCGAGTATCATAGTGTACATAATGGTCCTCTGCATAAGATCAGAGTGTAGTATCTGATTTTTATACCCGCATAGTGTATATCCTATCTATTCCACAAGTGAATTGACAATATTTTGTCATAGATTCGGGTGCATAAAACCAGAGTGGTATATATTAATTTACCGTCAGGTGTAAAAATGGGTATGCGCACGCGCAACTCTTAGAAGTATTTTAATTTTATATGTTTATATATAAATCTGTCTTTAAATAGGTAGCTTAACCTGCAGGTAAGTAGGCGAATTGAAAACTTTTGCATGTATGTACATACATATGTTAGCAAATGTATGTGCTGATTGAATAATAAAACTATTTAGTAAGTACGTTAACAGACTAGATATCCAGGTAATAGGGGTAGCAGAATAAGACCTATAGTTTTTGTGAAGTCGTTTTGAAAAAATCAAGAAGCAACGACACAAGAAAGACGTATGTATTGGACAGATGTATGTATATATAGATAAAGGCGGTCTTCGTATATTTCTATTTAAGATGGACATTGGTTTAACTTTGACCTCAAAATGTCCTTTCGTATTACGTAATATTCGCCGATACAACAACCACCAAATTTCGTTTTCTTGATTCAAACATTTAATTCTAAAGAAATAGTTTGTTTCTATTTGATCGCCAAAAATTCAATATTTCAAATAAAGGCACTTGCATGAAAGATTCGGGGCCCAGGGGGCTTGGCTCTTTGAGGAACTAACTCCAACATCTAGTAAGATTTGTTTGTATAGATGCTGGAGGTTAACTTGTAAACTACTATTGAAGCCTTTTAGGGCCACTCCCTGTTAGGGGCTAGCGGCATTTTCAAATAGCTCCTGCTCGGGTTTTAAAAAAATCATTTAGTGACAATTGTCAAAATTGTGAGAGCAAGTTATTCTTTCGTCTATATGAATCAATTCACAGTGGGTATGAGTTATTATTTTCTTCTTGGAAGGAAGAATTGAAGTATTATTTATTTCCTTGAATATGAGTTTAGAATATAAAATCATTTAACTAAATCACTGACCCCGGCAACTATCTCGGTAAGTAGGAAATCTTCAGTTTAAGTAAGCGACTACTTTGCCAGAATCCGTACTTACTAATGACCAGTACGAAAAAATTGCCTCTTCTTCAGCTTGGACATGAATTTACGAAGACGTTATTTTCTTTTCATTTTTATTTTTTTTTTCTGGATACTATTTTGGTTAATTTTTATATTATTTACTTTTGCCATGACCTTGGAAAAGACTGATGTTGGATAAAAAAATACACTTTTTTTTTTTTTTTTGTTAGAAAACTAACCATGAACCATGATTTGATTAACTTTAATTTAAGTGGTAAAAAAAAACAACCCCAAAACCAACACAGGTTATGGTTATTAGTATTTTTTGTTAGTTTAATGAATGAATATAATTACCAACGTTAAGGGTTGGATCGAAATGTGCTGATCACGTGATGTCATTCATTTAACCCCTTTCCCTTTCTGTTACTCTATGAATGATACAACCCCCCCCCCCCCCAAAAAAAAACCGTATCAATGAAAAATAAAACTGGTTCCCGTTCGTTTCCTATTTGCAAATTCGTTACCTGTGGCAGCAAGTAAGTGAGCAAGCCACTCGTTTTATATATCTGTGTCTCGGAGGAAGAAGAGATATGCTTATGATAATAATCTCTACACACAGTGGAAGAAGAAAACGGTAAGGTGAATGGCAGTGTTGCCGAATTTATTCTTACATTTACATCTAAAATCGAGTCAGAATTTAGGTTCTCCAGATATGTATCTAAAAAAAAAACAACTGACTAATACATTACATTTTATGTTATATGTGACTTTAATCTTTGATTTTAACTTTATTACACATTTTATTTTCAATATTTTTTATTTTAATAAATTTCAATAGCAATAATTGACATGTAGATACAGCCAAAAACATCTAGATCTAGATCTAGATGAAAAATGCTCGTTTACATCTAAAATTGAGTCCAACATCCAGATTCTCCAGGTACCTATCTAAAAACCAAGAAATCTATTACATATTGGTAAATTAAACGTGACTTAAATCTTCAACATTCACTTTATTGAGATAATACCCATTTTATTAAAAATCTAAGTTGCAATTAATGACATCTAGGGTACAACTCGAAATATCTAGATTTAGATGCAAAACATCTAGATTTGTAACCCCCGGAATGGCAAGTTTCCAGTTTGCAGCTAGTGAAAAGAGTGAATGGTTTTCTATGATAGTTACTGCTGCTGCTACTGTGACCGCCTTGTTGCCCGTTAATACAGAAGAGGAAGTGCTTGTTGCTGCTGTCTCTTATGATACCAAGCTCGATAAAAAGAAATCTTTTTCTAGAGCTGTCTTCACCGGGTCGTCGTTAAGAGAAGCAGACCAACCAAGTCTCCTGCATTTCGCTGGAGACTCCGGCATTTTGAAGCCATGTGCTCCCCCCACCTCTGCTCGTAATTAATTTGTATAAATCTCCTGCATTGAAAGAGAAAAAAAAAAAATGCCTGTAAAAAAAAAAAAAAAAGTTTTCCTTTCATTTACAGACTTGCTGAGCCATCTGCATTTCGCGGTTTTAGATTCAAGATCAGTGTATTAAAAACCTGTTTTACAGCTTCTCGAAATTGAAAAATTTTTCTCCATCCCTCAACCGGGGGGGGGGGGGGGGGCATTTTTAAGAAAAAAAATCTCCCTCCTGAAAATTTCTAAACCGTGGCAGGGCTGGAGAAGTGAAGCTAATACGTCGTTTATTACCAGTGTAAATGGTTCTAATCAATGACTAACCCCCCCCCCCCAGCCTAACCGTAAATTAATTAATCGGCTGGAAACTCCCTATGAAACCTTTTTTTTTTCCTTTTGAAAATTACATTTAGATATTCAATATTTCATTTTGATATTTTAATAAATTGACAGCACCAGAGCTGTTTCTTACGAGAAGCAAAGGGAAGCAAAATATGTCATTTTCAGCTGCTACTGTTTTTCGAATAGAATAATAATCCAAACACTAAATTCTTTAATCGATCATCACAAATATCTGTATGGAAGCTTTTTCTAAAAAAAAATTTTTTTTTTTTTTTTTTTCTCCTGTTACTTCTTGTATTTCAGTGGGACCGGCCTGCTTCAACCGGAAGGTTCCTCTCTTACAACTACAAGTGTTGCCAATTTAGTGCTCTTTTTTTGTCTTGGTAATGCAAAAAAGGAGCTAAATTAGCACAGCTCTGCTTGAACATTGGGGGCCACTTTTAGCCAAATTTTTGTAATTTGGCCCTTTTTTTTTTTTTTTTTACTACTCAAAAAAATTTATATTTTGCACTTTTTAGCAGTCAGATTAGTGCGAAAATATGCTTTTTGAGTTGGTATCCATCTCTGTAACTGTCTGGTTTGATGATTGAGTTTCAGTTTTTCCTCCTGTGACTTTTGTTGGTCAGTGTTCATGCCTCTCAACTCAGAGCTAGGATTTCGAGTGCTGGTTTTCAATGCAGGAAAGCCCCCCTCCTCCTCATTTACTAGGAAGATTAATGCAGCACAACCCCACCCTTTGCTGTCAGTGCATTCACATACTTTTAAAAGCTGCAATACCTATACAGTACTTTAGTCTGAATTTCTGAGATAAGGTATTCTCATTAGTATACACTGAATTACTCTTCATAGTCTCAACTTCTCAGACCTTGTACCCACTGCCTTTTCCAGCCTCTTTTCAGTCGTCTGTCGTAGTTGGTAACCTTCCGAGAACTGAACCCTTTATTCAATTTAAATTGTTCTCCTTCCACTATCCATGCCAGCGGATATCTTGTGCGGAGGTGTAGCTAGAAATTTGGGTGGCCTGGTGGCAACAAAGGCAGTAGATAGAGATTTGGGGGCCCGAGGGAGGGTATGCTTGGCTCTTTGATGGATCAACACCAACATTTAGTGAGAAACTACTGTCAAATTCCTACTATTGAGTTTTGACTTTTTCGTATGTAACGATGACTGGACCCAAAACCAATGATGTAATACACATATAATAGTGACACAATGATGTACGCGAAAACTGATGATGGATTCACTCTCACTTCTTCTGCAAATCACATTTACAGGAACTGTTAATAAAGCAGTTGAAATGGACACATTGTTTTGGAATGATATTGTATGGAGAAATGAATTCTGTTTCTTTTTATTTTTTAGATTTAAATGAAGGGAGTTTGACCTTAGTGCTGCCAAGCTTTTGGGAGGGCCTCCTTCCTGTTCTGCTATGCCTCTGCTTATAGTTAATTCTTCTTGTTAATTCTTTGCATTGCCACTGAATCCCTTTGACTACAACCACCTAGACAAGGATATTAGAGAAAGTCAGTGTATAATAACATTATACGACTTTTTAGAATTCTTTGTTCTCGGGTAATAAGTGTAATTTTCTGATTATTTCTGAAAAGTATAGAAAATAGATATTTACTTTAAACTTTGGTTTTGTGACCAGAGCATTGATATTTTGTAACCAATGTATTCCCCCCCCCCCAGACAGCTTGGGGAAATCATTTGAAAGCTGCTAACTCCCTATCTAAAGCTGTGTTAAATAGATACATAAGGCCTAGTTTTTGATGCAATGAGGGCATCAAATCCTTCTGGGGGGTCAACCAGTGGCTTCTATTTGATGTTGTTCATCCACACTTAGAATTCAGGCTGCTCAGGCCAGTCCTGGTGTCCCAAAGGCAAAGATTGCAGGGGAATTCGGTAAAACCACTTTGGAGACCTATCAAAAAGCCACCATTTTAAAGCTGTACTCAACATGCTTAATTAACATGGGTCTTAACACAGTTGCATGACAGGTGAAATAAGGTGCCCAGAATTTGTTTTGATTACCCATAGGCATACTGAAATATACATTAGGGGCCTTGCACATTTTAGCAATAGTTAAAGCGATTGTCTTCATTGGACTATAGATAAAGAAGATCCTGGAGTAAAAGGAATTCCCCAAGAGTCTCACCAGGTAGGAGAAAGCATCTAAGTACAGATTTTTCACGGTGGTTCGAGGCTTCCAGAGCAATCACTTGACTGAAAAACTATGTGGAGCTGGTTGAGACTATTGTGAAGAACAACAGTAAAATTGGACATGATAGCAGAAATTGGGGTCTAGTCTGTGAAAGTGAATCATAATCCAAATGTGAATCTTGAAAAACTACTTGCTTCTAAATCTATTATGATAACTTATATTTAATATTAGTGTGAATCCATATCAATTTTGACTCTTGTGTTGTTGTTCTGAAAGATGTGATTAAATATACACAAATTCATTGATTGTACAATGGGAATTGGTAAATTCCAAATTATCACTGCTTTGGAAAGCAAAGTCTAAAGGGAATAACAATTTTTTATACTTTTACACATAAGCAATTAGAGAATTGCACTCAATACCCGTGTTGCCAACTTAGTACTTGTATTGTTTTGGTAATGTGAAAATCCAACTATTTTTAGCAAATTTTTAGTGCTAATTTAGCCAATCAGCAAATTCTGGTTATTTTGGATGAAAATAGACATTTTTTAAATTAAATTGGCACTTTTTTGAGGTTGATTTAGCACAAACATTTTTTGAGTTGGCAACATGGCTTACTACCTAGCAACAAAAATCGTGTTGCACAGTGTGATCACTCATCTCGGAAATTCAGACAAAAATCCCATGTATCCATCTGGAACTGCTTGATAGTCGAGTATTTTTCTTTTTGTGGCTGTAGTCGGTGTTTTAATCCAGGTAAAAGCTAGGATTTCTAATGCTGATTTTGAAGGCAAGTAGGTCCTCTCCATTTGGAAGATTGGTGACCAATGCTATCAACCTATTGTTCATTTGTCAGAACATTCCTGTTCACCTGTGTCAAAGGAGATTATGTTGGAAAGTAAATATTTGTTGTGTAAAATATATACTTTTTTTCCCTCAATTATGCTGCAGACTTATTGATCTACCTACCTACCTAGACACACACAAGCACTAGTGAGATACCTAGCATTACTGGTGGGGGGGAAAACAAGGATATCAGGGAATCGTATTTTATAGAGATTTCATTAAGGAGAATATGTGTTTCATATATATATATATATATATATACACACACACACACAACTGGCTAGTGTATATATATATGTGTATTAACTCAAGTATTCATTCATGGGTTAGATATTTTAAGATAAAAAAAAAAGGTTTAAAGCCTTCAGATTTGAAAAAGAAAAAGCTTGCTTTCACTTTTGAATCCTTAAAGGGTCACTTCACTTTAACTACGCCACAGTTGATAGGTGTATCTTAAGAAGTGATTTATAATTGTGTCTGTTATATTTGGGTGGGCGTAAAGATATTTTTAGACGAACAACTTGACAAGATTTATTCCGAGTACAAAGTGTTTAATACAAAAATGAAACATCGTTTTTTTTGTTTTTTTTTCTTTTCACTATGTTAGTTGGCGATTACAATAGTAGCAAGCGTCATTGCCCCCCGACCACATCTTCTTACCGACGATCTCATTACAGTGACTTTTTCAATCTTGTTGACTTTAGTAGAGTTGAATTCGCAGAAAAGGTTTCCAATGTTTCTCTTACAATTTCTTTTACTCGAAAAACATTATAATAGTGTGTTCTTTGTGTATATAATTCGGTCAATTAATTTAGCCTCAACCACTTGGACTGTTTCCCAAGCTGTTAAACCTTTTGTATGCTGTAATAAATGACTAGCTTGTAAATGTCACATTTGTTGAAGTGCTTGTTTAGCAAGTTACCTCTTCGGCATCCACGTACCTTTAATGCTTTTATGTTGTTCTGTTGTTTCGAGGATAACAGGTGTAACTTTTTTTTTTGTCTGAATTTTGACGGGATCTATTAATCATTTTGTGTGGTACGGTCGGACTATTTTACTCATCAATATACGTTCATTTATTCACCAAGTTTTGGCCATCTTTTCTCCGTCGCTTATCAGGTGGTCGTTATTCTAGAGAATGGGATCACTTCTTCGAAGACACAGGGGAGGCAACTCTGAATTTGGCACCAAAACATAATACCGTTCTGTGTGTATGTGTGTGTGTATATATATATATATATATATATATATATAATCATGCTAGCAGTATAACATAATATATCAATAATATAATATTCGCCTTATCAGGCCTGGAGAGGCCAGAAACATGAATTCGTGTTGCGAATCCACATTCTACAATATATATAATATATATATATATACACGTGAGGTATCTAATCCAATACAAGCATACATTCTAGAACACCCGGCGAAGGCCGGGGATGGGGATACATGGCTGGAACATTGTGAATAAATGAACATAGAGACGAGAAAAGAGGGGTCACTTTTATTCAAGTAGTGCCCTTATGCTCCCCACGACTTCAGCCGTCCCTGCTTTGTCTTCAGATATTACATTACTACCTGTTTAGACCGTTTGCAATTCGTGAATTAGACTCAGAACCAACAATCACCTGAAGTAGTGTTGCTCTCTTCGCTCAGTGCTATACTACTGATGGGGAGGGGAGAAATGGATTCACGACTTTCCTAAGGACTTTAGTGCGAAGTGATCACCACCCCCCAAGCCAAAGTTTAAATTTGCAGAACCCAATCTTCATCCTGTTACCTTCGTGTTGTCTCTGCACCCTTTCTTTGATTCAAAAAATTTTCGGCTTTTTTTCCCCTCTACGAGTAGGAGCAGTTTATTTTTAAATTGTTTAAAATATAATTTATTATATTTCTTGGCTGATAAAATGCCCTGTTATCCTGAAAAAAAAATTATCCTCAAAAGTCTTGTAGGCTTAGCACCATAAACTGAAGCTGTAAAATAAACTGGAACTGTATTAAAATTGTTCACAAACACACACACACACATATATATATATATATATATATATATTAGCACTCAATCCAATGTGCTGGTATCATAACTAGGAGGCCACTACCAAAGCTTGAAATGAACAGTTATTGGGCTCGGATTAGTTGTAGTGAGCTGTTGTCCTCTAGATAACCATTTGTCCTATTCCAGTGTATACAGAATATATGTTGGTGGATTTTGGCTGTAGTACTCCATCAATGTATACTTTGTTGAAGTCCATAGACAAGGAATTTTTTTCTTTTCAAAATGACAAAAAAAAAAAAAAAATTAACTGTTCTTTGTGTACCAGGAAATGTAGGTCTGTGTTCAGTGTGTGTAAGAATTGTCCAAATGTTTTGGATCTTGTGGTTTCTGATATACTCCAGGCCATTATCAAGGTCAGAAACTTGAAAATTCAAGGGCAAAAAAATATATATATAATGTGTATATGTATATATATGATGTTAATCATTAGAGAAAATTTCAAATTCTGTATTGTAACATTTTTGAGTTATGACAACTTATTGCATAAGGCAACATACAAGTGAAATTCTTCCCTGGGTACAATGTGTCTATCTGGTTCAAATACATTCAAAATAAGAATCTCAAAGAACAACCAAGCTAAATAAGACCTTCAGTTTAGGCCCTGGGATTCTCATGATAGATTCATTTTTCATTGTTAGTGATGATCTTGTCCAAAAATGTTGAGAAAGAAGTGTATCAAAGCAGACCAATGTTTATTCCCATAAATGCGAAACCTATTTTCCAAGAGTCTGAATTTTTCCAAAGGCTTGTAAACGATACACAGTGGCAAAACCTTGAATAGTGCAGTTTTGATTGTATTATTTATAGCTATTGCTGCGTGAATTAATGTAACTAAGTATTAGCTGGAAGAAAAACACATTAAATTATTAGACCTTGATCAGTGTGATTTTAAATAGTACAGGAAATTTTCAAATGAATTAAATACACTGATCAAGATAGAGGTACTCTAGATGACTGATCGATCTTTAATTTTTTTTTGTTTTTCCTTTGAAGAGTTCTACTGATTCATCTGTTTTCAAATTTGTAACTGTTCTACAGTGTTCTTTGAACTTTGGCTTAAGATCTTGGAACTTGGCAAACCATTCCAAACTATTTATTCCATCATTATCATAAGATTCAGCAATCCGTTACCCGCATTCCAGTGCATATTTTCCGATATTGAACATGAAGAATATTCAGTATTGAATGTGTGTATGTATATATATGTAATATATATATATATATATATATATATAAAGTTGAGTAAACTTCAGACGCACTTTAAAGATTTTGTTGTAAAACACATTGACACATCAATGAAAGAAAAAAGAAACCATTATTTTGAGCGGGATTTAGCTGTGAGGTACATCAGCCAATCTCATAAAAAGTTCTGACTCTCCTAGCCAACTCGTGTACAGTTAAACTAGCTCTCCCTTCTTAATGGTTGACTCATCAAACAAAGACACACTGAGCAAGTGTCAGCAGCAGGGGAATAGGAATAGGAATAGGAATCAGCTGGAGAAAAACGTGTGCTACATGCAGATATCTCTTTCAGCTCCTGTCTGCCCAAAGGGCGGGAAAACTTGAAGATGAAACTATCAGGTCAGATGGGATTGAAGACTCTACGATCCAACTATGAATGATGGTAGGGTTTGAGATACATGATGTTCATCTCTGTAGTTTATAGAAATTCTTCTTTCAGCATCTCTATTTCTAATTTGAACCTTTCATTTCCTTTATCAAATCTTTGTCTTGCTGCTGTTTTCGCATATGTTGTTTTTTTTTTTTTTTCAATTTGGAAGCTGCTCAGAAACTGACGTCACTAGCTAAATTGTTCATTTCATTTGGCTCAGTAATAACTGTCTTGTGAAATTACAAGATAGATTAAAGCAGAGGAAGCTGCTCATTATAATCAAGGATAATATTATTGTTATCTAGATTGGTCGGACCCAAACACTTTATTTCAAGTGATTACAAGCGGCCACTTTCCTTCACTAGATGTTATCAACCATTTGCTGTTAAAAGGCCCTGACCGAAGTGATCACAATTAGTAGCTTCATATGTATTTGAAAATTTCTGATAACAGATCAGTTATTTTTTTTTTTCTTCTATTGTTTATGAATTCTTTCATCCCTGAAAGACTGATGGAAAATAAATTTTTTACCCCTCCCTCAGATAGTTGTATTCATAATGATTCAGAAATTTGTTTGTATATCCAGATTATTCTATATGTGACAAAGTGGCTTGTGTCAAGGTGGGGAGGTGCTTTTGGAATGAGCCAAATTTAGGTTCAAAATGAGACTCTAGCTAGCACCATGACTATTCTGAGTTTGAGACAAAATAATTTTCAGTTAATCTTTAAAAAAAAAAAATATTTCTCTAAAAATACCTACCTGAGTCTGTATACCTGTTTTGTGAAACCTGCCACACCCAATGTATTCTCCAAAAAGTAGGTTGTTGAGAAACTGGGTGGGGAGAGGGTGATAACTGGATAAATACACTTCATACAATCTGGGCTAATATTTATTCAGGGTAGAGTGTATACTAATGTCTACTTTGTACAATCTTATTGTAGTTAGCTGCCTTGGTTGTTCGACTAGTTTTAAAGTCCCAAGTCATTGCCTTTCTTTTCCATTGACTTCAACCAATGGTAGAAAATTTCAAGTCATTGTCAGGCATCAAACTACAAACCAGCCAAGTGGGTTACAGATTCTTCTCTCTTTGTGTGTATATGTGTCTCTTTCTCTTTCTTGGGACACTCCTGGTCACATTTTTCTGGCTGCAACCTTGAAAATTCGCATCAGCATACCACTAGTCACTATCTCAGAGAATATAGATAATTTTAGGTAAAAGGTCCCTTTTGATTTGAAAGAAATTTTTTTTTGTTTTTTTTTTTTGTTTTCTTAGATTATTAGTTCTGGGACACATGTGGGCTGAGGTGATTCATTTTTGTAAATAACGGATTCATATTTATTTTCATACCTTTCTTGTGACTTGGGAGATATGAGAATTGCAGTTGGTAGCTTGTTGGGTGGCCTTTGTGAAGGACATGCAAGGGGACTATTGTTTTTGCTGCACCCTCAATCCAATGCCTGCAAGGTTGTACTCTGGAATGAATGCCTGAATTTCTAGTATTGTAGGTTCCGAACACTTTGTTGGTCAGCTACAATTCTCGTCTGTCTGCACCATTGAATTCTCTGTCGCTGGATGAATTTGTAGATTGGCGTTGCTCCGATTTTTTTTTTTTTTTTTTACTTGTATCCAACATCTCTATAAGTCGCTTTGTCTGCCCCATGTTAACTGATGTCATTTATTTATTTTTTTCATCAATTCTAGTGCTCATCTGAGGCACATCATTTCACAGGTGTTGATTTTTCTCTGTGTTCTAGTCATTATCTTTGTCATTGTCTGACATGGACTGATCTGTATAGGCAGGAAATGGTGTTGATAAGCCACGCCTTGATTACTATGGGGATGTTGAGGTCGCATACATTATCACAATAGACTTAAAAACACTTGTTTCCTTGCTGTCAGCTTATTTTCTTTAGAAAAAGTTCTTAAAAATGAGCAAACCATCAGAATAAAACCTTTGTTTTAACAAGTCTTCCAATATTGTCATTTGAATATCATAAATTTATAAATAAATCCGTTGCCTAATTTTGGAATCCAGGCATTTAATTTCTCAACTATTCTATTTTTCAACATGATCTCTTTCTTTGTCAATGCTCTTGACCTAATGCTTCTTTAATAATTGCATAAAACCTTATGCTGATATTTCAAATCAAAATTCAGCTAATAACTGTGTCAGGCCACAGTCCACGGACTTATTGATCCACTCTTGTATTGTGTATAGCTGAGATACCCAGTGTTGCCAGTAGAAAATAAAATCTTTAAACACGACAACACTGGGAAGCAAATGTTATCTTATAGTGATTAAGAAAAAAAAAAAAATCACTGGTTAGGCATTCCTAGCTCCTCTTGAAACCTCAAAGATGAATTTTTGTGATAACTGAGAATTCATTTGAGCTCGATTGGTGTTAGTAGTTCCAAGTCAGACCCACAAAGGCCAGCGTGCAACCTTTGGCGAACTGGCATAAGCATTGTGAGAAACTGAAATTCATATCCATGTGAATAACATCCTGTTTGAGCTTGAACTTGGTTTGATCAGTTCTATTTTCCAAGGTTTGAATCACTCTGCTATTGAACTACCATGACTTTGAGCCTAAGAATTTCCGCTCAAAGAGAAATTAAAAAGTATTATCGCATGTGAGTAGGTTTACATAAATGATGACAGGAAACCCAAACGGGGATATCCTGATTCAAATTATACATATAGTTTGTTTTTTTTTTTATTTTTTTATTTTAATTTTTTTTTATAGATCTTGCTGCAATAATTTCTTCTGGAAATCTTAGATGAAAAAACACAAAGGAAAAAAAAAAATTTTGACAATTGTTTTCTGATAGTACATGTGGAGATACCACAGAAATTAACTATTTTCTTTTTGCAAAATTTTACCTAAAGATGTGTGCTATAGGTAATTGTAGACCTGCTGATTTCAGACTTACCTTTTGTTTCTGTTTTGTGATGTATAGTCCTTGACATTTTGGAGTACTAACACACACACACACACGCACATATGTTAGTACTTTATAATGTAGATACCAAGGCAATGCTTGTATCTTATACTGCATCTACAAACAAAACAAAGAATGACTTCGTCCAATCTTTTTCCCCACTCCTTTGTTTAAACTCCAATCCAAACCTGAGGTTGACAACAATCCTGGTCAAATTTGGGTTAATAAAACTGATCATTCTTTATTTGAAATCACAATTGACTGATGGGTTAGTCGTGTCTCTTACCAACTTATCCAAATTGATAAGTCTTGCGTATCTACCAAAATTTATATTAGAAATACAGGTGGGCTTATTTCACTCTAGTAAATAAATACATCTATAAAAATTTCCCTACTGTGATTTGAAGTCACAGGTTGGTAGGCTAGTGTCTCATCGACTTAGATTCCTAAGAAATTTATCTCACAAGTTTACCTAAAGCTTATTTCATTCTGATAAATGACTATGTACATTTATACTAAAAAAATACAATTTCTATATATACTGCTTTTTTTTTCCCTACTTTAATGGTGAGTGGTGAAGGATTGAATACTTTTTGTTCCTATGGCCAGCTTTCCTAATAAGCTGCCTCTATGACAACCTATTATTCTCTTGAATTGTTGTTCTTATTGAATCTGTTTGCGGAGACTGCTGAATTATGGATGATCAAAAGTGACAAGACCTGTTATTATCCTCACTAGAAAATACATTCACAACATTAAAACACTGTCAGATGATGGGCAACCCTCTTGTGCTGAAATAAAGGGTCCCAAGTACAAGGAAGATGAGTAAAACAATTTAAGTAGAAATTTCATTTCCCATACTTATACCCAATGTATGGTGAAGTGAGTGACTCCACTTTGGGTGCTTGCAACCTCTATCTCTATCTCTATCTAATGTATTGGAAACCTTGAAGGACAAGCAGTGATAAAAATTTGTATGTGAAGCCCAGGTAGGGATGGCTGCTGCCATAGCCAGTGTAAGGGCTCTACTTACTCATACTTAACAATTTTTGTTTCTATGGTCAGCTATCCCAACATGCTGTCACTATGGCAACTAATTGCTCTTGAATAGTTGCTCCCATTAGCAAGCAAATGAGAAAATATTCGGATCCAGACGGATCACATGCAAAATATTGAAAAGGATTGTGCCTGATTTATGGATTTCTTCTCTCGGCTAATCATTGTTTATGATTAGCAGTTCTGCCTGTTGATGAGCTGTTGCTTGTAGCTTCAAGGCAAAAAGTATTGGGTGATAGGACAACTTCCTTCTGGACGATTGTATCTCGGTCATTGGCATCCCTGAACATTTATGTCCTAATATATATTACATTTAGAGATGTTATTTTTATATCTATATCTCTGAATATTGCCATACTAGGATATGTATATTTCATATCAATTGGCTATAGCCCCCCAACAAACCCACCTGACCTACCAGCTAAGTGGGCTACTGATTTTTTTTTCTTTGCTTATTTGAGTGTATATGTGTGTTCCTGGACACATTTTTGAGGCTACAACCATCTAAAAACTTTGTTTCCGTCTTTTTCAAAAAAATGCTTTTTCGGTCTCTATGGTCATTTTGGACAAACAATGCCCAAATCTTGTAGGTACTTTTTCTTGATGATTTTTAGATAGATCTTTTTTATTCTTTATTTTTTTGATAATTTTTCCAAATAATTTTTATGATTTGAAAAGGATCATTTGGACTCCATTTAAAATTTTTATATCAGTAAAATGCATGCGGCCCATTTTTAAATTTTTTTGAGGCCAAATTATTATTTATGCGATTCATGTTTGTATAAATATTACATTTTTCCCATGGGGAGCCATATTCAGGCTACTCAACCCTTCGAGCAACTAGATCAACACAGGGATGAGTTCAAGTCCTGCCTAGAGCTTATTTATTTCTGATCTGTGCAGTTCACTAATGATTGTTGATATGACAAAGCAACTGAAATTACCTTTTAAATTCTTATCAAAAAATTTCTATAAAGGGGGATAAATTCTGATCAAAGTCACTTCCCTCTGACCTTCAGATGAATATTTTGAATTTTTTTTCATTTTCTATTCACAAAAGAATTTCATTATTCATTAAAATCCTATTTGCAAAATTGTTCCACTGTAATTTTGAGCAGTATCAAGTGGTTCATGTCATGGAGATACACGATGGAAGAAGTACGAGTCAAAAATTGATAATGAATGTTGTATTTGCTCTAACTAATAAAAAAAAAAAAAAGAATCTTATGACCAATTTCTATTTACATCAAGCCATGTTGGGGCCATCATATGAAACATTGGTAGAATGGGTGATCAATAAGTTAATTTTCTCACCTTTTTGTTGGACTAATCACTAAAGTCTGAATTTTCAAAAAACAAGCGGGCACAAACTAAGGACCAATTTAGCAGAACTTGGACTGCAAACTGAACTCCAACTAAAAACCTTTCTTTGAAAAGACAAAGCTTTTTGTAGGCATATGTATATTTTTGAATTTTCAGGTCTCAAGCTTCATTGGTGCAGCCTGTATGGGTGATACATACATACATAGCCAGACTGACTCGAAAATTGAAGAAACCTATTTTGAGTGTTTTGGTGACAGTTTTTGTTTATGGTTTGTAACTGGTATCTATTATATAGGGTCATAAATAAAATTAGAAAACAACTCGCCATCTCAGTCAATAATTGAACAAACATAGCAAAAGAAAAAAAAAAATCCACAAAGAATATGATCAGAATAACTTCTATTCATGACATTACTTGTGTTTCCCACTGGAAAACATCTAAAATAGAGTGAATAGAACCCATAACATTTAGATTCTGGAGAATCTCGATACCATTAATAAACCCGCCAGAATTAGGCCCCTGAAAAGGTCAGAAAGAAAAACAAACACATGCTGATATATAAAAAAAGAAAAAAAAAAAAAGGATTAAACCCTTTGCCATCTTTGATGACTACGGTTATTCAATATGAACAGCCAAAAGAGTGGCTTGAATAGGTCATAGAAATGTGTACTGAGTAGTAAATATTTAACTATAAAGCAAACTTAAGCCCATAAAAACTCATTAAACAAATAAGGCCAGAAAGGAAGTTACATCACATGTTGTACCCAAGGTTGATCCAGGGAAGGAAATGATATTCAATATCATATAAATATTAATAAACCAATCAGTTGATGTGGTCGGAGACAGACCAACCAACAAAACAGGTTATATTGCAGAAATTTTTCAAGATAATAAACGTCAAAATGGAGAGAGAATATAAAGAATATTTGTTTACATAAGTATGTAGTAATCAGTTTCTTCTTTGGACAATAAAAATTATTTCAGAGCCTTCTTGACCTATTTGAGAAAAACACTGTCAATATATTACTAGTAGAGGGGGGGTAGTTATTCACAACTTGGTACTCAGAATAGATATTAGGCATAGAGAAAAAAAAAAAAGTAGCAGCCATAAATATTCTTTGCCTTGGGATTTATTCTTGCGGCCTGACTGTTGGTATTGGTCTCAACTGCCTAATATCTGGGGAAACTATTAAAGATAGAAGCATTTAGGTTTCACCATTCAATAACAAGTTTTGGAAATAAAAACCTCAAAATGACCTGACCGGTTTGTCACGCTTTTTGAAGCTCAATGACTTGCAAACTGTTGAAAATAGAAACTCATGATTTTTACCTATATATAGCTCAGTATTTTAGAATTTATTACATACGTGGCAAGTGTTGCGGTTTTTAATAGTAGGGCAATTATGGCAGTTTTTCTGCAATCGACTCATTTTTGGTAATCCTTGCTTTTATGGATGTAAAATAGGGTATCTAAAAAGAGTGTAGTGTTATTTTACATTTGTAAAATTAAGGATTACCTCGTTCTTAGTGCATTTTTGGAATGGATAAAGATTTTCTAAATGTTTGTTTATGATGTATCATTTAGCAAAAACATTCAGAAAATTGTCTGTTCCCAATTGTGTGAGCAAGGGAGTATTTGTTTTATATTGGTAAAAAGGATTTCAAGTACAAGGAAAATGAGTGAGACTTTTCAAAAAATAAGAACAAAATTTTATCATTATTAATAGTTTTTTCTTGAATCTTAAATTCTATTTTTTTTTTTCTTTGCAATCCTACTCAGGTTGTCTATCTATAGCCATGAGTTATTTCTAGGGTTCTTGTAACTCTTTTGTAAGATGAAATAAAATACTAGTCTAAAACTAATATTGAATGACGATGCAACATTGAAACAAAACTTCATAACGTATCCCCCCTAAAAAATCAAAACCATGTTCATATACTATTCATTTCAGCAAATGTGGAAAAGTTCAGATTCAAGAAACATAAGAAAGCCATAACCAAAGGGAGATGGAAAAATCTTGTATGGCTGACCATATCTGGAGAAACACAGGTATACATTACTCCCATTGGAATGAGCTCCGGATAATTGACAGAGATCACTGTTGTAGAGTGAGGAAGTTGAAAGAGGTGGTGTGTTTTTGATTGTCAGGCTTATTGGGATTTCAACTCAGTGTGTTTTTTCTTTACTTATCAATTCCAAACGTGTGTTTTGGATCTCCTGGTGTATAGTTTGATATTGGGTACATGGGAGGTGGTATGGTTACATCTGTGTACCTAGCGCTATTGAAATGGATTGATCCAATAGATATAATTATGACCACCTTTTTTCTGTGGGCTCCTTTAATTTCCTGGGAGAAATGATCTCATTCTTTTATCATGGATCATATACCTAGTAAGGGCTGAAGGATAGATTGGCTGAAAAGTAAGGTTAACAACATCAATTGGCCAAACAATCTATGCAGATGCATTGTAAATGATTTTTAGAATGGAAATGCATCGAATATCAGGAAAGGGATTGTCAGCGGTCAGGAATTACTTTCTAATAGAATAACATGGATGTTGAATCTGTCTTCAAATGGAATTCTGTCTTTGGGCAGTGCAAAAATAAGTGCAGAAGTGCTTGAACATTTTGGCCATTTTTAGCATCTTGTCAGTGTTTTGGGACCATTTTTGGAATTTCACCCCCCCCCCCGCCTCCCTGAAGTGCTTTTTGGTAGTCAAATTAATGTGAAAATATCTGAGTTGGCAACACCAAGGTTTGTCTTGGGAACTTTTACTGCTCACACTCTTAAGATAAGTTAATGGTTTTAATAGACAGACATTGAAAGTCTGTTAGGAAGGAATTGTCAGTGGTCAGGAATCAATGCATGCATTACTGATAGATCAAAGCTTATACTCTTCCACCTCTGGAATGGAGCACTTTGGTAGATGAGGAATTGTGTGTAAGTAAATGTATTGCTTAATACGGACCTACTGACAGTCCAGTTCTGCGTAGGGCAGGGATAGAGCAACTGCCTCTGGGTCTGAAGTGAATGTTTTGATTCTATCCCGTGGTACTGAAAGGGATGTTTGATAGTCTATAGCAATACTGAAGAGTTGTAATACAATGAAATGGCTTTCTATGGATGACACAATTATCATTATTATATATTTGAATCACAAGTTGAAACAAAGCAACAGATAGATCTAGGATGATCCAACATGGTCAATGACTCTGACTTCTGTTGGATGGGGATTTCTATTTCCTAAGTTATTTGTGCGGACAATGGAAACTGAGCCAAGTTCAAACTGTAGCTGAATCTAAAGGGGGTGGGAGGAAGGCACCCAGCCTCATCTGTGGGTAAAATAACTGGGCAGACTAGGCTCGCTAGTCTTGAGAGGTAACCAGTTTATGATAAGGACAGCTCTAAATTGGAAAAACATGGAGGCATCGGAAGAAACAGCTACACCATACCTCCCAAGAACAATCATGGCGATGCAGTGTTTTAAACATCTGAGAGTCATGACCACCCACGTCCCTGAAGGGATATAGCACTCATTGGAAATCTTGTGAATGTCAAGTACCATCTGTATTCATTACTTCTCCCTACTTGCCAGAGTGGTGAGGCTTGTTATGTGTATAGAAGGGGGAGAACTAATTTCAAATTCAGTGAAGACTCATTTCTCTATTGCATCGGTGAAGCTGACAAAACTCCACTGCAATGTAAATAAATATCTGCCAACTTGTATATGCTTCTCAAAACGCTGAACTTTTACAAGTTATCAAGTACACATATACTGGAGTCCGTAGCATAGGTCTCTGCTGCCACTTTCCGAGGGTGTGTGTGTGTGTGTGTGCGCGAAAGGATTTGTTTCCGGGGGATGGGGGCACCAGAGGATATGTATTTGAAGGTTTACTCTTTATTTTTCAGAATGCACTATTATAAGGGTGATCAGGTCAAAATTTTTATGGGTTGTAGGGCCCCAATTATTGTAATGTCTTAAAAAGCACAAACTGAGGATTACAAAACTTAATTTTTTCCAAATATTCCTGAAGAACCAAGTTGAACTAAACAATTTTTTTTTTTTTTTCATTGTACAGTTGTAATAGAAATAGTTAACAAATCCTGGAACTTTTATTCTTCGGAGGTGTATTTTTGAGTAGATTACTTTATCATCGTAGACGAATTGCGGTACTTTTCCTGAGAGGAACAAATGCGACCTCCCGCGTAAACCCATGAGCCATTATGTATTTGATATATTTCCATAGAGTTTGAGGTTCTTCACTCTCTCTTACTTGAAGACTAGATCGTTCTTTACTTCAAACATGTGTGAATAAAAGTTACATCATCAGTATAATCTGAAGTTTTATTGAAAATTGACTGAATGCATTAAAGTGGTAGAGTCCATTGTTTCAAATAGGTAGGATATATCTTTATCAGTGAAATTGTACTCTTCAAATTAGAAGATAACATTGTTATGGACACAGAAACAAACAGAAAAATAAAGTCACTTCATTATGTATAGATAGATAATAATCAAATAAGGGTGCGGGATGCGAGTGGGGCTCGTATTATCAAATGGGAGTACGAAACTCGAGCGTGGCTGAGATATTTCAGGAGTTTTCGTCCATTTGTAGATTCTTTCATTCATGACCAATTTTGTGTTTCTAAAATGACACTTTATATTGCTAAATAGTGATGTAAATATATTAAAAAAACCATCCACCAAAAGTGTCAAAATAGATCTCTTCAGTTTTATAGTCGATCTGGATGGCTGAGTATTATGCATACAGGCTGTACCAATGAAGCTGAAGGGCTGAAAATTTCAGCATTTACTCCTTACATCTACAAAATATCTATTTCAAAATCCTTGCGTAAATAGGTTTTAGTGGGTGGGTGGGGGGTCAACTTGTGATATAAGTTTATGCTTAATTGGTCGCTAGAAAATTCAGACTTATAAGTGGTTACTGCCCAACAGAAGGCGAGATGAGTGACTTATTCATTTATCATGCCTTCTTCCAATGTTTTAATGATCATCCCTTGCAAGGCATGCTGCCAAAAGATGTTGGTCACGTGACTGATTCTATTGAGTGATTAACCAGACCAGTTTGCATCATTTTCACTTGAATTATTCATTCGTTTTTATTTTTTTTTTCCATCGTCCCTTTTTACCTACCTTAGACGAATAGGATTAAGCGATGTAGGTATGTCATCACTCTATATATGTATAATGTCTACATGTATAATATCATAAAGTTATATGAATCGATTATAGCCTTTGTATTTATTTATCTTTCATTTCAGGAAACAAGATACTTTTTGTAATATGCCAGATGTGAAAAAAAAAAAAAAACAGTATATGCAAAAACTGAAATCTCATCCAAAATACTTGTGTACACTCGTACCATTTTTGGCTCTTTCCCTTCTAGGGCCCCTGGCTCAAGCCTACTCAGCCTGATGGTTGATTCAATGGGTTGGAAACCAATGTTGTAGAGCAGGCGTTGGTAAATTATAGCCCGCAAGAAATGTTACTGTGCTCGTTTGTCAAAAGGTTCATGGTACATGATTTATTGGTTTGGGGGATGAAATAACATATTTATGCCCCCCCTCCGGTACCTGTACCCCCCCCTGCAATTGGCAAGGGAGAATAGCACATCAAAGTTCATGTAAATATATATTTGTATCATGAAAAATGTCAAATCAATTGAAGGAACGTTGTTTCCATAGCCTTGTGTGATCAGTATTTGAATTTTCAATCTCCTTAAGCCGCAGTACTAAAACCGTTCTAATTGGGCCCCCCCCCCAAAGATTGCCGACCCCTGTAGTAGAGTATGTGATATGGAACCCAAGACTTCCAACATTTGTACCTTCTTATTTAGTTCTGCAGTTTTTGGCAGGTTTTCAGGCGTTACCAAATTCTATTCAAGATGCATTGGCTTTTTGTTTTGTGCTACTTCTGCTGATGTCTGTTGCAGGCTATTGTTCTACATTGTCTCCATGGCAACGGTGGCAACAGCAGCGGCAGTGTGATGCTTGCTCTGTAAATACCAATTCTGCACAGAAGTAATTGGTGCCTTGTTTACCATTTTTTTTTTTTTTTTTTTTCCTATTTTATTCATTTATTTATTTTTTTAGTGGAAAGAATCCAAGGAGATGGCTGTTGCTCATTGTCTGAAATGATCAGCTGAAGTTAACTGTTTATTATTGTCTCTCTGTCTCCTTGTGTGTGTAGATACATACACGCATACATACATACATACATACACACACACATACATACATACATACATACACACACATTTACTCATACACACGCACACATATACACATGCATGCACACACACACACACACACTGGTATCCTCAACTTTTACAAAGTTTGCTTTGTACCACTTTTTGGCTTAAAAGAAAAAGTAAAAATAGGGTTCAGCATTTGGTAAGCAGTGAGCCATTATAGAGGCAGAGCATACCCTCTTCTCTCATTCTCTCTCACATCCTAGTCTACTCTACTGCACCTCTCACCTCCTCACCCTGTGACGACTCAGCCTAACATTCCATCATCGCCATCCTTGGGGTCTGGGAACTCTCAAAAAATGTTTCCCTTATAAATCAATAATAGCTTCGCTTTACACCATTTCCTTTGTATCATTTCTGCTTATGGAAGATTTTTGTATGAACGTTCTACTTTTAGATAGAGAAACCTTTATATAATACAAGACAAAATGAAGATTTTAGACAAGTGGTTCTGACACTATGAAAATTCAGACCCCCATTTTCCGCATTTAGTTTTCATACTAATAAAATAATATTTGACTGTTTTTAAAAACCATATTCATTTAAAAAGGATTATTCTGCTGTATAGTATGAATCTGTGTACAATTGTTTTTTGATATCGGTGCAATGAATGTTGACTCTCTGCCACACAATTCACAACGTTGGGTTGGGAGGGAAAACTGCAACAGACCTCTTATCATTATTCAATGAAACCATGTTTTAAAAACATTGAATGCTGCACTGATTTTTTGCATGGGCAATGACACCAACTTGGCATATCATACACTTAGCTTTGCAAGCACATTATTGTTCTTAGTAGAGAAAAGATGGGAGTTTGAGGTATAGAAACCATTAGGAAACTCAGATTGAGTTGGGCTGGACATGTTACTAGAATAGCAGATAACTATTGGACATCATGACCCACGACATTGATCCCCTGAGATCATATGCAAAATTGTGGCCAACAGAAAGTAAGATGGCATGACAAGCTAGCTGGGGGAGGTCTTTGTCCGATGACAGCTAAAAGGCTGATGATTTTGGCCTGCCTGACCAATCAGCCAAGTGGGCTACAGATTCATCTCTTTGCTCTGTGTGTGTGTGTGTGTGTGTATTTTTTTTTTGATGCTCCTGGTCACATTTTTTGGGCTATAACTTTGAAAAGGCAATATCTAAAAAAAGACCCGTCCTCAACCCCCAGAAAAAAAATGTTTTTAGGGGTCTCAATAGACATTTTGGATCAAATAGAGATCAAATAGAAATTCTGGAGGTAAATAGCGTTGGTGCATGTGCAGGCTATGGTGATTTATTTATGTGAGGTACAGATATACTGTTGAGGATTTGTTTAAAGTTACTTATATGAGTGAAAAAGTTGATACAAAAAAAAAATTGTTAAAAATTGAATTTGAATGGAAATAACTGGATTTGAACCTATGACCTTTTCTGTAACAAAATGTGTATTGACACTTTGCTGAAGTGAATTTGTTTCTAATCTTGCACTGAGTGTACTTACTGATTAAAACCTATAACTCTATGCCTGATAATTAAATTTTATGTCACGTGGAGCAACTAGAATTCCTTGTTTTTTTTTTTTTTTCTCAACTAAATTCCTTCATATTGTATTTTTTTTATTTCGAAATGAGGAATTTTAGAGTTGTGACACCCCTCCCCTTTCCAAATATATAAAAGCTTTATTATTAGTTCTGTGACAACTGTTGTGGTGTAGCCGCACCACAAAGATAGACAAATATGATATACGACTTCAAAAGGATTCACCGTAGTTCTCAGTGTATGTGTCTAAAGTTGCTCCACGTGATGTTTAGATTTAGTTGTTAGGTATAGAATAGGTTTTAGTTAGGATAGCTGTAATCTCAATGTGTCAGCGCAAGTAACAAGTAATAAAGTGGGTTATTCGTAGAAAGCAGATATTAGTTCGTAGCATAGATTAATTTAGATTAGAGTGCATTCTCTCTAAAACAGCGATTCGAAGGCTGATGTTTTGAAAAGTGTTGGTACAGGTCATGAATGTACCCCACAGGTTTGTATTTCTGGTAGAACTTTTCACTTGAATAATGCAGTATAATGATATACATCATACTAAATTTCACTACTCACTAATAGAAAAATTTTCTCTATATTACTACTACAATTCATCCGAAACTAAGCTCAGGTTGCTCTTGTAAGCGATCGCCTATCAAATTTTGTCAGATCACCAATTCTTTGAGTCCAATCGGTGATTAATATATCAGCAATCTAATCAGTGTTCTCTGGTGAGGATTGTCTTTGTTCTGATCAGTGGGGCTGGGAAATGGTCGATTCCAACTTGGACTGGAGATTGACAAAAATAATTAATGTTATGTTTTTGTTGTGGATTCCTGCTCAGTTTTTGTGACAATAATTTACTTCCTCATGCAATATGGATTTTCTCAATCTTTTGAGATTCATTTATCCCAATCAACAAGTATTATTAATTTTTGTTACTATTTTCCTTCATTTTGTTGTTGCTTTTCAATACAAGTGAACTGTAGGTACCCTTCAGCATATGTTAAATAGCTGAAATAGGAAGGAAGGAAGAGGTGTGTCATTGAAAGGTATGCCGTTATAAAAGGTGTGGTACATTTAAAGGAAAATTAATCCCAATCAATCTTCAGCAGCTGCTAATGATGTCTTAAAAGGAAAAAAAAGAGACAAAAAATACAAAAAATGGCCATTTATGATTTTTATTGGAATAATTCTTGCTGAATATTTCCTTATCTCATATTTTACAAGTATGATAATCAATTGAATCAAAGAGAGATTCCTTGCTCTTCCTCCTCCACCTTCTGCTACTATTACCACTGATGATGAACACATTGTTGAACTTGAGGTTCTTGTTCTATTCAGCAGAAAAAAGTCTTATTATTTTACTTATAACATAATGTTATTTTTTTCTCTCTTCCAGGTAAGAATGACATCTGTTTATTTTTTCACACAGAAATGGTAAGAATTTTTTTTCACTTGTATGGTTTTATGTGAGTGAATTGTAATGGGGAAGTGATGAGCCTTACCCTGCTATGCTGAACCATGACATGTTGGAACGGGGATATTTGGGCAATGAGTATTTTTTGGCGATATCCTTCTACAGACCTACCAAGTCTCCCACATTTTGCGGTTCAAAATAGTTCAGATAACTTTTCAATATGCTGGAATGGCTGTTATGGAGCATTTAGAATTGAGAATTTTCTCTATCTAAACCCCCATCCGTCCCATGTATGATGGGGTAGGGGAAATATTTTAGGAAATCTCCCTCCTGTGAATTTCTAAATTTTCTAAATTTCTAAACCTTGGCAGGTCCGCTTCCACTCTCCAACGAAATAGGTTTTGAACTTCCACATGACAAACAGTGAAATTTGAAATGTAAAAGTAAATTGATATTAGTTGGCCTTGTGGCATCAAATATTATGTTTTACAATGGAATCAATATTGCTTTTTAAAAATTTTATTTTAGTATATGTAAAATTTCATGCAAGACTGTCAATTGAGAATATGTGAATGTTTCTTTCTGAAATTTTACCTAGCATTGAGTTACCTATTGGAAACATCAGAGCTCATCTATCTCATTAAAAATGTAATATCAAATTAAATGAAATTACTAACAAATACTAAATGTTTATTGTCTGCAAGACATTACCAGGGTTACTTACCCGTTTTAATTTTTTTGCGATCTGAAATTGAGTCCAAAAATTTCTAAATTATCCACTAAATAATCTGTAATATATATATATATATATATATATATATATATATATATATATATATATATATATATATATATATATATATATATATATATATATATAAAATTAAATAATTGTGTCATCTTCAAACTGTTTCATTGTATTACTACTCTACAGTGTGGCTACAGACTATCCATTATCCCATCCAGTGCCACAAGGTAGGATCGAAACCTTCACTTCAGACCCAGATGTTGGCATCTTATCTCTGCCTTATGCAGAACTAGATGGTCAGTAAAGTTGAATTTTAGCCATATATTCACTCATGTGTAATTCCTCATCTACCAGAGTGCTCTATTCCTAATAAATAGAACAGCATTGCATAAGCTTATAATGAACAAGTTACTTCACTTAAAGAGTCCTCATATATATATATATATATATATATATATATATATATATATATATATACATATATATATATATATATTTATTTATTTATTTATTTATTTATTCATTTTTATTTTTTTGCTTTTTCCTTTTTTTTCTTCTTGTTTAACACATTTCAATGAGCATATAGATGCTACAATCTAATCTGTGGCTGGGGGAACTGTGGAGCGAAACTTTGATCCGATGTTAGAGGACCATAAAAAAAACAATTTGCCCCTAGGCATTACTGATCCATACCGAAATAATGCTCTCATTTTTTATTGAAAAAAAAATTTTTTTCTTTCTTACTACTATCCTAGTATTTCAATAATGTGCAGAAAAAAACCCCTCCCTTTCTTATCTTTCTCAACTAGGAGGAACTCTTGAAATAACTCTCTTTCAAGGAAACCCTCAATAAAAATATATGTACAGCCAACGTTTCTGTTTCTTCTGAATGTTATATGTATTATAATCTAATTTCATAATTTTATCTTTTAATCTAATTCTATAGAAAAAATAAAAAAATATAATTATGACCTACTGGATTAGGGAGATTACTTAGTAAAAAATAATTAAGGGTAGGTATTATCAAATTAAGCAAGATATAAAGCTGGCAGTCAATAGATAAATTCAAATATTGAACCTTATCTAAGTATTAAAACAAAATGTCGATTGTCATATACTTCAGTAAATAAAACCAGATTCGAGACAATTGAGAGAAAATTATATCTAAACAAATCTGAATGGTAAGACATATCTGTTTTTTTTTTTTTTTGTCTCTAGCTCTCCCAGTGGAAATGACAAAAAAAAATTCTTCAGACTTATTTGATTAAAATTGATGTAAATTGACAGGAAAAAAAAAATTTACTACTGATATAAATCGACAAAAATAGCATAAATATCCAATTTTGAACTCTAATTTTAAGTATTTATTATATCATCAGGGATTGTTGGTTATTAAAAAAAAAAGAAGCCTAGTGAAAATGACAGCTGCTGGTCTTTTTCAATTAGTATGAATTCTGGAGCTTTTAGTGTCAACTGTCATGAAGACAAAGATAACTTCATTGCATGAAAAAAACCATTAGATGAAGCATAAGTCAGATGCTTTTTTTTATTTACATTTATTCATAAAATTTTTGCAGAACTCTGAACAATATCTCACTAAACTGTACGGTTCTGCTGAATCCTGGTTGAGAAATATATATATATATATATATATATATATATAATGTGTACTGTAGAGAGTGAGACAGACTCGGGAGTATAGTGTTTAGAGGTAAGGTTTATTAATCCTTAGATATAAATTGTCCAGACATATTTGTGGATTCTTCCCATCTTCAGTGGTGTGTGCTGTGTCATATATATTGTATAAAAAAAGCCAATGTTTTATCTCTTGTTTGTTGGTTGGTTGATGTCTTACTAAAGCAAACAGGTCTAAAATTATCAAAACACTACCGTGGGTTGAACATCTGACTTAGAGGTTGGCAGGGCTGGAGTGTGTCCATTGAGCCAGCCTTACGCGACCTGAAAATTGGATGAAATAAGTTACAAGTTAACAACCATTCAAGCAAGCAGTAGGTGCACCTCTAATGGCTGCTGCTGATTACAGCTTTATTGTCAGTCACTACTTTTTCTTACAACCTGTATATAATGCTGCACGAAGGAAGGAAATGTCTGAGTAGAAGTTGACTATGTTCAAATTTTAATTTTTAGATGTGCAAGCATCTCTAGTACTGATGACCATCACTGACAGGCTGACATACCAAAACACAGCGTATCTATAGTCTTCCATTTTTTTTTTTTTTTTTTTTTTTTTTTTCTTTTCTTTCTTTGGTTTGGGACTTGCTGGCATAACACCAATTCTATAGTCTTTACAATTCTGGAATGCTGTTGGTCGACAGATATGAGCTCGTGTAAGCATTCAGATATGAGCTTCAGTTCTGGGACACTGTGGATCGTTATTGTATGTATAAGCGGAACGCTTGTTTCAATTTCAGTTCCTGAGTGATCTTAGACTTTTTTTTTTTCTTTTTTTGAAATGTTACCTGCCTTGTTTGTAGATCTGGTCTACAGTTGTCTAATTCCCCCGGTTGGATGGCTGTGAAATCATAGACATTATATTTGTACTCGTTGTGAAATGTTGATTTACATCCGTACTCTGTTAGCTGTTTTTTTTCACTTTTTCCCTTCCACTTCTGTTTTTTGTGTTTTTTTGTTTTTTCCAAATTGTCAGGAGAAAAATTAGATGACTGCAGCTCGTGCGGAGGGCTGTACTTGAGGTAAACAGTGCAGCCCAAAGAAAATTTCAAGAAATATTTCTTCATTTTCTGTCAACACCGGTTTCTTCAGTTTTAAAGTAATCTTGTGTGGCTGTCTGTTTTACAGGCTGCGCCTGTGGAGCTAGAGGGCTGAAAATTCCAACATCTACAATTCATCATGTATAGGAAGGGGTTGTTTTTTTTATTTTTTTTTATTTTCATTTTTTACCCCCCTTCACTTAGGGTTTTAGTGGATGTGTGTTCCTAGTTTACAATCTAATTTTATGCTGAATCAGTTCCTTAGTTTGTATCCAGCAGTATTTTTTTTTCTTTGTTGAAAATTTGGATTTTTTTTAGTGATCACTGCCCAACAAAAGGCAATATAAGTAACTCATTCATTGATCATCCCTTTTCTTTTCCCACTTTTCTAATTGATCATCTCCGGCTGGGCACACTGCCAAGAGATATTGGTCATGTGATGGTTTCCATTGAGTGACTAATCAAAACCTGTTTGAGTATTTATTATATTAGGATAGTTAATCTCCTCCTTTCCCTCCCCTCTAGCCTTTCTCCTTTTGTTTCAACTTCCTCACTATCTGAGAAATGCTACAGGGGTTCAAAACACATGGCAGCTATCTGGTCTTCAATTCACACGGTCAGCGCCAAGTCTTGACCCTTGTCCACCTACACTCGTACATTCCCATACACATGAACACCTTTGCTAGTGAAAATGTATTTCTCTGGTTATTTGGACTTTTTAGCTTGCTAAATATGCACCTATATGTACGTGCATACAAGTGTGTGCGTGTGTGTTCACACACACACATACATATATATATATATAATATATATGCTTCCAATATCCTTTATTTTCGCAAATCATTCTGAATCTTGACCCTTATTCACCTACACATACAAATTCCCCTACGTATAAAAATACACATACATCATGTGTGTGTATATATATATATATATATATATATAAAGAAATGTGATCTGACAGAATGAATTATAAATTGTGTTCTATTACATAGAAACTTATGAAATGATCTCCCATCATTACACAGTCAATATATCATTCAATTTCGACTACATAGATGAAATTAACGATTGAAGAAAAATGGGCTGCTGCTGGAATCAAACCTATCACCGATAGGGTAGCTGCTTCAAAGTAACAATGCTCTTATAATAGAGCTAAACTGCTGCAGGTAATGCTATATATATATATATATATATTCATACATGCACATTCTCCACCAAAGACTTACCTTGTATAAATATCCCTCAGTGACTTCATTTTTGAAGAAAATTAATTACCAAATTTTTTAATTTTGCAGCATCATAAAAAAACTCTACATGGTTTGGTGTTTGTATCATTATTAATTGATTGTTGAAGAATGCTACTTCGAAGTTTGAAGAATTTAACTGTATGTAGTACAGACTTTTGCCCTTACCCTCTGTTAGTTGTACAAGAGGTTGCAAAGAGTGGTTGTGCTATTGAAAACAACCCCGATTTTGTAATGTTCACAAATACTCATTGCATGACTTTGTCCTTGTAGCCAGTAAATTGACTGAATAATATAATGGGCAGATCATAATGAGAAAAATGCACCTGCTGCACTTACTTGAAGTTCTGGATCCACCTCTGAACAAGCTGCAGACAACTTTTATTTATTTTAAAAAATTGAGGCTGTTTCTCGCTCTGAAAAGTAAATCAAATAAATGAATAAAGGTAGGTTTTTAATGTTATGAAAGTTATTGAAGGTCTTAATAATTGCAATTTTTTTTTTTTCTTTTTTGCGAAATCAATGATGGATCTTTTTATCAGGGTAACTCGCCTAGTATTAAAACCAGTGACCTCCTTTTTTACCAAAGGTTGTCTGGAACAGGTTGACAAACTTTTTTTAGAGGTGGCCTTGAACAGGAAGGTTTTTAATTCTTATTGGCCAAAGCGAATAAAAATGATCATAAGGTTGAATAAGAAATGTTTTTATAATTTGTAAGCCAAAGCAAAGAGAAAAATAAAATGTTCTGGCTGGAATGGAAATATTTTTGTCTTTTGAGCCAATAAATCCTTATATATATATATATATATTTGAAAAGGTGCTTTTACATTAGAGCTGTTTGAAGTTAAAATATTGTCCTTTTTTCCGATTTCGAGAATTTTATCTCCTTTAAATAATAATTGAAATTTGAAAAGATTTCTTGAAATTTAATTTTCAAAACATTTTTTTTTCTTTTTTCTTTCCTGTCATCACGTGTATTGTCGATGAAATATACTGATCTAAATATAAAACCTATCATACTCTGGATATAAAGGTTTTATATAGAATTTACTTTTGTTTATAAGATTATCAGGACAGTTTTGGTAAGTCACTTAATAGAAACCGTCATGTGACACATCTTTTGGCAATATGCTGTGTTGTGAGTGTCAAGTATATATTCCAATTTTTAGAATTGAGTTGTCTCTCTTACACAAGAGATTTTACATCATTTACTCCTGGTAAGGAAGCTACCATATATTGCTTAATGGGGTAAAAAACAAAAAAAAAACGGACATATGCCAGCCGATGTCATGAAAAGAATGAAGAGTTGTAACTAATCATCTGTTTTAAATTGTGTTGAGTCTTTAATTTTTCAATAACAAGGGGCGATCAATTAAAAAAATTGGACAAAGGGGTGATCAACAAATAGGTTCCTTACCCTGCCTTTTGGGTTGTGATCAAGTTAAAATTTTTCCCAACATGAAAGTTGTTGGATTAAGGCCATACTTAAGGTCTGGTAACCATGCAACTGGATTCTTAGTGGAGGTGGGCAAGAATTTTTTTAGATGATTGATTTAGCTGGTGCAAATGGGAGCTGGATGGGGGAAGTGACCTGTGAGAATATTTTGAAGTCTTTGTGTCTGACATATCAAAACAAGAACCACAATTAACTAATCAGTAATTATAATTATTGGTATGTTTCTGTGAATGAAAAACAAAAATGAAAGGATTCAAGAATGAACAAATGCAAACAGAATATTTTCCAGGGTAAATTTAATTCTATTCTAATTTGAAACATCTCTAAGTCTAGTTATGAGGGAATTTGTTTGTAAAAGATCCTAACCTGCATACCAGTATTAAATTAAAAAAAAAAAAAAAAAAAAAAATCTGCACCAATTTGTGATTCTAAGTTTTTGCGAATAGATTTTATAGACCTTGAGTACCAGTTGGGTGACTGTCTGGGAATACCAGGTGCCCTATGTAGCTACAATATTATTTTATGGCAGTCTCAGCCCATTTTCTGTCGTTGATAAATAAAACATCTTGCCAAGCAAGGATTGGTCTGTGCACCTGATCCTTTCTGAAGCACGCACTATGAAGGATACATGACGGCGAGCTCTCCCAGGAGCTGCCATACCTATGTGATCGAGTGGCTGCGATCATATACGCATAAACACATTTTGTTTGTTAATAGTTTACTGAGAACATTTCCAAACTTGATTCACCTCCTTGCAGTTCCAATACCACTCCAACAAATATCTTCTGTCCAAACATCAATCTTTTATGCTTTTGTCTGTTCAAGTAGATGGAAACAAAAGGAACGATAACGTATATGCAATGAAGGAGAGAAGCACTGCAGCATGTTATTTGGACAATTTCTTTTATTCACTGTGCATCATAAATGGTCTATTATAGCCATGGAAATATCCTGATGAGTGATAAAACAAAGCACCCATGACACGATTCTTAATCACAATAGGAACAGTGAAAGAGAAAAAAAAAGGTTTCTTTAGTTTCTCATTACCTCTGCATACAAAGTTGGAGAGGTTTGCAATCCTTGGAATAAAGTATTTTCTCGGATTTCTGCAATGACCATTTTCCAATTGGCTATTTTGAATTGTTCAGTGGCTAGATTTTTCAAACTATGGTCGAAATTTGGAATTCCATTTCCAAGTAACAGCATATGCTCCAAAAACTCATATAAAGGCTTGAAAAAGTATAAATATATGTCATAAATATTGTTATTCTTGATTTAAAGATCTAAATGTTCAAATAGCATCATTCTCCGTGTAAATGTTCATATAATGTTCTTGGTCCAAAGATACTGTTCTTTATATTTATACACACACACACACACACACACACACATTGCGTTGCTCACTTATTAACAAAATAATGAAAATTGCTGATCAAGATACCATTTTTTTCAAAATGCATTGTTCAATGGTCAGCATAGTAATTACCTCCCTCTTCTTAAATCTAGCCACTTTAAGCTATTCAAAGGGGTTGTTCAAGAAATCCTTGAAAACATGTTATTCCGAAGATTGCTGTAAATGTTTTACCACTTGTGTCTTTCCTCACAATATCTTGTGGGGGGTTAACCATGGACTTTTACAAGGAATTTCCTCTCCATTGAGAGACATATTTGATATATACATGTCTGTGCTCGCAATATCTCCATAGGTTCTCAATGAAATTTCATGGAAGGGTGGGCTATGGACTGAGGTAGTTTAGTTTTTAGATTTTTCTATCCAGGTATATAAGATTATTTATTTGATATACATTTTCACATTTCTAGTACTATTTCAATACAAATTCTCTCTATTCCAGAATCATTCGGTTATGTACAAAGCTATTCTGTTGATATAGGGTCTCTTTCTTATTTGCATACCAGCAATTGGAAAATAAGTTCAGCTTCGTGGTGGTGTTTTCGTATCAGGAGGTGGGGGGTAGGCTCAAGATTACAGGGGAGGTTCAGGCACGTTAATTTTACAAGTGAGGATAATTAGGGTTTAAATGGCTACAAATCCTGCCTTTTCCTCTTCATTTCACTAATTGTTGTTACATTAACACTTTGGAATCTTGCTCAACTTTGCAGTAAACACACGTATACACTAAAAGTGTGTGTATTTTAGTTGGCTGAGAGAGGAGCCTTTTCATCTAACTGGACTCATGCATTTTATATATATATATATATATATATATATATATATATATATATATATATATATATATATATATATATGATTATTTATGGGACTAATTCTTTGCTGGTTTTTACCACAACATTTCGGGTTGAATCAGAATTGACTGTTTCCTAGATTGGTTACCAACCAAGGCAAGAGAGCCTAGTCTGCTCTAAATTTTCCCCATGGCTGTTACCATTGCTGAATAAGTATATAATAAAACAAAACATTGAAAATCAGATTTTTGAGAAATTTTCTAAAGTTTCATGTTCGTCAAAATGCATGGAAAATCAGGCACCGTGATCACGATTTATGAAAGTATTCCCAAGTAGGAGCTGACTGATTCCTTTCTCATTGTTTGCTCCTCAGAACCCACTTCAAGAAAAATATTTACTTCAGGAATTTTGAGTTATTTCACAAGTATGCCATAAAAATATTTTTTTGAACCAAAACCCTAATCTTGACTCTAAATGGAAGGTTACATCATTTCTAGGTTATAAAAAATATGCACAAGTTTGTTATGCTTTGTCAGGTTCTTAGCTTTAAGCTACAATTGGGTAATTTGCTGAAATATTTTTTTCATATGAAAAACAGCACATATTTTTTGAGTTTGCAACAGTGAGTTTTAATCTTGGCAAATCTTTATGCCACCCTACAACCATGTAGATGTTGTGATCTAATTTCTGCGGCTCGACATTTTCAATTGTGAGCATTGTCTCAATATTTGGCATGGAAATAATTGGGAGTTTAATGAGTCAGTTTTTATTCTCTTCGGAATGGCTGATCTGATCTCTCCAGTAATTTCTCTGTTTGACCAAAGCTGAAAAGATGTTTTGGAGAAGTTTCCTTGTCCTCAAACTAATTGCTTACTGGCATATTCATCTTTGTTGTTTCAACCCTTTATGCACAACTTTTAAGCACCAGATGTTTTGTCGATTAGTCTCAGACTTGTATGTCCCTAGTGGTACTTGCAAGAGAAATCTTGATTTTTCAAAAAAATTGTTTACCAAAATGTTCCTTTATTATTTGATATTAGTTGTCTTTATATTTATGAGGTTTTCATATATAAGAATATTTGATTACAAAAAATTTCAAAATTTATGAAATCTCCTTCTCTTACCCTCTCCTTCTCTTACCCTCTCCTTCTCTTACCCTCTCCTTCTCTTACCCTCTCCTTCTCTTACCCTCTCCTTCTCTTACCCTCTCCTTCTCTCACCCTCTCCTTCTCTCACCCTCTCCTTCTCTCACCCTCTCCTTCTCTCACCCTCTCCTTCTCTCACCCTCTCCTTCTCTCACCCTCTCCTTCTCTCACCCTCTCCTTCTCTCACCCTCTCCTTCTCTTACCCTCTCCTTCTCTCACCCTCTCCTTCTCTCACCCTCTCCTTCTCTCACCCTCTCCTTCTCTCACCCTCTCCTTCTCTCACCCTCTCCTTCTCTCACCCTCTCCTTCTCTCACCCTCTCCTTCTCTCACCCTCTCCTTCTCTCACCCTCTCCTTCTCTCACCCTCTCCTTCTCTCACCCTCTCCTTCTCTCACCCTCTCCTTCTCTCACCCTCTCCTTCTCTCACCCTCTCCTTCTCTCACCCTCTCCTTCTCTCACCCTCTCCTTCTCTCACCCTCTCCTTCTCTCACCCTCTCCTTCTCTCACCCTCTCCTTCTCTCACCCTCTCCTTCTCTCACCCTCTCCTTCTCTCACCCTCTCCTTCTCTCACCCTCTCCTTCTCTCACCCTCTCCCCTATTTCTTCTCTTTCTCCTCCTTTGAAGAACTTTAAACTTGACGCATGCATGTTTCGATGCATAGACCAACATATCTGGCGAATATCAGCTTCATATAATGCCCAGTTGTTGAGCTATCTCCACAAACACACATGGAGATTTCTCAAATGAGGATGTTCATTGGTGTCATGCAATTGCTATCTATGCAGAAATTCAATATTAATATCATTAAAAAATCAATGCTTTGCAATGTAATACAACCTAAACACTTAGACAGAATGCTACTCTTACAACTTGATCTTTATAGATTAATGTTCAACCTCAACATTTGTCTTTTTGTTGCAAATGCAGAGCTGTTTATTCTTGTCATGGATAATTGTATAAAACAGTTACAGTTATTTAAATCAGTTTATCTGAAACACTCTGTTCAAAAATTTATTTTTTTAATTTTATTCACAATGGTTGATTTCCTGATGAATCACTACTTTTTTGAACTTCTAACTCTACTCAGCACTGCCCAAAATGGTTCCAGTTGACCCCTAAATGGTTTCTGTTTCTGAAAGAAGAAAAAAAAATGTGGTGTCTGCATTTGCCCACACTGATAGTATCAGTAATTTGCACAGTCTGATTTGACCCAGCCGAATTTGGTATCCATACTCAATGGACCTTGGGGAGGATTTCAAACTAAAATATATACATATGACACTACTAGGCCAACTATATTAATTTCTTATGATGTGAATTTGTTCGTAACAATGAAATTAATAATACTAGTAAAACTAGCTGAAAACCTGCCCTACAGACAGGATTTTCTGTTATTCCTGCAGAAGGCCTATTTTTCAATTTTGTTGGAGTACCTTGAGTCAACTTCTGGTTATAGTGCTCTATTTTGACTCTTTAGAGTTCACTTATCGAGAATCGGACTTTCAGTATTTTATAGATGGAAATCAGATGGTTATTGGGATGAATACAAACATATATCTATCTCCCAATTTTTTTTTTTTTTCTTTGAATTTTCAAAGACCAATATGCTAAAAACATGTTTTTGGGTCTCATTAGTAACCACAGAAAATTTGGTAGTCATCCATGAGTTATGTGATGACAGACATTTGGTGAATTATGATAAAAATATATATTGAATTGGAATTTATTTCATCTCTGCATTTTCTTACCAAATAAAGCTTGTTGGTTTATTTGTCTGGAACACATTCTTATGTCTTACCATTACTGCTTTCTCTGAACAAATTTACATTGCTAAACTTTCCAGGTATATAAGGTAGGTTGAAGGCTTATTTCTAATGGCACTAGGGCTTTTGTGTCCTGGACATCTACATCCTGGTCTTTAGGGTCCTTGGATTTCTTACAAGAGGGGTTGCGTATTAAAACTACATATTCATTCAATTTTTATAAAAAAAAAAAAAAAAGGTAGAATTCCCAAATGTATACCTGCTGTGCACACACCCTCATTAGGGCTTTGAAAAATACATGTCGAGGGATGCCAGTAACCGGTATGTATTTGACTTAGATGTAGTTGTGCAAGATACAATTAACCTGTCACCATTTTCAACTATAGAAACTATCCCCATTCTACTGCGTTAAACAAAGACATAATGATTCAGTTCAGCTAATCTGACCGACACAGTAAGGGTCCAGTTTAGCATTATACTTACATTGTAAATTGAACCCTTTGCTAAAAATTTTTCAATTTTCAAAAACTGATTTGCTATAAACATACCTGGGGATCCCCTTGGTACACTGATAATTTGTGGTTCCTGGGTTATACTGTCACTTATAAGTAGATATTTAGTGAATTATTGTAGGAAAAAATGAATTGATAACAATGAATGTAAATCATTCCAATTTCTATGTTCTTTGCTTAATGCTATGAGCTTGGAAACCAGGGTTTTGTCACCAATGGTATATAGTGAAATGGGGGTTGTCTCTGAGGAGATGGACACTTTTTTTTTTATTTAGGTAGCTTTTTGCAGTAGTATGGTTTACGGGACTAGCTGGCTGACCATGACTTTGAACTGAAGTTTGCTTAATTAATAATTTTATTTAATCAGATAAAGTATTGTAAATCATTACTAATTGTTGCTTCTATCTACTCTCATCTTGATTGTGGTTGCTTTTTATCACATCTAAGGTCAGGCCGGTTCCATTCAGCACTGAGTGAAAAGAATAAGTTCCAGATGAGAATTGTCAACCCCCACCCAGTGAGGATCAATTTTGTTGTAGCAGTGATTGTTTGTGAGGCTAGCTCGTTTATCACAGCTGTATGACAGAGCTAAAGTTAGCAAATAAAATGCGGAGTCTGGTATAAGGCTACAAGTGTGAGCATTTACTTAAGATTGAACTACTGCAGTGATGATCTGCAAGATGAGCTTGCTAACCACTATTCCTTCATGAGATGATCAAAATGTTTTGGCTTGTATTAAGGTTTTCAAATTAGCCATTTTTTGGCTACAGGTAGTTGACCCTCCCCCTAATTTAGCTGATGAAAATCTATGGAAATGGCTATAGCCTTATTCAAATGCTAATGGAAGAATTTTTGGTAAATTGAACAGGGTTAGATCAAAATTGAGGAATAGAATAGAACTAAAAATGCTGATCATGAATCTGGCTGTAAAATTTGGATCCATCATTAGCCTTTTACCATCTGTCATTGGACATGGGCCTTCCCCAAGATTTGCTAGACCACACTATCATGGGTGTCATGGAGCCAGTAGTTTCCGAACTTATCTAATATGTCACACCATCTTATATTTTTTTTATTGGCCCCGGTTTTGCATGTAATCTCTGTGGATCCATTAATAAGTCGTGATGTCCACTGGTTGTCTGTCATTCTTGCAACACTTTCTTTTAATATACTGTGCTGTCTTGTGATCACTCGATGTGTGGTTGAGCATGATTCTCTCTTGTGCACAAACAGAGATGACCAGGAAAGTTATTGGAGCAAAACGAAAAAAAAAATTTGGATTAAGAAGGCACAGTAAATGTAGCTGTGAAAGTCACTAGCTATTGGCACAATGGCTTGATATTGTGGCAAAAGAGACCTTTGTTCCTCTACATTGACATTTGAATATGATATCCAGAAGTACCAAATCTCCTGCATCTCGTGGGGGGCTCCTGCATCTCGTGGGGGGCTCCTGCATCTCGTGGGGGGCTCCTGCATCTCGTGGGGGGCTCCTGCATCTCGTGGGGGGCTCCTGCATCTCGTGGGGGGCTCCTGCATCTCGTGGGGGCTCCTGCATCTCAAAGTTAATCTCTGAACCTTGGATATCCAATCTTCAAATGATTAGATCTAAGTTTATTAAAAGTAAATGTACAATTTGTGTCAATAATCTGTTCTTGAGTATCAATATACAGCAGTACCTTTTAGTTAGTGCGGATTTTGATGTACTGTGGTTAAGATATTGCTGGGGGCAAAAAAGAAGAAATAACTAGAAAAGTGCTGTTCTGGACAGTTTGGGAGATTTTGGAATGAATTGATAGTTTTAATCAAGGTATACCTGTATTGTAATTTCATTTAATGAGCTATGAATTTTAGCAGGAAATCAAAACGTTTAGCCCTCTTTGAAGACAATTTTAGCTATAAATAACCAACCCCACCTGATAACCCTGGTTCGTATGTGTTGGATTCTTATAAACCTGCCTATGGTAACAAGCTGTTTCGCTTATGCTTTCAGAAAAACTATTATCGTTGATGTCTAACACTCTCTCCAACCAAACAAGATTTTATGAATTGTCTGATATGGAGGAGAGTCATGAACATTTGTTCACACTATCTATTCTCTTCTTCCCATCTTCTATGTTGATACAACATTTTGAATGATTCATTCTACTGCCTTCTTCAGGTGTGCAATGTAATATCCATAGTCTCTTTTATTGCTCTCTTCCTCCGATGGTGCAAAACAAAACAGAAATAGAAAGCCCCCAATGGGGCATCCAGCAGAAACTTTGAAAGTTAGCTAGTTTTAATATTTCAACACGTGCAGTCCAGTTTGTTCCATAGTTTTTACATGGAAAAGTTCTTATCTTTCTTTGTTAAACAGAGAAGGGAAAAGATTTTTATGAATTTTTCAATAAAATTGCTACTACAGATATGAATGTGTTTAAACATGTGTTTATTGTCTTCCTACATTTGTGTCTTTGTTGTAATTTTGATTAAATGCTTTAATTATTTCTTTTGACTGTTTTCTTGTCTTCAGTGTTTGTGTTTGAGAAAGCACTGACAGCAGGTGGGGGAGGGCGGTGGGCGGCTCTTGCGACCAAACCAGTTTTCTTCCAACTACGCTCGTATTAGAACAAAGTGATTTTTGTTCGGATCTTTCTTTTTTTTGTGAATACGCATTCAATTGCTGCCTTTTATTTATATGAAGGAAGATACAAATGTGTTGACATTATTGGGGTTTTTCGTTTGATCAAATAAAAGTACAGTTTTTATTGTAATATGTAGGCCAGACGTCCAACTTTTGAGCACTCTTCCATCTGGCGCCACCTCAAGCCAGACATTGATTGTCCTCGTTTTAGGGGGTTTGACTAAGATAAATGTATAAATTACCCTGGATGTACTTAAAATACTGGAAACTTAAAGCTATAAATGTTAATTTTTTCTGCTTTTGCTTTTAAAGGATAAGCCATTGTATATGGGAGAATGGATTAAATTCTGGAGGAATTTAAAATTGAAAATTTTTTATTAAAAACAATTTTTTTTTTTTTCACACATTTAGGTATTAATTAATGATTGCTTTTGCAATATATTTGAAGTTCTCAATTGATTCCAATGACCTTTTGTTGATGGGTTGGCCATAGGCTAAGGAAGAATCTATTAACTTTGAGAGCAGATCTGAGAATCTGTTTCCCTCCCTTGCTTCATGACTGATCTTTATCCAATTCTTAGTGACATTGGGGTTGGCAGAGGTCTGCTCTCTTTAAGTGCATTCTACCTATGATATGAAGTTGCCATTTTCAATGGTACTGGAGAGCTACAATGTATAAGTTGCATTGTCAATATGTGTGAGGAGCAGTCTGCTAAAGTCATCCTATTCAGTATATACTCCTCGAAATCCCAAAATGGCCACTCCTTTTGGGCAAGTTTTAGAAATGAATCTCTAATAATTCATTATAGGAACAGGTCTGAATTATTGCTCATTAGAAACGGTCAGGCGACCAACACATTTTGGCAGCATGCAGTGATCAATTAAAAAAAAAATGTGTGATTAATGAATTAGTTACTTCTCTGGCTTGTTGTTGGATCTTTAAGATTGAATTTTTAGAAAAAATGAGCATGGAAGTTGCTGGACACAAGCTAAGGGACCAATTTAGCATAAAATTACATTGTAAATTAAACTCCTCCTATGTCTTATTTTAGAAGGGAATTTTCCCGAAGCGAAATGTTTTTTGTAGACAGATGGAGTAAATGTCCTAATTTTCATCCCTCTTGCTCTATTGATTAAACCTATGTTTATTTCAAATGATTCAAAAGTGTATTGTAAGTAACCTGCCCAGTGGTTGTGTATCATGTATCCATTTACCACTGGGGACTAGTCAGTATTCAAGTCTAGACAAAAGACTAGAAGGTTGGAATGCTGATTTTCATGGCAGGTAAGCAGGCTCTCTGTTTGATTTATATAACAATCTTCCTCCCTGTATTCTCAATTGGCCTGATGTGTTATTAAGCCAAACTTGAGTGTTGAAATGTTCTATGAATTAATTCAATGTCACATTTATTTTTTAGTAGTAAAACATCAGAAGCAAAACAAAGATAGCATTTATTTCCTGTAACAATTACTCTAATCGATGAATAACCCTAACCCTAACCCCAACTTCTTCAATCAATCACCACAAAGCTTTTTAAAATGACATTCCTTTGGCTGTTTGTATTTTGACCACCTTTAAAGCTTATGACGATCACTGATCATGTCCCCGGCTGTTTGTCAGAAGCTATGAAAGTGGCTGACGAAAACTGTACACTGATAAAGCACTGCAAAACTTAACAGAAGCTAAGATAATTGCTAAGATAAACTGTTTAATTTCATTTGTACTTTTATTTCTGTACACCTTGATCAACATCAGATATTGGCATGCTATTGTTGTCAAAAATTACAACAGTTTTGTTTTTTTAAATTCTCCCTATCTAGGTTGTTACCTGATTTGATGTATTGTTCCCTTTCCCCAATGTTTGCAATTTGTGATTATGTGTTTTGATATAATGCAAAAGATCCACTGTAGATATGCTTGTGAATAATGATTTACAGGAATTTTGACGTATGCTGAAAATGATGCTAGAAGAGGAGGTATTTTTTTTGCCTCCCTGTGAAGGCAAGTATAATCCCTGCCCCAGCTCAAGTTTAATGTGGGGCCCTGTGAACAGACTTTTTGCCACAGCTGTCACCCTATACCCTTGACCATATCTAGTTGGTGCAGTGGGGAAGTACTGCCCAAAAGATGGATCCTCAAGAACTAATTACAAATGACTAGGAGAGGATCTTTGCAAATTTTATTTATGGAAAAATGTAACAAATAATTTCTATCAGAAAATACAAACTCGCTTGTGTAGCTTAATCGTTAACATATCTGCTTCACCTGCAGAAGTTCCTAGATTCAATTCCCAGAAATAGCGATGAGTGTGGAAATCTATTCATTTGGACAGATTACCCTGTGCACTCAGCAGCTAATTGAGTACTCTCTAAGCTACATGATGAGGATGGAGGTATCCCTTCAGTAGACTTGCATCCTGCCATGAGGGTGATCATAAAAAGCTTATTAAATAAAGATCCTTTTCTTGACTTGCCTTGAAACTTGCAAGGATCACTTAGCTGATGCATGCAATAGAAACCACGCCTGTTACCGGTCATATACTGGAAGTTGTCTCTTAAGATACAGATGCTTTACTTGTGAAATACATTAACAATTATTTGCTCGACATGTACTTTGTAGACGATTTATCACAGAAGTGTGTTGTAATTGATTTCCTATAAAATCAATAATTGTGATTGGTTTATGATTTTCATGTAGATGGGCTGTGCTTTATGAACGATAGAAATCAACTTATATTTACATAGTTACATCAATAAGTCTGCAGCCTATTGAAGAAAAGCATCAATATTTATTTTTCCTCATAATTTGCTTCTTTGCAATTGTTTGAACAGGCAAACAGCAAATCCAATCTGGTCTTGCCATAGCCTGTCATTGTCCTTCAGGTATTCCAGAGTGCTTGCGAAGAGTGAGGAAAAATAACTACTAACTGAACTTAATCTCCGACAGCTTGAGTTGTTACACAATCAGATGACCAGGAGAAGTTGATAATCGATTCGAAGCAAGTAGCAGAAAGAAATTGTGTACTTCATGTTCCTATACTAGGCTTCAAGTTACTTGAAAACACAGCGACACTGTCTGAGAGTTAGAAGTTCAGATTAAGTACCACCAAATTGAAAAAAGAGCTGAGAGCTTCCCTTCAATGGAGTTAACTTTTGATTTCAATGAGCAGCGTCCTTTATTCACATGCAAATTTCAATTGCTATAAAACGCGATTCGTTTCATATTGGACAGCACCCAGCTTCCGATGATACTGGAAAGAGCTCAAACCATACATGTCAATGCACTCAATTCAATTGTGGATATCGATGATGCAAATAAAAAATTCAGCTTATAGTTGTCTGGCTGTGGACTTATTGATCCACACTTGTAAATTGCTTCCTTTTTTATTCATTTTTTTCTTCTTACAAAAAAAAGTTTGTTTTGATATTTCAATGTGTAAAGAAAAAATTGAGATGTTTTTAACTTTGTTGAAATGAGAATTGACCCTCTGTGTTTTGTGCATATAGAGGACGCTACATGGGTGGCTATTTTTGTTTATTTATATATATAATATATAGGGAGATACGTATCAGAAGCAGGTAAAGTGTGTTAGAAGTTGCAGGTTAGGTACTCAATTGCTGGGGATGGGGGTGAAAAATTTGCCTTAATTTAATAAATGGGGGAGGTGGATTTGTCATAGTTTACTAACCCCGCTTATTAGATTATGGCCACCAACACAATTTAGTATAATCTGAAAAACAAAGCTGTTTGAGAAAGATTTACAGTGTGGCTGATATGGGCACATGGGAAGTAAAAACGTACAGTATTGACAGGGACAAAAAATTCCATTGTTTTCGGAAAAAAAAAAAACTGAAGTGTTTTAGAATTACAAAAGTTTGAAATCAATGAAATCAGTTAATTCAATTAAGCTTGGTTAACTAAGTTTTCCCCTCTTACATTTATTTGTCTCCCCTCTCAACTATTAAGAGGGAGAAAGTGGAGATTGACTTCTAAAATTATTTGTTGAGAATTCAAATCCCACTAGTCCTGAAATGAAGGGCATATAACCAATGTATCCTACTGATAGTCTCCTATGGAGCTGAAATCTGGAACCTAACAAAAAGATTGGTCCTCAAACTGAGAATCATGCAACGTGCACATGAGAGAATCATGTTCGGTCTCACCTGGAGAGATCATAAGACAGCAAAGTATATTAGAGGGAAGACGGGAGTTACAAACACTCGAATGACAGTAGGCTGGACATGTTGCAAGAATAGCAGATAACTGCTGGACATCAAGACTCACAACATGGACCCCCAGAGATCAGATACGAGACTGTTGCGAGCTAGATAAATTCAGGAAGTACTGATTTTGTGATGCCTATGATAAAGAGGTCTGGTGAATCTTGGGGACGGTCTTCATCCAATGATGGATGCTAACAGACTGATAATGATGAGAATAGGAGTGGTTTGGAAATTTTTTCCAAAATTGAATGGAGGGGAGGTCTATTAGGCACCTAAGAGTATTTGAATTGGAATGGCAGTTAGTTTGTGAATGTCTTATATTAGATATAGAAACCATTGTGTGGTCAGTAATTTCTCTGTTGAGAATTCAATGTATCGGCTTTTTAGTCTAAATTTTCTGAGGAATCTTTGCTCTTAACACTAAGTACGATTATTGGCAATGTATTCTGAGCTTATAAGCTGCTATTTTCATTGATGTTTATATCAACAAAAATTTTTTTTCTATAAACAGCTTCAAGATATAAACTTGCCAAGAGTAATTTGTATCAAAAATATATACTAGATATAAACTTGAAGTAGTTTTCATCTTGACCAGTCCATGATCCATTGTTTTACTGATGGTTATTTAGTATGCAACTACCGGCTTGGCTGATATGGATACTATAAGTGTGACAGACATGATAAAAAGGAGGGGAGAAAAATAAGTCAGATAGTTCAATAAGGGGATAGGAAGGATGAGGGACTGATGACTGTAACCGATATTTTTTGTGATAGGCACAGCTCTTATATATTTTGGGTATTGTAAGTTTTTTGGTTTTCCTATCAAACTGTAACTGTGTATTACATGATCGACTCGGGGTCTAAATAACTTTGCTTTGAATGGAGGTGTAGGTAGAGGTTTAGGAGCTGGAGCGGGGAATTTGATCCTCAAAGAGCCCCCTCAAACATTTAGAGATTTGTCATCAGAAATACGGCAGGTGACCTACTATTTATGAAACTTTTCAATCTGGAATGGTTGGCATTTAAAAATTTCTTGTCCCTGTCTCTGTTTGGTAATAGGTACATGTTGGGCACAAGGTCAGCAATTTGAGTGATATGTGTATTTAAATATGTTTTCATGCAAACCATGATAAAATGTCTGTGTGTGTTCCTGTCCTTTTCTCATGAGAAGATGATAGGAGCCAGGGGTCAATAGCAGCTGACCTCATTCCCAAAGGTGGCAAGTGGGGGGATGAGATGAGAAAGGATGTGAACTTATACCTATGTGTGTGCATGTTATAAGTGACACACAGATCAATGAACTTAGATATGTATGTATGTGTGTGTGTGTGTAATCTTCCAACAGTTATTGTCAGTCTGTCAATCTTGTCTGTCACGTTCATTTCATCTGTCCTCTTTCCTTTCTTTGTCTCTTTTCTCTTTCTTTGTTTTGTCTTCTGCTGCAGCTCAAGTTACCTTTCAGTTGTTAATTTCCCTGCAGTCGTGACAGTCTTAAGTTGTCCAGATGAAATAAAATCTACCTGCATATCTAGACATTTAACCTTCCCCTCCCCGCCGTCATCCCTAATCATTTACCTTGAAAAACTTGTTTGCCATTCAACGTGTACATTGTACCACATACAATTTGTCTCTGATAACATAGAAATCCAAATTTTTGCTGGTTGTTCGATATTGTTAACTATTTTTTTGATTTGATGATGAAATTGAAAATTCAAATGAAATTTTAAAAATATTCACTTGGAACCCAGTGTGTATCTGTGTAACACTTTTCGGTAATCGCATATACTACACTCTGATCCTAGTCAAGAAGGCAGGTGCGAGGCAGAGTGCTCATATACTCTAATCCGAGGCAGAAGTACAAATTCATACATAAATGATACCATCATATTCGACACGTAATATGTTGGTAGTCAATAAGGCTTTGAAAAGAAAATTATACCCTCTCTCCAATTTGCCAAATAAACTGTTTCTCCGAAAATTTGGATAAAGTTTCTCACATTGAAGTCGATTTATTTGATTTTTGATTAAAATAAAGATAAAATCAATAATAACCCTAAATAAAGTATCTGGGTGATATTAAATACATCTACGCCTTGAATAGTGCAGGTTTTGATGTGATAGGGTTATGGTATTGGTGTACTAATTGAAGTAAGTATAAGCTGGAAAATGCCTTAAATTATGATAAAGCCTTAACTAGTGCTGTTTGGAACAGAGCGGAAAATTTTAGAACGGATTAACTGCACTAATCAGGGTTCACCTGTATCTGTTAAAATTGGTCTCCTTACTTCACGTCATTTAGTTGCACCTTTTACTATGATAACTGAGGACCTGCTGGAGTATAAGTAGTGTCTCAATAGTAGTTAGTGACAGCATTATATGTGCAACATTTTTTTTGTGTATTTTTACTTGTATATGTGTGTGTGTGTGTGTGTTTGATCACAGCAAAATTCCTTATATGGTCTCTTCTACGAGCGAAAAATGTTTCTTGTGACCAGCTGTAGTAGTAATAGTTGTTGTGGTTATAGTATTCTCTGGTGTAGTATGTTATAGTGTAAAATGTTGTGTATGGACATGTTCGTTTTAGTATAACACGATTCGTACATATTCCGACTTGAATTACAGTTAAAAGGTCTGTCAATGTTTATCTAAGTATGTTCATTATCTATCTATCTATCATACCTATATATCCAGGTAGGTTGATTATCTATCGTTATCTGTCTATTCATTATCTACATGTCTATCTGTGTGTGTTTATCATCTGTTATTATCTACATATCTATCCCATAATGCGTCAGTGTGGTCATTACTTATCAATCTCTGTAATTATCTTGATTTCTTGCTTCCCCCCCCCCCATTATTTTTCCAGATGATATTTCAAGGAATATTTTGAGGAAGATAGGTGAGCAAAAGATCTGTTTACAAAAATCTCCCTCCTCTTTGTGACTAAACTCTTATCCAGTCTCAATTCTACTGCAAAATCTCCGAATCAAGATACAATGCATTAATTGCTTAGAATATCTATTGTATATGTCAAACCATTAGACAAATAGTTTACAAGTGTATCTGGAGGACTAATACTTACTGCAACTTATAAAAGCCTCATCATGGTCCATATCACCCTTTGGTAGACTGTCCCCTAGTCATAATACCAGTGTGCTGGATGCAGTGTAATATTTTCATAGTTTATTAAAAAAAATAGTTTGTTTTATAAACCAGCACATATGGTACTGGTATACCTTGATTAGTACCACTAATTATTTCCAAAATTTTTTGTACTGTTCCTGTCTTCAATGTTCAAGGTCTTATTATAATTTGATGTATTTTTTTTTTCTTTTTTCAGCTTATACTTTATGTTGAAATGTACCATAATATCTCAACTGTGCATCGAAATCCTCACTAATCAAAACTGCACTTTTTAAGGAAGTTCCTGTATTAATCAGAAATCAATCTTGAGATGTTAGTCTGTTCGCCTAGAAACATAGGTATTCACCTGTATTTTTTCTATACTTATCTTCTATACTATCATTTATCAATATTTCAAATTTTAACGGACACTTGTATTTATTTGAGATTTGACTCCACACCAGAAATACAGCTAAAAAAACCCACACATGATCCACATATATAAAATGCAATGTGAATTCACACACAGCGTTTGTGTGTTACTCTTCTAAGGGCACGCGTATGCTCTGGTCGGAGGGGCGAAAGAGAGAGAAAAGGAGGGTGCGCACTGCCTCTATAACAGTTTCCTACAAAAAAAATCTTTACATTTTCCTTTTTTGTAACAGCAAAAAAAGGACATGAAGCCAACTTTCGAAAAGCAAGTAATACCTGTATGTATGTGTATGTATATAATTTGAATCAATAACAAATTTGGAAAACTATATTCTCTCTTGACTGTTTATGGCAATACATGTTTCAATGTGATTCATCTTCCTGTTTTTGATATATATATATATATATATATATATATATATATATATAATTTTCCAGTTTATAGATTCTATGCTAGAAAAATGCTATTATACACTCTCTTCCTATTTCTGTTTGATAAAATGTTAGATTTCCAACTAGCTTTTTGCCTCGGCTGTTCTCTCCATCTGTCGGATTTGATGAAAATTTTGTAGTGAATTATCGCTGATTATTGAACTTAACTTATTTCCTTGAAAACTCAGCCTGTCCCCAAAACTACAGTACTTAGTTCCTTTTCCCTAGGTTAGTAAGTGAAATGAGCTTTTTTTTTTTCGGTATGTCTTTGTTTTTTCTTTTTTTTTTTCTTTTTTTTTTTCTTTTTTTTTTTTTTATTGTGAGCCAACCCATCCCATCCTGTGGAGGATACTCTCTCTGTTATATAAAATCTTTACTCTTTTAAGTTCCTCAACTGATAGTTAAATTTTGTTGCATTTTGTAAATAGTTTTGGTGATAAAAACTGATATTAACCTGTTTTTGCCAAGTGCATTTTTAGATGCATCCAAGCATCTCTATAAGACACTTTTCTAGTTAATCAGTCCCTAATATGTTGAATATCAAGTTTCTCAGCTGCATCATATTTGATAGATATGAAACTTGGTCTACATATTCGGATATACAATCCTCCTTTTCCTCCTGCTATGACAAAAAAAATAATTTTTCTTAGCTGATATTGCATTGATATGAAACTTGGTCCAGATGTACAAATGAACCTTACAACTATTTTTACCACAACTACTAGTGCCATTACTACTTTGCTTAGAATCTCTTTGAAATCAGAAATCATTTTTATAGAAAGAGAAGTCACTAATTGTTTTATGAATAATTGTTATAGTTACTAATTATGGGTATTGCTGAGAAGTCTGTTGCTAAAAAGTTTGTCATTAATTGTAGGTTGCTTGTAATAGAGACCACATTTGGACAGATACAAACATATCAATGAACCTGTTTAATGTTGTAATTCTTCTGTTAGGGTTTTCGTTGAAAAAAAATTGATAAATCGAAAAACTCCATTGTATGTTGAGTCTAACTACTATGCTTTTTTTTCTCTTTTTTTTTTTCCTTTTCAAAAACTCAATTTTTACAATTTTTCTACCTTTGTTTTAAATGAAAAAATTGGCTCCATTTTTTTTCTAGAAGTTGTTATTAAAACTTATGACAAGTTGTCAAACGCCAGCAGTTATGGTGAGCATTATTCACAGAATAGGGCTATGATATACATATAGTCTAGAAAGCTTTACAGCATTAAACTCTAAACATTGAAAATCTTTTTCAATAGATTTTTCTGTGTCACTTCTGTCACTTATTGCCTATCAATGCAATCCATGTAGTTGTCTTCAATGTTTTTTTTCTGTTTAATATACAATAATGTACAATGCATAAATTGTCTCTTGTTGGATCATCAGTTGTTTATCATGTAACCGTTTTGGGGATTTTAAAAACAAAACACTTTTAACACGGCACCCCTGGAGTGTTGATCAAACACCACCTCCCTTTCTCATTATATAGTTTTTGTCATTTTATATAAGGTTTTATGTTTATTGTATATTGATATTATTGTATACTACATATCTGTTTTTTGAAACAAGGCTTACTTACTTACGTTACCCTAAAAACGTTTTTAATGATGATGGATCAGTTAGTATAACAGACATGACTTGCTTATCGTGTCATTTCTATTGATGTTCACCCATGTGTGTGTGTGTGTGTGTGTATATATATATATATATATATATATATATATATATATATATATATATATGAGTTAATACCAGTATTGAATTTCTGTGAAACTTTTGTCTAAGGTAAAATGATAGCAAATTTGTTTCAGTTGAAGAGTCCAGAATTTCAAATAGTGGGAAAGAAGTACTTTTATCTGTAAAATTTTTACCTGAGTTAGTAGAGTATTACGAAGAGCAAACTAAGAAAACCACAATGCTCCTCATATAAATATATGGCAACCTGGCATCAGACCATTTATATGGATGAGATCCAATGCTGATTGAACTTACTGACAATGTCCAGCAGGTGTAGCTTGCTGATTACTGCTATACGATGTCTGTTCTGAGCTATTTGCTTGTTCATATGAAATAATTTTTCAATTTTATTTTTCTATTTTTTGTTTTCTTGTTTAATAAGTGATTCTCATGTACTATGGTTTATACTAATTCTAATCTTGGTTTTTCTCCTCTTTTCAGGTAAGAATGCTGAACTTTGAATCTAAAAGATGATATTTTGGTAAGAAAATGATCATTTCTTTGAACATAAGAAAATTTTGCATCTCTAATTTCATTAATCCAAAACCTGAACATATGATAAACGGGTCTGATTAGTTATTCAATAGAAACTGTCACATGACCAAAGTCTTTTGCCAGCATGCTATGTTTGAGGTGATCAACTAAGAAATTGTAGAAAGGGGTGGTCAATGAATTAGTTACCTCTAAATCTGAATTTTTAAAATTAGTGTGAATGCTTTCTGACCCTAACTAAGGGATCCGTTTAGCATAAACTTTCGATGTTATCTGACCCCTGTCCCCTTTGAAACGTTTCTGGAGAAATTTTAAAGAAAACAATGTATTTTTCTGGTCATAATAAGGAATAAATGTTTGAATTTTCAGTCCTCCAGCTCTGTTGGTACGACCTGCATCTATACATTCAAAGCTAGCCAGCCAGAATCATTTAAAAACAGAAAGAACCTTTGTTGAACAGTTTCTGATAAAATAATCTGGTCAATGTCGAGTATATATTTCAACGTGACTTCTATGTAGGGTTTTCTCGGCTGTTGCGTTGGACTGACGACTCGTTGAGATGAGTTATCTCCTCTGTGATAGTGAACAGGTGAAACATATGACTTTTTTTTAGCAATAATCAAACTGTGTTCAGTAGAACCTTCCTAGGGTTCTACAAAAACAAAGTGACATTTTCCCCAATATGCTTGATAATTCTTTGATTCATAAACGGTTCCTTCACAACTATTGTTAATATATTTCTTTTACGGGAATAGTATTTTTTTATATTAGGAAAAAACATCTTTTTTTTAAAATTTTTTTATTTTTTAATTGAAAACATCTTGGTTACTTACGTGACACAGACCTTGCTCAGTCAGTTGTTCACATGTCTATTTTTCCCCCAGTATGCATTGGTCTTACTTTTATATATGAGTTCATACACAATAGGATAATTACATAAATCGCCCAAATCCAATAATTACACACACACACACATATGTATATATGTATCTCTGATATTAATTTCCTTGCTAAATTGTGATACTTTTCTTGTCCAGATAAAATAAAATCTATCTACTTATCTAGACATAACTGCTTTCAACCCCAATTCTCATCTCATTCATTCTCAGTTTTTTTCAACTCTTCCAATGTGACAGTATGTATTAGTGAAATGGACATTTGGTCGACTGAATGAATTATGAATTATCATATTATATAGAAACTTATCTGAATCTGTCAATTGGGTTGAAAGCAATTATTTGACCTTTGCATTACTGGCAGACTGCTCAGCCCAATGGTAAGTGCATTGCAGCATTGAAGTGGCTACCTACTGGTGACAGGTTCGATTCCCGCAGCAGCCCCATTTTCTTTAATTGTTCATTCTATTTATGTTGTCTAAATTGAATGATATATTAGCTATGTAATGATGGCAAATCATTTCAGATAAATTTCTATATAATGAAAAATTTATAGTTCATTCTGTCAGACCAAATAATTTCTCATATATATATATATATATATATATATATATATATTGAAAGTTGTTTGTCGACAGGATTCCCTGGTAAATTATTGCCAAGGGTTTTTTGAGTAGCTGATGTTTGAAGTTGAAGAATATTCATTTGTCATATTACACCAAAGTAAACTCGGATTTCTCTCGATTGATGTAATTTATTGATCCTCAGATGTCACTGTGTATATCAAAATCGTGTTATTTAGATATTTCCATCAATAACAGTTGATCCATGATGGATTATAAGTGACTCTGAATCCAGATAGTCACTGACTTCACCTTAAGGGACCAAAAATGAGATAATAAGTCGAAATATCATTAGTCAACTGCTTCAACTTGTTTGAACTAGTATCTTTCGTGGTTTTGTTATAGTTGTAATGTTGGAAGGTTTTACTAACCCACTAATGTCCCCCGAACTCCTCTCTCAGAATCGTCAAATCACTACTGATGAATTGGGCCCAGTGTTGAAGGTAACAAACTAATGTTTTCGTAACACAGAAGTGATGGTTGGAATTAAAGTTCATGTGTAATCCAGCGTTTGTTTCCGATACATGTTTGTGCTATAAACTCCTTCTGTATGGGTCACCATACATTCAAAGAAAGAAGTTTTTTTTTTACATTCTTTCGCCATTCTGAACTACCTGTCTTTGGTTGTTTAAAAAATGGGGAATTGTTTGTGGGCACCCTATGAAGTTACAGCAAACATTCCTTATATAAGTATGGCAGAACAGATCCAAAGGGTCTGTCGATGTAATAACCTCACGTTGATGGTGGTGTTAGATTTCATTTGTAGTGGTCCTTCTGGCGTTCAGATCTACTTGGTAAATTTTCAAGAGTCCTCTGTCTCCTGCCTGCCAACCTGTATATGAGGGAGGTGGACTGTTTCACCCACATGAGCATCATTGAAGAGTAAGGATGCTGAAGGAAGCTGCATTTATCTGCTTGACTGAGGAATGCATATCAGGTTGGTATAGAATTAACACGGGTTTTCTTTACTACACAAAACCAGCTTTGTACAAATCCTGCGTTTTTTTATTTTTTTAAAAAATCGCCTCAGTGTTTGGTTTGAGGTGTGATCAAGTCTCTGTACCCTGTGTTGCCAAAAAATGGATTGCTACATTTGATATATTACTGACCATAATTTTTCCCCTTCTGCTCGACAGAGATACAAGACAGATTTCTTTACTGAACGAAGGAAAAAAACTGAGACATTTTCCAAGTTAAACATCATGGAACAAGCCTAATTAGAATAGAATAACTTATTTACAAGTATTGCAGTCAATGTTGAAATTTTCTTTTTGATACTTTTTTTTTTTTTTTTTGCTCTGTATCACCGAAGAAAGAGACTCTCTTTCCATTTGATTACATATTGAACCTGAAGAGGGCCCTTGAATGAATTTGCAGAAAAGTTGTTAACAACTAAGATGGGAAGAGATTGGATTGTTCAAAGAAAAAGTTGGAATGTTAATGACTCTTTTCAAAATCATAGACAATATCATATAATATGTTCATTATCAGCATTAGTCTTTCATTGTCTGTCGTTGGACATAGACCTTCCCTGGGATTTTCCACACCTCTCTACCATGGGTGATGAAGAGCCAATACTTTCTGAACCTGTCCAGTTCATCTCTCCATCTTGTATTCTGCCGGCTTCAGTTACACATGTGATCTCTGGGGATCCATGTTGTGACTTGTGATATTCATCAGTTGTCTGCCGTTCTTGTGACATGACCAGCCTATTGCCATTTGATTTTTCTAATGGATTCTATGATGTCTCGGACTCCTGTTTCCTTCTTGATATACTATGCGGTCCTGTGATCTCTCTATGTGAGGTTGAGCATGATTCTTTCATGTGGACGTTACTTGTTTTTCAGTTTGCAGGTCAGTTTCTTGGTTAAGTTCCATGTTTCAGCATTGGTTGTATACTCTTCTTTTTAAGACTATTGGGATTTTCTTATTATTAAAGGTTGAGCTTGCTCTGTTGAAGGTTTGCCATCCTAAAAAAGTGATTCTTTTCTTTTTTTTTTTCCTTTTTGATTTCACGGTGATTCATTGTCCTAGGAGAAGTGGTCCACTTTCTTCAGTTCTGCTTTTTCAATTCTGACCATTGTGTGTTTATTTCTGACGTGATTGTCGCACATGACCTTTGTTTTGCTGAAGTTCATATGAAGGCTGACTTTCTTGCTTTCTTCATTTAGCTAATCCAGCACGTTGGAGGTCGTATTGGTTCACTGTGAAAAGGATGATGCTGTCTGCTAATCTGAGGTTGCTCAGATATTTGCTGTCTATTCTGATTCCTCTATTTTACCAGTCTAGATTTTGGAAGACTATCTTGAGGCAGACTGTAAAGAGTTTGGATGAGCTGGTATGACCTTGTTGTACCTCTGTTTGGAGCTGAAAGGGCTCCGAGTCTTTATGTAGCCTGATAAAAGAGCTGCTGTGACTGTATATGAAGTTGCAGCCGTAGCATTTATCAAATTCAAGAAGGCCTTTGACTCGGTGGAAATTCCCACAGTCATTGCGGCTACAAGGTATAGACCCCGTATACATCAACATAAAATCATATGTTGATGGATTGCAAATTGAAAATATTCAATATTTCTGTTATATTCGATCTATTTCAGTTACTTTACTCTCTGGCTTTCATTCTCTGTGAATTTCTGAGAGGTCCTGGTACTATTATACATTGATCTTTTTGGACTCTATATATTTTGTCTGTTGTACCTTTTGGTCCTCCTTAATAGACTGTCACAATTGGCAGCTACCCGGGAATCTCCAGTAGATATTGTGGACCTTGTCATCTCTGATTCTTACTGGCCATATAAATTATCCCTCCTAATCCATAAAAATCTCAAATGGCGGTGGGCTGGCCATGTTGCAAGAATGGCAGACAATCGATGGACATCATGACTCACAACATGGATTCCCTGAGACCACATGCGCAACCGAGGCCAGCAAAATGTTAGATGGAGAGACGAGCTAGACAAGTTCAGGAAGTACTGGCTCCGTGATGCCCATGATAGGGAAGTGTGGCAAATCCTAGGGAAGGTCTATGTCCAACGATGGACGCTAAAAGACTGATGATGATGAATCCAAATCGGACTAGTTACTCTCAGTTTTGATTAAAAAAAAACAAAAAACAAAATAAAACACGTTGGTTAGTCCACTCAACAGAAACTGTCGGCTGACCAATTAGCCATGCCAGGATAAATCATCCCCCGAAAGTAAAAAAAAATAACAGCAACCCCCGTTATTGATTTTGCTAAAATTTGCTATAAGGTTAGATTTTAGAAAAGAAAAAACGATTCCCAAATTTTTAGCTAAATTTGGCCAATAGTTCCCAAATTATGTGTGGGGTCAAGTGTTGACCTCACCTTTTCCAAATTGTTATAACTTTTGTCTTTTTTGCCTTGCTATCTAGAAGTATATACATTTGAAATTGGAATGATTTGTAGATTCTAAAAATGTCATCGTTTTTCGTGTAAGGTGAAATGTAAACTTGAGGTCACCATTTGACCTCTCAGACACTTGATCAGAAAAATTAATTTTGGATAAAAATGTTTCCCATCACTTCTCTATCATTATCAGTTTTAAAAAGTGATTGTACGAGAACTGGTGCATCCAATCTGATTTGGCTGTAATGGCTATTAACTGAAGAGAGCCATAGGGTACAGTGGCCAAGATGCATTATAGACAAAAAAACTGCAAAAAAACTGGATTGAAAGAATTTATGTATACTGCATATCCTGGTATATAAGACAGACATTTGATTGAAAAAAAACTATGCAAATCTTACACAGCATCCAACAAACTGTTATAAAGGGACTGTCAACCAAAGATCATTATAGACAGTTATAGGGCTTTGATGATTTACAGTGAGAGGTAAGTCCTCCAAATACCTTTTGTAAACCTTATAGTCCCAGTGTAAATAGTAATAGTATTCTTTTAGTGCTTTGTTTTTCTTTCTTCTAAGTAACAAAGATTATGACACCAGTCTCAAAATTGTATAAAATATTGAAAATAATAATATTAGGAAAACAGAAATGCAAAATAATGTAGATATTTTTACTTTCGTTTTATACCAAAGTAGGTATGGTAGGATCTGCGGAAAAGGTTTATAGGATAAGTAATCAGTAAACTTGAATGAACTTAGATTTCTTCTTGTATTCATTGATTTCATCGCTGCTTTTTTGGCATCAAAGTCATAGTAGCTGACTCAAGGTCATGGTTCATTACCAAATTCATCCTGATAGCATTTATCATGTTAGAATATACGTACAGCAAGGATGTACTTGAATATCAATGTAGTCGGGTATCCAGCACAAAAAAATCCGGCACTGGATATCCGACCAGATTGATATTCCTGTACATTACTAATAAGGTATTTCCCATAAATAAGTATACACACACACACACACACACACACACACACATATATATCTATCTATCTATCTATCTATCTATCTATATATATATATATATATATATATATATATATATATATGATAAACTAGTGATACCTCTCCTAAATATCTGTTCCACAAAACGCCTTGTTAAATAAGTCTGTTGAGTGAATGATTAAAGCTATGGGATTTCAGTAATTTGTTCTTAACAGAAATATCCGACCTGTAAGAGCTGAAAATAACCTTATAAATAATATATAATGTTCTGATTACTTCTTAAATAATGAATATATCCAATTAAACAGCTAAGTATTATAATAGATTGATAAATAATCTTATGATTTGCCAAAATGTCCATCAATCAGTCCGAAAGTGCCTAGAATCTATATATATATAGATCTATATATATCAGGATAATTTTATGGAATTTTATAACCCCCCCCCCCCTAGTTAACAGGAAATATTTTGCTATGATTTCTTTTTTTTTTTTTTTCTTCCTGGAATTTGCTGAGTGAAGTTCCATGTAAGAGTACTTCAATTTGAGAGGTATCACTCTCTATCTATGTGTGTGTGTGTGTGTATATATATATATATATATATATATATATATATATATATATATATATATATACATATATATATATATAATTACTGGATCAATAATTCTGTTGCCTCGTATAGTTTTTAACTGAATTTTGATATGATATTTTTAGTGTAATGTTTGATCTACATGATCAAAATTCACCACTGAACTGTATGCACTGACAAGAAAAGAGATAATGTTGGAAAATATATATTTCTCATAGTTAGGCTACAGACTTGTTTGTGTGGTTGTTGAGAAATTCTTGAATAGTGCATTTTATGATATAGTACATAGGTATTGCTGTAGAAATGAATGTAACCAAGTATTAATCGAAAACAAAAACAAGTCTAATTATAAGGAGTACTTGAATAGAGTATTTTTTCAGGAGTATAGAAAACTTTGTTGAGAGTTTAGCGTACTAATCAAGAAATTCCTGTATGTTTTGATACCAGTTACAATGCAGATCAAGGAGAGGCTATCATGGTGTCAAATACCAGTGTCATTTGCCATAAAACCCACAAATCAGCTGCAATCCTCAAAAGCCATCTTAGAGCTCACAAGAGGATAGAATCTTATCTATAAAGTTAAATTTATAATGAAAAAAAACCCCCAAAAAAACGAAAGCTAAAGGGAGGTAAAGAGGAATGAAACACAAAGGGTGGTCTTGCTCATTACCAGGTTGATAGCCACTGTGTGTATATATATATATATATATATATATATTGTGTGTGTGTATCCAAATAGCTTTACAGCTTTTAACACTGAACATTTGAGAAACTTTTTCAAAAGATTTTTTGTGTCACTCAAGTCACCTAATTCCTAATAGCTGTCAATGCAATTTATGTAATTTTCATCATATCCCCCCCCCCCCGTTTTATACATACTTTATTATGGGACAATGTATTAATTGTCTCTTGTTGGGATCATCAGTTGTTTACCATGTAACCGTTTGAAGGATTTGAAAAATAAAACAGTTATACTTACATGTCACTTTCAGCAGAGATGAACTAACGCCACTTCTCTTTCTTATTGTATAGTTTATGTCATACATGTAGTTAGTCATTTTATATTAGGTTTTTTAAAAAGAAGGGTGTGCATCTTCCCAATAGTCACTTCTGGAGCTGGAACATGGAACCTAACCAAGAGACAGATCCATAAATTGAGAACCATGCAACATGCTCATGAAAGAATTATGCTTAACCTCATATGGAGAGACCACTAGACAGCACAGTATATTCGGAAAAAGACAGAAGTCAGGGACATCATAAAATCCATTAAAAATCTCAAATGGCAGTGGGCTGGCCATGTTGCAAGAATGGTGGACAACTGATGGACATTGCGACTCACGACATGGATTTCCAGAGATCACATGCACAATTGAGGTTGGAGGAGTATTAGAAGGAGAGTCGAGCTTAAAAAATTCATAAAGCACTGGCTCTGCGATGCCCACGATAGAGGAATGTGGTGAATCCTGGGGAAGGTCTATGTCCAATGACGGACGTTGAAAGACTGATGATATTGATATTATTTTATACTATATATATATATATATATATATATATATATATATATATATATATATATATATATATATATACTCATATAAGATTAGTGAGGTGTTTTTCTCTCTGTGTAAATATTCTTTATTCTATTGATCACTTTTAATTTGATGAAAATATTAAATCTCAACTACACTACTTTTTATCAAAATTATTAAAAAAAAGAGTATTCAAATTTTTATATATATATACATATATATATATATATATATATATATATATATATGTGTGTGTGTGTGTGTCTAGAAAGCTTTACAGCTTTAAATACTACATATATAAAAAAAATATTTCTTTCAGAAATCTGTCATTGCAGTCAATTACTTTCCAATATCGGATGATATAATTATGTAATTTTTCTCAATGGTTGCTTGTTTTACATATAATTTGATATAATGACAGTGGCTGTGCATTTCTCTTATTGGGACTGTTAGTAGTCTACCATGGAACTGTTTCGGGGGTTTGAAAATGAAACAATTTTATTGACATGGTACCCCAGCAGTGTTGATCAAAAACCACCTCCCTCTGATTTTAATATACAGCTTTATTTCATTATCTATAAGGTCATATCATAGTACATGTAGTTTATTTTGTATAGGGTATTATCATAATGTATTGGGTAAGGATGCTATTTTATACCAAACATCATTTAATTTCTTTGAAACTTATGACTTATTTATGCAGGTTACCCAGAAAAAAAAAGTATTTTATGATGAATGAGCAATAACGACAACAAAGTGACTTGTTTTTTGTGTCACTTCTATTGGGTGTTCACCCATGTGAATATCAGATCTTTTGTGTGTGTGTGTATATATATATATATATATATATATATATATAAGCTATATTCATTATAAGCTTATGCCATACTCTTCCAATACTTAGGAATAGAGCACTCTGGTAGATGAGGAATTACACATGAGTGAATATATTGCTCAAATTCAACCTTACTGACCGTCTAGTTCTGTGTAGGGCAGAGGTAAGATGCGAGCCTCTGGGTCTGAGGCGAAGGTTTCGATCCTACCTCGTGGTACTGGATGGGATAATGGATTGTCTGTAGCCACCCTGAAGAGTTGTAATACAACAAAACAGCTGTCTGTGGATGACACAATTATCTAATCATTATTTTATATATATATATGTGTGTGTGTGTGTACACATGTATGTAAAGAAAATTATTAGAAATGCTTTTTTGTTTATTTTTTTGTTTATTTTTTAAATGATTATGTACTAAGAAATGTGTTTTGTATTTTTTTTCTTCCTGATTATCATTGTGTGTTAGTAATGTGTCATAGTGGTTGATAAAGCAGTCACTAGTAGTAATTGTAAAGGACTAACAAATATAATGGGTTATGAATTCAGTCATTTTTTTTTTTCCTGCTTTGATGACTGAATAGGATAAAAGTCTACCATACAAATTATTGTGAGAATATGAGAGAGTAATCCTTTCAACTGTAACAAGCCGAAAGAATGAACCACTTACATCTAGCCTGCTGGAATGGCCCAAGCTGATTGTATTTTCCCCCATTGGCCCAGCTTGCTGACTAAACTTGTTATTCTTTTCAGACTGTTTACAGCTATCTGTGTCTTGATCTATGTATACTTCTCTCAGTTTGTATCTCTCGCTCAACAAACCAGTAGTTTTTATACATAAATGATAAATACCATGTAAAAGCCGATAATTTTACGAGATCCCGGATTTCCATGGATCAATTTTGAATGAGGCAAAAGGCTCATAAAACTTGCTCTTTGTACAACACTCTCTTAGAGGAAAAAAAATATAGAGTGATATGATAGAAAGATTTCCAAGCAATGTAAAGAATTCCAAAGCTATAATGTTCATTTCAGGTTGTACAATAAATAATGTTACAAATTGTCAACATGGGTTATTTCTATTTTTTAAATAATTCTAGCTGGTTATGTATATATGAGAGTAAAATGACAGTATCGGAACACCATGTCATACAAATGTATTAGTTCATTTTTTGATGTTTTGCCTGCGAAATGTCAAAATATAAATCATTTGTACAGCATGGCCTTCTGATATTGTCATTTCATAAAAAAATGGCTTTTTATTTTTTTGTTGAAAATATTACTTGTAGAATATTTCCATATCGCAATATTTTAGCGGTCTAAAAATCAATTGACTCTACTTATTGCTTTTCTTCTTCTTTCTACCACTACTACTACCACTACCACCACCACCACAGATGGTGGATGCATCATTGAACTTATGGTTTTTGTTTAGAAAATACCACAAAATAGGATCACCGAGTTCTGCAGAGTCCCTGCCAAAAATTTATTTTCAAAACTGCCCATCTGATCACATGACCGCTGATTAGATTTTTAGATGTGCTAACATCTCTTGTACCATTGGTGTCACTGACAGTCTGGCATATGGAAATCGAGTTATGTCCCTTACTCTATCGAAAATGTGGACTTCATATATTCTATTATGACATCACTAGCAGCTGGTAAAAAAAAAATTGATCAGAATAGTGTCCTTTTAATGACATCACACCTCTTCCTTATTTTGTTCCCTAATCCTACTGGGACCGACCATCCGCTTGAAAAGTCTCTAATAGAGATGCATGGACATATCCTACGTGGAGTTATCTTCAGTTGATATTTCAGTGTGACAACATTCACCTCTGGTTGTTACAAATCTTTTGGCTGTTATATTTCTTTACTTTTGATTAGTTTACTACAGTTCGTTCTAAGTACACTAGGGTTTATATCTTCATTGTGTCTGTGTTTTTTCTGTTGACTTTTGGCTAGCTATTTATCTATTGCATGTACAGGCCGTACCAAAGGAGCTAGAGGGTTGTACGTTTCAGCATTTACCTCCTATGTCTTCAAAAAACATTCATTTTATTTTCCTTTTGAATTACACTCCCTCCCCCCGTAGGTTTTTAAGGAGATTTTTCAATATACAATGTAAGTTTATGCTAGATTGATCCCATTTGTGCTAACAATCATACTTGTTAAAAAAATCCCGACTTTTTTTTAGTGATCATTGCCCAACAAAAGGCAAAAGATATAACTTATTCATTGATCACTTCCTTTTTTTTAAATATTTCAATTGATCACACCTAACACTGGATGCTGCCAAGAGATATTGGCCTTGTAACAGTTTCACTATTTATTTTACATGCTGTTGAAAATTGAGAAGAAATAATTCAACAAATACTTTGGATCATATATTGTCCTTATTTCTTCATTTCTTGAATATTATGCACCAGATGAAGGCTGAAGAATGATTTGGCTGAAACGTGAAACATGGGTGTTCAAATGTCTGAACAAAATAAAGAAAGCTGAGGTACTTACTGACTTAAGTGGTACTTTTAGTATTTACAAATACACCATTACTTATTGACTGGATAATATTTATTTAACAAATCCAGGACTTAGATTCTATAAAATACCTCTCTCTGTTTTCCAGTTTTTAGTAATTTTTGGAAGATTTATGGCAGAAATTAGCTAGATTTGATGGCATATAAATCCCTCCCCCCTTTTTTAGCAAGGAATATTAAGAAAAATGCATTCCCCTGGATTCTTCTCATTTGAAGCCTCCTTACAGGGTATTTTTTTTATAAAAAAAACTCTCCAGGTTCTAGCCAGTGTGGGGCTTGACAACAAAGGTTATATTTACCACTTGAGCTATTTCGGGTGGGGTAAAAAAGGTGAATTTTTTATGTAGTCTGATAGAGTAGTTGAATCTGATATTTAAAAAAAAAAAAAAAAAAAAAATTATTCCATCGTTCTTGGAAAATTCATTATTTTACGGAATTTAACCCTATGCTCCTGCAAAAGTTTGAATAAGTGTACAGTACCACTCAAATTTACAAAAAAACAAAACAAAACAGCTTTCTTCGAAATTTTGAGTCATTTGTGAAGTTTGTAACTGCTTGTATACCAAAAGAAACGTGTATTCTCCAGCGTGAGGAGTAAAAATGTTTTACATGCAAAAAAGATGGAACAGTTGATCGTGCCTTATTGACCGAGTTTCCTGAACTTCTGCGTGTGAGTGTTCTGTGTTATGGTGATGGTTGATGGTTCTTTGGAATTGCTGGTGTGTGAGATACTGGGCACAGAAGTGCTGAGATTTGCTTCAAAAGGTCTGGGGATCAACAGCTTCTGAGCTGGTTGCATGTGCTGCTTTTATTGAGAACTTGCACACAAGCAACAAATCATTGGCTTGCTTGATGAGACTTACTGCAATACTGAACTTTATGTAGTAAATATTAAAAAAAAGCCAGGATTTCAATAGGCAGACCTTGCCTACTTGGAAGATTGGCATAACACAAGCTTCCTGCCTCTATTTTCCTCCAATTGGCCTTGTGCCATACCAAGCTAAACTTGGAAAATATTTACAGCACAATTGATGGGAGAGATATATATATATATATATATATATATATATGATATCAAAGTCTATATGAAACAAAAAAACACCAAAGATTACATTAACAGATATTGAGAAATAACTGACTGGAATGACACAAAATTTTTTGTTTTGTAATCAAAGCTTTTTAGGCACACTCACATATATGTACTTGTTCTCCTAAAAATGATGCAACTGTTATTTCTATCATTGTTATTTACATATAGATTAGCACTTCAGCCTAGGATCAGTGAGACGTTATTAAAAAAGCATTAAAACAAAACAAATATACTCATTGCATAGTTTTTATGCATCATAATGAGGGCTTTGCTGTGGTGTGATGGTTAACCAACTGATCTTCGGGGTCATTCTTACAGAGTTGTGAGTTCAATCCTAACTGGATTTCCCAGTTTTGGCACAAGGGCATTAACTTAATGATCAACTGTAAAATTTCCGTTTCTCTTTTTCTTCTTCCTGATATAGATTGGCCATTTTACCAGATCTATCACTTGACCTCCTTTCTCTCTCTCTCTCTCTCTCAGCATTATTTATAACCTATCATAATATACACAAGTGGTTCTCGGATTTCCAGGTCACATTCCTTCCCTCAAGATCCCAGGTTTCTTGCCTCATTTTCAATTGTCCTCTAGTAATTCTTTTTGTTATACTTGCTACCATATTTGGGTGTTTGGAAAGTAAATACAAATTTTTGTGTTTGGAAACTTGCGTATTTTCACAAAAGTAATGGTTCAATCAAATACTATTTATCACTAAAGCATCTGTGCACTCATTGAAAAGGGTTAAAAACAAAAAAAGATATGCATTACTTTGTAATTATGTCATGAAGTTGTGTGTGTGTGTGTGTGCACGCATATATATATATATATATATATATGTATATATATATATGTATATATGTATATGTGTGTGTGTGTTTTGCGATTGGAAGATTAAGTTTTTTCTGAAAGATTGAAACAAATCCAAATGAAGTTTTAATTAAATACTATTTATCAATCAGACCAAATGGGAAAACAAATTTTGAATCATAGATTAAATTTTTTTCTCCTCCTCCGCTCTCAAGTGTCTATCCTCTTTGGGGTTAAACTTTGATACACTTCAAATGACACACTTTGAGGTAGAAGATATGAACGTGATCCAGATGGCGTTTTGTATCATTTAACCCCGGTCTTGCCTTTGTTGATAGGCTTATTATTTGTGTCAATGAAATAAATTATTGCTTTTGAATACCCTTGTATGTTCTGCCCATCCAAGTGTTTCCAGGTCTCTCCTGCTGAAATTCTACCCCTCCCTGTCTCTCCGGCTGAAATTCTACCCCTCCCTGTCTCTCCGGCTGAAATTCTACCCCTCCCCGTCTCTCTGGCTGAAATTCTACCCCTCCCCGTCTCTCTGGCTGAAATTCTACCCCTCCCCGTCTCTCCGGCTGAAATTCTACCCCTCCCCGTCTCTCCGGCTAAAATAGTATTTTAAAAAGCAATAATTGTTTGATCTATAAAACCTACTGTACCTCACTCTCTCGGTATGTTTTTTTTCTATCTAAGAAAAAAAAAGTCACCCGGCAAACCAAACGTTGAGAATGATTATCAGGATGGTTAATGCCATAATCTGTGCCCCCCCTCCCCGTGCTAAAATTTTTCTTTTTCATTAATACTGAATAAAAACCAATGTTGACTGTTCAGATGTCTTTCATTGTGTCTTGATGAAAGATGTTGCCATCTTAATGAATTTAGATAGAATGAATAATTGTAGAATTTCTATTTTTCTTTTCCCCGAAAATTCTGAGCTAAAAAAAATCCAGGTGAGTATTATCCTAGGAAACATTATTATGAGAAGTTTCTCCGTTCCTATCGATGACAATAGAGGCAGTTATTTACAATGAAAATACTCTAGTGATTATATCAAACATAGGTTTGGCTAAAGTTATTTTTTCCTTTTTTTAAATTTTTTTTTTTCTTTTAAAGATATGAATGTGCCTCCCCATATTCTCCTGCTAAATTTTTGGGCATTGAATTTTCACTCTCAGACACACACACACACCTTTATAATTACATATGTATTCCAGTAGATGCTGACTATACATGGTGAGATTTATTTTTCATTCAAAATCAAAGCTGGAGGGAGGCAATTGTCTATGGTAGCTGATTGAACATGGCAATTACAGAATTTTTCACGTGATTTATGGAAATAAAATGTATGATATTTTCAATGGATCAATATTTCAATGAAACGTTGAAAATCAAGTCACATTTCATGTATCAATATGTGATACATTTCCAAGCATTGAGATATATTTGTTTTGAGAATGTAAATGTTTCTAGATTTTTTTTTTTTTTTCTTTTTTTTCTTTTTTTTGATACAATTTTAGTTGAAAACCTGGAAATGAAATTGGCAAGACTTCCACTAACGGATCTCATTTGTGCTGCTTCTGGTAATCAGTTGTAGAAAGTGGAATCGTTATGTTTGGAGCTGGCTTCCTCCTCTCAGCCTCTCTCTACTTTCAACTCCAGCTGAAAACAAAGATGATGATAACTGCTACTAGTGACACTTCCAATCAGCTGCATACATCCCTACCTCAACATCTACAATCGCTATTATCTCCTCCCTGAAAGGAGAGCGCTGGTTTCCTTCCACATCTTCGGTGTCAATAGTTATTTTTGCTTCTCGAAATGAATTTCAAATATTATTCATATCTCTCTCTGTCTGTTCTTCTATCTCTGTCTATCCATCAGCCTACATTACACTTTCTATCACTTTGTCCGTATCTCTCTCTCTCTCTGCCCGTCCGTATCTCTCTCTCTGCCCAGGCTTAGACATGTTCAACTGAGAGGTATTGAGTTAGGCACTGTCATGAATTATTTTATTTGCTTCATGGTGGACCCAGTTTCCAACCATCACCTTTAGAGCCGGCTTCCTCCTCTTGGCTTTCCTCTTCTTTCAACTACAGGTTATTCCTTTGAGATGATGTAAAATTCATCTATAGTAATAATAAAAAAAATGAATAATAATAGTAATAATAGAAGTTTTAAAGTCTCCAGAAAGTGCTTGAAACATTGTTCATAGGTTGTTGGCCAATGCTGTAGATGATTCTCCATCATTAATAACAGGTTTGAGCCTTCTTGGAGGTTCATAATTGATGTCCATCCAGACTTAAACCTCATCGAACCATTCTAATTGCTTGGTTCACATTATCAGCATCTTGAACAGCATTGTTTTATTTTGAAATCACACTTAGAAAAATTAATCTTATATCTTGTATAGACACTATTGCAGGAAAAAAATTATATCTTTATTTGCATTGAACCTATGATGTGACCCCCCCCGCACACAAAAACAAACAAAACGATACTTCATATGTAATGATCTAATGCAGAGAAAATAGTGAGGCTTTGTAAGATGTAGCTGCAGCCAAAGATTCAGAATAAGAAATATATATATATAGGCACAGGTGTACCTCAATTATTAGGTAGGTATGTTAAGTTTACAAGTATAGCAATAGATTTAGAAAATAGATTGTCCTAAAAGTAGCTGTGGAGATCAATAGACTGATGAATTGATGAACGAGTACTTATTGGCAACTACACATACTGACTCAGATAAGTATGTAGTTGTCTGATACTTATTCAGATGAAAAGATGAGAATATATAATATATATATAAACAATCAGAAGTGAAACAGACTTGGTAATTAGAGTGTAGGGAGACTTTGTTTATTAATTACTTAATTCATAAATGAATCAATTGGTGTGCTATACATATTTCGGGGGTGTTCCCATCTTCAGTGGTGTGTGTGTGTACCTTTCAGTGATTAAAAGTTTTCTGTGGAAAATCAATTTACCATGAGGTGTTTCGCTTTGGAAGCAAAAATTGGAATCAAATCCTGTAGGGTCATCCTGATGTGTGGGACTTTGTACTGTCTGTGATGGAGTCTGTAGCAAGATATGATAGTAGCAGCAGTAGTGAGTCTTGGAGAGACCATAGGGTGTCAGGGTTGAAGGATAGTGGTTTAGTATTGGATTGTGTGGGTAGGTTGGGGATAGTGTGTGTGTAATATATATATATACTCTGATTTGCAGGTAGCAAAGTGGATAAGTAGGTAGATCATGAAGTATACTGTCTGATTGATAAGCTAAGCAGGCAGGTGGATAGGTACGAAAGCAAGATCTGCGTGAAAGGACGCTATTTCTGTCTAATAATGTTTTGAAGTGTTAAGTAATTTATTTGTATGTCTCCTCCCATAAGTCACTTGGCGGTTGTAATCTCCCGGCTTCTCTAGTGGAAACTTCTTCTTCCCTCTTCACATTTTCTACTTGACTTCTATGTCGGATAATCAGGGATCTTAAGTTTCATGCCTCCTGTTATATTTTATGATAGTATTTCTGATCGTGTTCCTTGGTGTTGGATTCTTAAAGATTTTAGCAGCTATCAGAAAATAGATTTCTCCTCAGTTTTCAAGCTGGTTTGCTATGAATCACTTATATAGGCTGTATCAATGTAGCTAGAAGGCTGGAAATATAAACATTTACTCCTTATGTCAAGAAAAAAAAGTTTTTTAACCACCTCCCCTTAGTAGTTTTTTTGTGGGGATTCAGATTATAATGAAGGTTTGTTGAATTTTATCCCTTAGTTAAGGTCTGCCTATTTTTTGTAAGTTAAGAGTTTTTTAAGTGATCACTGCCCAACAAAAGGCAAAATAACTTATTGACCACCCCTAACTACTGCAATGGTCATGTGACAGTTTCTATGGAGTGACTAACCAGACCTGATACATTGTTTGGGCTGTTTCATAAAGGATGCTATTCTTTAGATCAGAGGGATAGATTAATGCAGATGTAAATTTTAGGTTACAATATCAGTAAAGTGGCAACACAGTACTCCAAGGCAATGGTATGTACCCAGCCTTATAAGATTCAGCTCAACTAGTTTTGGTAACGTTTTCGAATCCCATTCACAGGAACTATCAATTATGGAGTTGAAATGGAACTCATAGGTTTCGAATAATATTGTGTGGAGAAATTAATTCTCTTTTGTTCACCTTTTGGGATTTTAATGAAGCAAGGGAGTTTGACCTTAGCACAGCCAAGCTTGTTCAATTTGGAATCACTTTTGTTGTTAATGAGAAACTGCGGTTGGATAAATGAAACTTCTTTTTTAAACAATGCTCGATTCATGGGACATCTCCCTGTGTTATGAAATGCTTTTGGAAAGATCAATATCAATTAGGCCTAGATGATTTGTTTCTTGTGACCGTTTATCGAAAGCTGTCATCCTTCTCCTCCGTTTAGACAAGCCGTTGATAAGCAACATTTGTTCACCAACTCCACTGAGTAGCGTTTTGAAATGGAAACAAAAATGCAGATATTGATACTCTTTTGTTTGAGCCAAGGTTATTGGTTGGAATAGGAGGAGGAGGGTTTCCGATGATGTGGTTTCTTCTTTCTTTTTTGTATCATTTCTATACTGAGCATGACTACAAAGAGAGTTTGCTGCTGACATTTCTATACAATAATATTCTGTGCTGACAATTCAGCCCAAGGACAATTAAGTTCTAGGACCAGTGGATGAGTAGGTAAGTCTTTACCTGCTTCTCAATTTCTAGGTTTTTTGTATGTTCGAAAATGTCTACTAATGGAGACATTACCATATACCTTGTTACCAAAACCTAGCCTTACTAGTAGCTGAATATTACATATATATATATATATATATATATATATATGTATGTATGTGTGCTGAATTATCAGGGGGCGTTGAAGAGTTGGAGTTGCTGCGAGTGACAAGGGAAAAGGACCGTAGCGAGCCATGATCACTCGTGTCTTGAAAAGACATGGCACATAGGAGAATATTTATTCAACCGTACTACATAGATGATTTAGCAGCTTTAGAAATAATACTTGAGGCTTTATAATCAGATTTTATTTCTTCCTTGATTGTCACAATTTTCATGTTTTACTGTCAAGATGACCTGGTTTTGCCCGAAGCAAAATGGCTCTTGTGATTGTAATTTCAAAATAACCATTGAATTTTTGAAGTTTTTTCTGCAAATGTTTTTTATGTGATAGATATTCTGTCTGTTTTTTTTTTCTTCTTCCTATGACTCTTTTTGGGCTGCAATTACTCTACAGTGGTTTCAGTAGCAAATACTTTTTAAAATTTTTTTTCATAGGGCAGGGAATTGCTTAACCCACACTCCAACCTCCTTTACTCTGTCTTAGGACCAGCTACGTCGAGTGCCTGACTGTTTTTTTTTTTTTTTTTTTTTTGTCAGTGACCTTCTCTTAGAGGAGCTGTCCTACACAGTTAAGGGACTCCAACTGCCCTGCTGTTGTTAAGGGTAGAGCTGGATTCATACCTTGCCCTGGGGCATTAGTGTTAAACGTGAACAGCCTCAGAAAAGAATCAGGTCCATTGATTCAATTTTCTGCACTGGTAACTGTTGAGCCACTCTGCCTCTCCAATAAATATTTGTAGTCTTCGATTTTGGAAGATAGCAAAACTTTCTTATTAAAGTTTTTGAAATAAAAATGTCAGACCAGCTTAAAAAAAACATAAAAACAAACTAGAAAAAAAAGAATCTTCATTTTCCAGTAGTATCAATCATAAAAAATGAGTTGTCAATTCTTAAGTTACATATTTGCTTATTTACTTGGCAGGGTGCCTCACAATAATTACTTTCAAAGTTTCTTATACTCTCAACTTGAAAGCAGCCTCTTCAGTTTTGTAAATTGATCCGTTTGTGTACAACGTAAAATTTGTATTTATAAATCTTTGTTGATTGGATACTTGGCTGCAAGATTGCTCATATGTGGTCTCCCCCCAGAAAGTATCCAGCCATTTAATGTTTACAAAGAAGATAGCCTACTTAGGGTGACTATTGATGTTAAATCTCCGTCTTTGACTAATAAAAATTTGGCAATGCAAAAATTGCTTCATCAATGCAGAAGTGTTTCAACATTATAGCCAATTTAAGCCAATTTTAGTTACTTAGAGCACCTTTTTGGTGTCTTTTTGATTAATTTTAGCATTTTTTTGCTGTTTTTTCAATTTAGCATTTCTAGGACTTTTTTTAGGCTGTCAAAATAGTTGAAAGTTTTTTTTTGAGTTGGCAACACCAAGTTTCAGTCTTGGCAATTTCATCTGTCAGCACCATGTGTGGTGCCTAAGTCTTCTTCAAGATACACCCTTTGGTACCTTATATCCCAGCGTCTGCATTGTCAACACATTATCCACTAGGCCATTGTATGAATTCTAGAATAAGCTGCATCGTATGTTTCTGTCTGAGTTCCGGAGGTGATAAATTATTATTATATGCTGAATTGAAGCTTCTCATATCTGAAGCGGGCCATAGAATGGATCGGCTGAAATGTTGGAACAACATAACACACAAGATGAGTTTAATAGTCTGAAAAACTCTTGGAATGATTCTTCAAAAAATCATTGACCATGTCTTGGGAGAATTTTTGGTTTTAAAAATCCTCAAACATTTGATGTCAATGTTTTTTGTTTTTACCCTGTACTCTTAGAGCAGTGTCGGCGAACCTATGACAGATGTGTGTCAGTAGTGATACTCAGCAGGTTTTTAGGTGACACGCGATAGACTGAAAAAAATTAATTTTATCATCCTAGCTTTATAAGTAAATTCTGGAATTTTAGTTTTATCATAATCTCAGTTTAATAAATATATCAGAAAAATGGTGAGCTTGTTTACCTTGAACTAAAATGTATATATACATGTGACATAGGATTATTCCAAAAAATTGAAATTCTGATACAGCTTACCTAAAAGGTTTGCCATCACTGGCCTGGAAAGAAGTCTTCTGGATGTTTCTGTATGTGTGCATTCCTAGTTTGACAGATCTTAACAAAATAGGTAATTCATAAGATTGTCTGGAAAATTTTGTATACTATTTTTTTTTTTTTTTCTTTTTTTTTTTCTTTTTTTTCTCAATATCTATAAATAGTTGGACGTTTCACCAGATAATAATAATGATTCAAGATATACTAAATCATTAATATACTCTCCTTCACTGTTGATGATCTTATGCCATCCATGAACAAGTTTTTGGATACCAGATTTGTGAAACTGCTTTGATCTTGATCTGGAATAAGAGACTAGATGATTTTCCACCATTGAGTTGTTGTTTATCAAAATGATCTTGTAAACTCTTAAACTAATGATAGTCTGGAGAGTAGGGTGGATGAGTCATTTTTTTTTTTTTCTTTCTTTACAGCTCTTTAGGTTATTGAGCAGTATGAGGTCGTACTTGATCATGATGAAGAATGACACTCTTTCTGTTCACTGAGGATGGGTGCTTTCTATGCAAAGCTATTTTTCAAACACCAAAGTTGTTTGCAGTAAACTCCAGCTGTGACTGTTTATCCTTCATAAGTTCATAATGGATGATTACTTGCATATTTGACTAAACACTCAAGATCTTTGGATGAAGGTCCCTTTGCTGGGGTCGCTGACAGCAGTGGTTAACATTGTGAAAAAGCATCCTTTCATCATCCCTTGTAACAACTTGGTCCTAAAAAAAAAGGTGCCTGGAGCTGCCAAGATTGCAGTGATACCATGTAGTTGGTGATCTGGGATCCATTTTTCAACCTTTGACATTTTTTCAAGCTTTTTCAAATTACAATGAACAGTTATATGGTTAACATTGAATAGTTCGCCAAATTTCCTGACTCTAATTGCAGGATTTGTTGCAATTACTGGTATTAAAAGGAAAACAAGAAAATAAAAACGGGAAGAACAGTCGAAACAAACTCATAAATGGATGTTTTGTGGAATGCAAGTTAGAAATGTCAGCATTTTCACCATGACAAGATAAAATAGCTTGAGTAAACTTGACATGACTTTTGAAAAATGTGCTAAATAATGATATCGGGTCTTTGGCTTGAAAATTATATGTAATAGGTCTGGTTAGTCCACCTCAGTAGAAAATGTCACCTGACCAATGTCTATTGGCAGCATGCTGTGTTGGTGATTAACTAAAATAATTGGAGAAAGGGATGATCAATTTATAGGTTACTTCTCTTACATTTTGTTGGTCAGTGATCTCTAAAAATATTTTGAATTGTCAAAAAAAAAAACAAAACCGAATATGAATACTGCAGGACACAATCTGAGGAACCATTTTGGCATAAATTTTCTTTGCAAAGTGAACCCCCCCCCCAAACAACATTGTTAAGTTGGGATTTCAAAAATGAAAAAAAAATTTTTCTAATGAGTAAATGTTTACATTTTCAGCCCTCTAGCTTCATTGGTGTGGCCTGTAGTGCTGTACATAGATAGCCAGCCAACCACAGCCAAACCAATTTAATAACTGAGAAAAACCTATATTCGTATTTCTGGTTGACTCTTATTCAGTCTGCAAAAGTTGCAGACCACTGACAATCCAATCAAAGCAGTAAAATCATCAGAAATGCTTTCAAATTGTCTTATATATAATGAAAATTTGTTTAACTTCTGTCACATTTTTCCCCTGAAAATTGTTTTTTTTGTAGGTTAGATATTTTACTTTAGATTGTTCTAGATTAAAATTGCATGGCTAAAAAGCTAAAACTGAGCAAGTTGAAATTTTCAAAAATTTTTTTATTTATACACTCACAGCATTTATTTCAGTGATGGGTCAATTTTTTCTCATATTCATGTGATATTACATGAATAGAAAATAACTGTTCTATAAAAATTACGATTTAAACTAAATAGGTTTTTGACCAAAACCCATTGTATTAATTTCAATTACTATTTACTTTCATGAAGCACATAGGATGACTTATTTGCTATTCAATTATTGGGATGTCTATCATTGAAGAATTACCAAAAAAATAAGTTTGGACCGAATCTCAATTGTTACTTTTTCTATGTACTTACTGTCGTATGTTAATAACTGTATTTTTCCCTTAAATTTTGTCATCTTTTTTTTTTAATGTATCTTGAAGTTTAAAAAAAAAAAAAGACCACTGATCTTAATCAAATTTACTCTATTTCTGTTTGTTTGGAGCAAGTTTAACAGTAAACTATCATTCGAGTTGTGCCGATTATTTGCTTGAAAACACTTGATTTACCATCACTTTTCATCTTCATTCAATCAATTTTTAATTTTGCTTAAAAGCATAAGATATAATAATGAGCAATAGGATATTGCCACTAAGAGGGTGGGTATTTGATGTATTTTTTTTTTTCTTAGTAGAATCATTTCTACTTTCTGTGGTGGAATTGTTAGCTGAGCATTTTATCATTGCCAGATTTGATCAGTTGCTTGCATTAAAATCTGACCTTGGATAATCTCTATCTTCAGGATTTTCAATGCATTCCTTCTGGAAAGTCACTTACAAAGCTATTCTATAATAAAATTTTCTGGTTTTGCATTAATCAATTCTTTAAGGAATTTCTTGAAATTTTGAACTTTTTGGAAGTGCTGTCTAGATAAGGAGTGGTACATGGAGCAAACTTGTCCATCCGTCAAATTCTTCTGCGTTTCCTGCATCTTGCAGGCCATTTCATCCATCTCCCCAAATCACACCACTAAGAAAGATAAAAAAAAAAAATGAACTTGTTTTGGATCAATTTGTTTTTCATCTCTCCAGCTTCCCCAAATTCTAGGTTGCACCTTTTCTCTCCTTCTCTGCTGCCTCAAATACACACATACACACACCCACACCAGTGTTAGGCAATTTGCCTTATTTTCCCCAACTATCAAATCTCGGTGACTGGTCAGTTTGGGTCGGATCAATTCTCATTTTGCCAAGGAATGAATCAGTGTCCATGGTAACAGCATTATTGACCAGAGGCTATCAGATAAAGCCTTAAGCCTGAAATCTCCATCCACCCAGTGTTTGCTTTGTCCAGTTTGTCTAAAATTAACCTCATTTTAGGAGAAATATTCAAAAAGGATCCTTCATGGACATATCCCAGCATGATCTCATCCATCAAGACGTTTAATTTCTAACTCCTCCTGGGAATATTCGAAGGTAATGAATAATAAGACAAATCCACTTGGATGGTGTAATGGCTTGCATGTTTGCCTTGGACACTCAAATTCCTAATCTTAATGACCAGCCAGATGATGCTGGAGAGACTGAATGAAAAAAGCAAGAAAGTAGGCCTCCAATAAACTTTAGTAAAACGAATGTCATGCACAATGAATATGCTGAAGGCAAAGATGCAACTATCAAAATTTGAAGATCCATAGCTGGAGAAATTAGACCACCACTTCTACCTTGGACAATGAATCTCCATGATATCCTCAAAAGAAGAAATCAAGTGAAGAATCATACTAGGTTGGCAAGTTTTCAGCAGGGTAAGCCCAACCTTCAGGAATAAGAAAATTCTGCTAGTGCTAAAAAGAAGGGTACACAATCAATGCATTCTCCCAATAATCACCTATGGAGCTGAAACATGAAACTTAACCAAAAGACTGACTCTCAAACTGAGAACCATGCAATGTGTACGAGAGAATCATGCTCAAGATCTCAAGAGGAGGTATCCTTTTGGTGAACTTTCATCTTGCCCAGAGGGTGGTCATAAAAATCTTGTAGAGATCAAGTCTTAGTTTCAACCAGACATGAAACTTGCAAGGTTCACTTACCTGATGCATGTTAAAGAAACTGGATTTTGTCACTGGTTGTACACCCCTTTGGAATTTGTTCCTTAAGAGACGTAAGCTTCACTTTTAAAGCGTAATTCAAAGAGGATACTTCAAGCTTATTCTTATCCATCATGCAATCTAATTTCTCATCCCCCCCGTAACTATTTTAAGGGAAAGAACAAGCCTGAAAGTCAGACCTTAGATGTGCTAGTTCTTCTCTTGAGAAGATCTAGCAAGGTCAGTGTTGCCAACTTAATTTTTGAGTTCACTTCAGCAATTTAGCCAAGAAACATCTACATTCTCCAGATATATATCTAAAAACTAGGAAATATATCACATATTTATAAATTAAATTTAACTTTAATCTTCTTTGTTTTATTAAAATTCCAGAATACACCCGTCAGAAATGAGTTATTTATGCATGGATTAGCACTAATGAGCCATGGAGCTATTTTATTTGGTAATCTTTTTCATAATTCAAGTAACCTAATTTCAATTCATTTCCCAAGTCTCAACTCATATCAAGCTGTTTCAATAGGTTAGACATGAAGTCTTAAGCGTTTCTATGACATAATTTTTATTATGTCATAATAAGAAAGATAATTCAACCAATGAGATCATACTATTTGAGTGCAAACAAATAAGCTCATTATATGGTCAGATTACTTAATTTATTGGAAATATTTCTTCAATTACGAGCAAAGGATACAACTCACTTTTTGGTGTGTCAGTCAGTCAGTGACAACAAACGATGCTCAAGATGCTAGTTAAGCAAAAAAATCTATTGTTACTTGCTACCTTAGCCTGCAGTTGAGCCATGTGTGTTTCTGTTGTTGGAGATAATTGAGTCACTGTTTGGCATGTCTTCAGAAATGAGCTGCTGTTCACTTCTGGACATGGTTCCTTAATTGAGCTACTGTTTTAAGAAAAAAAAGTATATAACACTGTGCAATATATTTTTTACATTTTTTTCTTTTTTTGTGCTGGGTAATAAGTGTTATTTTGAAATGGCTTATGTCTAAAAAGTATTGGAAATGTCATTTATTCCCTTCCAAATTTAATTTGAAATTAAGCAATGGACAAATTTGAATTTTTCTAACTGCATTAAGAAATTCAACTACATATGAATTCATGGGTACTGGTCTCAAAAGCAATGTTTGAGGGTATAATGAAATGCATGTTGAATCTCTGTCCTTGACAAATAATTTTGCTGTGTGAAAATTGTTACATTAGTACAGGAGTCCTTAAACATTTTTGGCTACTTGGAGCATATTTTGGTGTTTTTTTGTCTGTGTTTTTGTAATTAGCACTTTTTGGCAGTCAAACTAGTATGAATATATTTTTTGAGTTGGCAACCCAGATTTTCAGTCCATTTTTCCTGCTAATACCCGTGCAATAGCCATTTTCAAAAGTTTTTATTCACAATTAGAAAATATCACTTACTGTCTGAGAACAAAAACTCTATCGCATGGTGTTATTGAACCTGTGTCGTTAGTTTTGATACAACTTGGTCAATTTTTGTTTTCTTTTCCTTTCCTTTTTCCTTTCCTTTTTTCCTTTTTTTCTTCCCTTTTTTCCTTTCCTTTTTTCCTTTTTTTTTAATGCAGTAAAAGAGAATCTCTTCCTCTTTGGCTATAATTGTGGTTTGAAATGGCATTCGACAGAACTTGGAAATTGTTACATGGATTTCTATTCTGGTTTTTTCCTACCAGAAGCAGTATATGCAATCTATTTGTAAAATATTCAGCCATTTTGAATATTTTGAACTGGTTGCACAGTCTTGATATAACTTGGCAAACTATCAGAGAGGACCTTACTGTGCTGACTGAAACACTCTCGTGAGGCTGCTTAGTTGACAGTGAGATGCCATAGGGTGAGCTTTTATTGTCTTTGACCAGAGGGCTCACAATGAATAGGCCTGTCTTTTTTTCTTCATGTCTCATGCTGGGTTTTTAAAAAAAAATATTGCATCACACCCCTCATCTGTAATCATATACTCCAGATTTAAGCTCTCTGAGACTTAGGTAGACTGTAGATGAGATTAAGGATAAGAGGCAGCTGATGGTGATCCTGAAGAAGATTTTTGAGAGTATTTTGAAAAGAGGGAGGGATGCTGGGGAAAGTGCGTGGGAATACTTTGAAGGGGTCCAAGGTACCATTACCCTTTATAGATTATTATTATTAATGTTATTATAATTATTTGTTTTCCTTATCTTTTGTTAATATCAAATGGATGGATACTTTCCAGACGGACATTTTACAGTGGAAGCTGCTTGAATGTTCATCTACTAATTGGCATTTAAAATGAAGCTGCATTTATCATATATCTGTGGTCCCACAAATGCCCCTTCTCCCAATCAACCAGCTTATTGGCTACAGATTTGTCTCCCTTTGATAGAGTATGTGTGTGTGTGTCTCCAGGTGCTCCTGATCACAATTTGAGGGCTCCAACCTTGAGAATTTGTATGAGTGCACCACTAAACACCATCTAAAATTTTCTTTTTCATTTTTTCAAAGAAGTGCTTTATAGGGTCTCTCTGTTCATTTTGGAACAACGATGCCCAAATCGTGTTCTGGTATTTTTTTTCCTGATAATTTTAGATAAAAGATCTTGGTAATTAGTTTTGGTACACGCATGGGCTATGGTAATTCATTAATGTGGGTTATGGTTATCATTTTAATTTTTCATGAACAATATCTAAACTACTTTCATATCTCCTTTGAATCATTCTTTTACCTGTAGCCTGGGGAGAAGCAGTTACATTTTATGGACGTAAGAGTAGAACTGAACTCTCAATTCTTTCTATTGCTTTTGATAACTCTACTTGAAGTTACAGCCAAATTGCATTGAATACACCAGTTCTTGAATGATCACTGGATGTCAAGCCTTTTCTGTACCCAGAGGGGTGACCATTTTGAAACACCAGGTGCTGTGAATACAGCTGGGAATCATGAAGATTGCCTCCCAAGGCAATCATGTTAATCCTCCCAAAGAGGTGACTGATCTCTACACTAAACACAAGTTGAAAACTACATCCGCCCCTCTCTCTGTGAACCTTCTAAGTGACTTGACTGCAAATGACAAGAAATGAATGTTATTAGAGATGAACTCTGTTTGAACTATCGCTGATCCACACTTTGTACACTCCAGATGACATTTGCAATATCAACTGGCCTATAAGTTGGACACCTCATTTGACAAAAGTATCCTATTTCCTGGTTTATGAGGCTGCTCTGGCCCCAAAGACAACCTTAATTTTGACTTGAAAAATCTTTAAAAAAAAAAAAAAAAAAAAAAAAAAAAAAAGAGAGAAATATAAAACAGATCTGGTTAGTCGGTCAATAGAAACAGAGATGTAACCAATGTCTCTTGGTAGCATCCTACATTGGAGTGATCAAACAAATAATTGGAACATGGGGTGATTTCTCTTGCCGTTTTGTTGGGTCATTAAAAAGTTTGTTACAATCGGGAGTAAATATTCGGTGCAGCCTGTTCGCGTGATACATGCATATATACATAACCAACCAGCCAGCTAGATCAGCTTAAAAAATGAAGAAACCTATTTTGACAGTTTTGATTCAAAGTTTTTAATTAAGATATACCAATAAACCTTTTTAACATATCACAGTCTTACTTTCTTTGATACTTATATTGGTATTTTCCCTATCCTCAAATGACCTTGACAATAAGAGCCAAGGTTGTTTGGGGAGAGTGAAAATACTGGCGATATACTGGTAATATAAATATATTGTAAACACTCTTATCAATGGACGTCTTATCGCTGAATTTCAGAAATACCAGACAAAATCTGTCCATTGCTAATATTTTGTCCGCCAAGATTGATTCGGGTGAACATGCGTTGAAAATTATGAAAAGATATTTTCTCTCTGTAGTGAAGTAGTATGAACTTCTCAGACTGAGTCTCACCTTTTGTTATTTCTGGAAATTTCTCGTTTACAAAAAGTCATTTTGAGGAGATGCAATTTGTGTATGAGTACATATATCTTTGTACTAAATCTTTGGAGATCTGTGCTTTAATCAGGTAAAAAGAAAAAATTATTCCTATCGTGAACTTTTACCTTAAATCAAAATATTCCACTTAATCGTATGACATTGTGAATCAAAGGAATTCAATGTGTGTTGGCTGTTAATAAATTGTTTCATGAATCAGGCGTCTGGACTCAAATTGTTAAATCATTTTTATTTGGAAACTTTCGTTCACAAAATCACCCTTTCTTTCTTAAAAAATTGACTATATCTTTTTGAAATTTAAAAAATGAAAATTGAAAACAACTATTTTTTTCTGCAACTTGAACAATCCAGGCACTTGATGGGGAAAATTCTGGCTATTTAGATCTGTATGTTCTGCGGCAATAAGATTTTAGTATATATAGTAATTATAATGCATCTACCTTACTATCCCTCTAATTTGTGACAAACCATATATTAATAATGAAATAATAAGCCTAAATTATAGTTTTCTGAAGGACGGTTTGTATACACTACTGTTTTGGTCTTGTAAATGTCTATCCAAATTTACATGGAGTCTTAAATTGGACAATTTTGATGTCCAATTGATTAAAACATCCTTATAGGACATATACAGTTAAAGACTAATACAATGTTTAAAATAAGACCTATCCAGAAACTATTTTTATTTACTGATTTTAATAAGATATACTTTCCTTATCTATAATTGGTATATACTCTTACAACGTTGTTCATATCTATGCACCGTATCCTGTATATATCTACGATTTTTGTGTTTTGAGGCCATTTTTGAAAATTTTTTTTTTTTTATACATAATGTGGTATTACCAGACAATCAGCATTAATGAATATCTGTACCTTATTGGTCCATTAATAAGTGGGTTTACAGTATCTAAACTATTCTACTTGTCTATTGGATTGCCCGTCAGGAAAGACATTTTGTGATTGTGTGACTAACCAAACCTGTTATGTATTTAATGATGTTTTTGCTTCTCCTTGATATTTTAAAAATCATCCTAGATATTTTTCCTAAACTATTTTTTCTTTCTTTTTTCTTTACAGGTAAGAAGAAGCTGGTGCAGTAATACCCTTGTGAGGTGCTAACTTACCACTCCTTTTTTAATGCAGGTATCAACTTTTTTTCCACACCTTTGATAGTTGATAATTATGGAAACCACATTGATTAAAACTTGAGTCGAAGGGAAAGAGAAACCATGTATTCTCTTTGAACATTGAATCTTATGTTATGTACTCCTGTTCATCCATAATTTTCTTATGAGAAAAGTTTTGTAAAATGTGGAATGCGATACTCATGTCCTCAGAGCTATCTCAAAATAAGTAGGCCACAGATCATTTATTTATTCGTGTGTGGAAATGTACAGTACCTGTCGCAAGTATTCAAACAAACAGAAATTTTGCTTCGATAACTTGGTTTTGAGTGTTGAAATCAGAAGCTTTTTGCAAGAATCAAGTTTTATTGCAATCAGCACAATGCGGCATGTTTTGTGGTCTGGAATGGTTTTTCTAAAGAAGAAAAATCCAGCTAAATTTTGTTGAGAATCAAACTAGGAGATAGAAAAGGTTAACTAGCATTTTTTTTTTTTTTTAGAAGTGTTTCCAAAATAGTTTGTCTTGATCAACACACATGATTGCGTTGTTTCACTCTCTCTCATATATATATATATATATATATATATATATATATATATAATATGCTTTATAAACAGAGATTTTAAGTGGATTTTCTACAACTCTGACCCCTTAGTCAGCATGGGCCTGTATGCGGAATAGTTCTCTGGCCTACATATTGAGGTTTTGAGAAAAGGCAGTCAGACCCCACCTTTCAAACCAAAGGTTTGCGTTTTATAGTCCACTGAGTTGGCACGAAGAGTTGTAGGTTTGAAATTAATAATAGTAACATAAGGAGTAGACATATAAGTATATACCTACCTACCTACGTTCCCTCATCAGTCTCGGTCTTAAGTCATCTCTCCTTTCGATAGATGACAGACTTTTTATTTTCTGATCAACACTATTTGCTCATTACTAAAAGTAAATTGGTGTAAACAAAAACTCAGTTACCAAATTTTCAATTTCTTTGTTTCACACTCCTGATTTTTCCGTTTTTGGACATTAAATGAAATAGGCCACATTTGGAATTATATGTTCAATTGTAAAATGAGATTTAAGAGTAAACTGATTTGACAATATGTATTGCTCCTGTATATTGTACTCATCTGTTTGCTATATACATTATGTGTAAACATTGGTAAACCCCTTCAGAGCTGTAACCTGGCAGTACAGCTGCCAGTGCTAAAATATATATATATATATATATATATATATGTATGTGCATCGTCACTGCTGGGAAGCCATGTAAAATAACTGTTTTGTTTTTAAATCCCTGAAATGGTCACATGATAAACAAGTGATGATCCCCACTAGGAAAATACAAGTATGGTTCTATATCTAATTTTGTGTAAAACGAAACCCTGTCTGTACTAACTGTATTAACATATATTTGGAATTGACTGAAATCACATGAAATTTCATCCACTCCTCAGTACATAACTGTTGCGTTGAAAGGCACAAATAGAGCAGATATAGACTGTGAATAAGCAAAAACAGTCATTTGGGCCTCTTCATTACCAGTGGTTGATCAGCTCAATGGTGAGATCAAGGCTATGTTTAAGTGGCTACCCTATCAGGTGTTGGTTCAATCCCTGCAGTAGCCCCATTTTCTTTAATTGTTCGTTATATTTACTTTTGTAGGGTGAGTGATACATTAAATGTACGATAATAGGAGATCATTTCAAATAAGTTTAAATATAATATATCATAATTATTAACATTCTGTTGATCATACATCCATTTCTTGAGATATATATGTATATGTATATATATATATATATATATATATATATATATATATATATATAATACTTGTCCGAGATACTCTATTGTTTATGCAGATGCTTGAGCTATGCCATTACTTTTAGTTTGGTCAACATTGAATTTCTTTTATTGGTTTACTCATTTCTAGCACCTGTAATCTGGTAAGAAAAGTGTCGGGTAAAATTCTTGAATGCTATCTGTCTGATGCAGAAGCAATGGTAGATAGATCTCCCAGAGACATTCCATTCTTTGGGTTATCACTGGAACTAGCAACAAGAACTGATGGTCGTGACCCCTCCCCCCCCGCTCCACCTGTAAAAGTAAAAGAAAAAGAAGGCATTGGTATTAGATGATGGTGGGAGGGGAAGATAGGTGCAGGGGTGGAAAGGTGGACCGGATAACTCTCTGCACACTTATCTTGTTCTCTGAGAAGCCTCGGGTATAAACCAAAGATTAAAGCCTTAATAACTTGGTAATCTGATCAGCCAACCCCCAGTCCTCGATGAAGCTACCTGTTTGTTTTTGTTAATCGGCCAGCTTTCCTGACCTTCACCCCCTCTTCACCCATGATTAACCCAAGTGCCTTTGTAGGAGGTAAAGTTTATCCAAGAGTTTTGGGCCAGGATTCCCAAACTAAGATCACAAGGTGAATGAATCATGAGTATGAAGTTATGGTGTGGCATTCTAGATCTAGGGTGATTTGACAGACCTCAATGATGCAACATTTAGCCCCAAAAACCCTGCATAAGTGAAGAATGGGCAGACTCATTGTGAAAATAACTGTTACACTGGCTCTCTCAATGGGGGTTCCATTGCCTCCTGAGTAACCTCAGAGAAGAGTTATCGAGTAACATAAAAACCATGCAAGTGGTTTTTGAGATATTTACAATGTTTGGCTACTTCCCAGACTTTTGGGAAAAGTTTTCATTTAGGAACTTGTTACTCTGTGTAATACTTAGCTCAGTTTAGTAATAATCATGATTCAGGGTAATAAAAATTCAAATTCTTAAAAGAGAATTTTTTTTTTTAAATGCTCATTTTCTAGGCAAACAGACCTTCCTCTTTTGGAAGTGTAGCATTTCTTCCATTTCTGTTTGTGTTCTTAAACTGAGCATTTATTACTGATGTATCCCCATAAAAGATAACATGCCAATTCATGTATGAATTGGCACAAAGGAGCCTACAGCTATTTTATTAGGTAATTTATTTCAATAATTTGAGTATTCTAATCTTAATTTTTTTTTCCTCAAGTCAACATTAAACATTTCTTTTAGTCACTTACAGTTTTTTTTCTTTTCTTTCTATTTCAAACCCCCAACGATTCTGTGATGTATCATTCATTGATATGTCATAACAGCACATTTCATTTAACAACCCAATGATTATTTTTATTAGCTATGTCAATCTATTTCACATGGATCTATCCATTATAGGTTATAACAGGAATAGGACATGACAGAGATTCATACAACCATACATTAAAACAAACGAATTTGCTGATAGTTTTTATACGGATTAGATAGAATGACCCCTTGTCAGATGGAGCCTACTTAAGACCTTGTGGCTTGATTTTGTACTGATGGAGCTATCTCTAAGAAGCTCAACTCCCTATTAGAAACTATCAGTAAAAACTATCAACATAGGTTTCTTCAGTTTTCAAGTTGGTCTGGCTTGCTGTACATGTACAGGCTGCACCAATGGAACTAGAAGGCTGGAAATTCAAAGATTTACATCAGTTATCTAGAAACTTTTTTAATTATTCAATAAAAAAAAAAAAATTACACTAAAAAACTATTTAGGATGTAACTTTATGCTAAATTGGTTCCATAGTTTTATGACTAACAGCATTCATACCTGTTTTTGAAAATTCAAACTTTTACGAAGATCACTGTCCAACAAGAGGCAAAAGAAGTAACTTATTCATTGATGACCCCTTCTTCCAAATTTTTAATTGATCATCCAACATAGCATGTAGCCAAAAGATATTGATCACTCTACTAACTAGAGCTATAATTGAGATAGTAGATGATCTAGCTTCAGCTAATCAATAATTTAGAATTCCAAATTATCACCGTGGTTCATACAACAAAATACTTACTACCAAATTTAATTGAGAAAACAAGTAATTTTTATGGCAGTAGTAACACCTTTTATTTACCTATTTTTATTCAGACAATTTAAAAAAACAACATTCTAGCTTTCATGATTAAAAAAAAAATTGCCACTCGATTGAAGCATGGCATACTATCATGGGTCCTCATGGAGGAAGGTATGTATAGGAAAGGGTTGGGTGCACAGTCTGGTCCTAGCTTGGTTTGATGTTCTGTTTATGTCAGAGCATGGGTTGAGACTGTCGCAGAACCCACAGGTTGCTGCTTACGCCTCCTGGTATTCCCAGACCTTCACCTGTCAGGGTAATGTCAATGTCAATGTCAATGTCATTTCATTGATCTTACGAGAACTGTTGTATCCAACGTGATTTTAGTTAATAGAGAACTAATTACTCCTGTAGCTGATACGGTGTAACTGTCTACCAAAAATGTCAACCTAGGTTTCTTTCAGTTTTCAAGTTGGTCTGGATGGCTATGATACTTACAGGCTGCACCAATAGAGTTAGAGAGTGGCTGATAATTGGAATATTTATTCTCGTGTCATCAAAAAAGTAGTTCTATTGTTTTCTCAAAACTCTCTCCCTGAATAGCCTTTTAGTTTTTTCTTAGTTCAGTTTGCAATGTAAGCTTATGCTAAATTGATCTTAGTTTGTATCTGTTGTTGAAAATTCAGTCCTCTCTAGTGATCACTGACCAATAGAAGGTGAGAGAATCGACTTATTCATTGATCCCTCCCTTTTCCTGATTTTTCTAATTGATTACTCCTAAATCACGACTCAAGACATGGATCCTCCGAGATCACATGCGCAACCAAGGCCGGCAGAATATTAGATGGAGAGATAAGCTAGACAAGTTCAGGAAGTACTGGCTCTGCAACGCCCATGACATAGAAGTGTGGCAAATCCTGGGGAAGGTCTATGTCCAACGACGGCTGATAAAAGACTGATGATGATGAAATGCTGCAAAAAGTTTTTATTAGATTTTATACCTATGCAGTCAGTATTTTGTCATAACTGCCCATCTAGAGTGCCCTATGGACAGCCACCAAGATAATTTATGACGATTAACTATGCAATCTCCCCACCCCCCAAGATTTTTACCTTTTTAAGCTCTGTCTGCCCACTGGAATGTAAGGCAGGAAATGGTTTAAAATTGCTCTGAGTATGTTGATTTGACCAAATTTTTGTGTGGTAGGAGTGTGGCAGGGGAGGTAGTTCTGAAATTGTTGGTCTGATTTTTTTTTTTATTCCCCCCCCCCCCGTCTCTGCTTTTCCCTCCCAACAAAACCCCTTATCAAGTCCTGAGTTATTCCACTGGGCACTTGAGGGGCAGGAACTGAAGTTGTTTTGTTCTCAGCTTTACTGTTGTTTCTTGCTGTAGAAGTGTTGATAAGCACAATGAAGTGAGACCCTTTGAAACATCCCCCCCCTTCCAACCTCTACCTCCACCTCCACCTCCATTCCTCAAGGTCTAATCTGTGTTCCTACAGAACTTTGCTGACCCGGAAAATCTAAGTGTAACCCGTGCTCCCATCCCGTACCACCACCTGAAGCACTGACTTTCCCTTCCGCCCCTTAACTTGACCACTCCATACATTATTTTTAATATTTATTTCTCAGATAACCTCATTCCTCTCTTGTCTTCTGTGAATCAGCAATCTCAAAATTGATGTCATTTGAAACATTGAATTAATAATTGAACTATAATCTCATGGGAAATTTGATACTAAAATTTTTAATTCATTTATTTTTTTTTTTTTTTAAGAGAAACAAAATTGACCTTTATTATTTGAGTACCAGGTATTTATTTTTTATCAAAATCCAATCTTCAAGTGATTTTTGGTAGAATTTTAAATCTCTGGGTTTTCATTTAAAAGTTCTCTAATTGAGATAATGACTATTTTTTATTCACATTATCACAACCTTTTCACTCTTATTTTCCAAAAAAATATCTCCGGTTCCACAAGGTGATTACAATTAATTTTTATACAAGATTTTTCTCCCTTATCTATTCTCACTAACGGCACGAAAATTTTGACTATAAAATTAACTCCTATACAAGATCAGCAGTTTTTTAAATTTTTTTTTACATTTGGCATAGATTTCCTGTGAATTATGTCATTGTCAGGGAGCATTGATGAATCACCGTAACCCACATGTGTACCAGAACTAATAGTCTAAAAAAATAGATCTTTTATCTAAGGCTATCTAAAAAGAAAACACTGATACAAGGTTGTTGCTTGCTTCAAAATTACCAAAGAGATCCCCAAAAGCAGTTTTCTGTAAAAAAAAACAAACAAACAAACAAAAAAAAAATTTTTTCGATGGTGCTTAGTAGTGGACTCTCTTCAAAAATACAACAAAAGAAAAGGAATCAAATCTGCTACTGATTGGGTAGCTGCTTCAACATAGCGTTGCTCTTACCATTGAGCTAAACAGTCACCGGTAATGCAAAGAACCTAAAAACTGACATTCATTTTGTAATAACCGCAGATCATATCAGATAGTTTTGAAGTAATATAATTATAATTATTTCTAATTTAATCTTCGAAAGTGAGAAAAAAATTAAAGATTTGTGAAAATGATCCAATATACAAACCATCCCTGGTACTTTGACCACATCCTAGAGGTGTTTAATTTCATTGTCAGCATACCAAAAACGATTAGTTTTGCTTGATATCTACCTGGAGCAGAGAGAACACCCCCAAATTACTGTACATGCTGAGGTGTTGCCAGAGATTTTGACTCCTTGAGGCCCCTTTCGGCATTTAGTGAAATTTACCATGAAAAATGATGTTGGTCAGTTTCTAAAGCTTTCATTGGCCTGTCCCCCTTGAGGACAGGCCCCTAAAGCTACACCTCTGCATATATGGTGAGTTGAAGGAAATTCATCCCTCACTTCTTTTGTGGTTGTGTTCAAAGAAACATATTAAAGAACATATTTTCCACAGCGTTGTCAAATTTGAACTAATTTTTCTACTTGGGCAATGTGGGGTATCCTTGGTAGTATAATGGAGGCACTAATATGTTAAGTAAAAATATCTAATCATGTTTCTGTGGAGTTGGAGCAGTTTCTTCTCAATCTTAAAATTTTACTAGACATAATAAAGAGTGTCTAAATTTTTAGCCTGTTAATTCTATCAGTACAGCCTCTACTTGTCATACATACATACATAGTCAGCAACTCAGGCTTACTAAAAAACTGAAGAAAGCTATGTTGATAGTTTCTGAATGCTGCCTTTCATTTTAGATGTTTTATCAAAGTTAACAAGAACTATTACAAAAATTGAAGATATCAATTCAACCTTATGAGGTTTGAGCACATGACCTGACCTTTTAACATCTGGTCATGAAAGCCAACTGATCTTTGTGAAATTTATTGCAAGTGTTAGGCAAAGACTTGATGAATGGGAAACAATTTATGTAGAATTATTCGCAAAGGGCACAGACTATTATTCCACATGCTCCCCTTCTCAGTGATATTCTGAGGAAGTACTTGGTGTTATGCCTCAGGAAAAGCTTTTGTATGATGTAATTTTGAACTCTTAAATTCATGAACTGCTTGAAACTGCTCTTATACACTGGAACTTTTCAGTGAATAGAATTTCACGAATGGAACTCTTTTGTGAATTGAATAAAAAAAACAAAACAAATTTACCTGAAGTTCCAAGAGAAGTAACTGATCTGAAGATATTCCCCTTGATTTGAAACTTGAATTTGAAAAGGCCTGATGGTATCAGTATAGAAGTGATTCATGAAAGAGTATTGACTTGGGTCAATCAGTTGATAGGATGTGTATAGTGACTAAAAAATTAATCCCTGATCTGTAATATGAGTCAAGTTCTGTATGGTGGCTCAAACAGATGATTTTAGTGATTTGAGTCGGTTCAGTGACTCAAGATAAGTTTGAAAAATTGTGCAGTGAGTAACTCGTTTAATATCTGGACTGGTATTGGTTTGGAAAAAGGGCCTCTGTGTGGCGTTTGTTGTTCTCGGGGAGGGGGGTGTATGATGATTCTGATCAGTAGATGAATAAGATCTGGTGAGCTTTGATCAATAGATAGATGAGATCAGTGTGAGGATTGTGGATCTGTTTGGAAGAATGAATACATGCCGTGATCTCGGATCAACAATGATACTGCTCAAATGTTGTGAGTCCGGATCAGCTACTATTCGGGATCATTGTTGTGACTAATGCCTCTGTTGTCTTGGATAAATATTTTGGTCCTATTGCTGTTGGAAATATAGTTCAATACTGCAAGTGAGCTTGGATCACTATGCGCATTTCATGATATAATGTGGTTTGAGATATAAGGAGCGTTGGTCATGGACCTCAAAAATTTGCTTCTATTATCACCCACTCGTACAGCAAACCTCTAATTGAAATGGAATTTCATCAAAATACTTAATGTTACTAAAATATTAAATTTCTCCATTTGTAATCAATTGAAATATGATTACTTATATGATGCTTATCTCAAGATTTCTTCGATTTAGTGATGGAAATACCAGCGAATGGGTTGTGATACTCATTATTGACTTTTGATTATCTGCAGTTCAGTTATAACGTGGTTGTTTTTCTTGGACTCCAACACCTGTGTTATAAAAGGGGACTACTGATATAACTTGGCAACCAATCAGAGGGGGCCAAACGATGCAAGTGTGAAATGACACTCTTCTGTGGGGTTGCTCAGTTGACAGTGGAACACCATCGAGTTAGCTTGTATACTGTGTGACTGTCAAAATGATTAAGTCTGCTGATTTATTGCATCTCATCGCAAAACATGACATCATCCTGGTCTATCAGCACACCCTGATTCCTGTAACTTATAGCTTTTCGTAAAAATTTCGGACCGTGGCCGAGATTAAGGAGAATGAGACAGCTGATCGAAATTTCAGAAGAGAACTGTTGAAAAGAAGAGATGCTGGGATAAGTGTAAGAGGAGCACTTTAACAGGAACTAAGGCTCTATTTTTCTGTATAGGTTTTTTTCTTCTTGTTGATATTAAATGGTTGGATACTTTCATATGAATTATGGCTGTAAACCCTGTACAGCAAATAGAATTTGGTTTAGATTCTTTGAAACCTGTCAACATAAAATAAGAAATTCCATGGTGGCATAAATGATTCAGTACAGATATTGTATTGAGGGAATGGAGATAATAAATGGGATGTTTTTAGAATCTGACGAGCCTTGTCGGGTGTTTGAGTCAGATGAGATACACCGAAAGATTTGATTGCCTGTTACGTATGCTTGTTTCATGAAATGATTTGGCGTTTTTGGCAGTTGATGTCACTAGTCAAATTATTTACATTTTAAAAGAGGCATGCATATGATTTTAGTCACATTTGCTCAACAATATCTCCGAAAGTACCAAATGAATTTCAATTAAATTTTTTCGGAAGAGTAGGACTAGGGTAAGAAAGAGGTAGTGAAATTTTTGGGTGGATCCAGGAAGTTTCTTTTCTTCATTGAGATACTTTTTTTTTCGATTACAGAAATATGTATATACTTATAACTAGTCATACGATTATCTGAAAGTTTTCTATGAAATTTTGTGTAGGGTTGGACCATAAGCTACATGAGAACTGATTGAATTTATGAGCAGATCTATGCACAATTATTTACCCTATATCGCAGTTATGTCTGCACCGTATAATATCACCACTATTTCATGTCTGTCCATATAATATCTCTAAGTTCTCAGTGAATTCTATAGAAGAATTAAATTTCCGAGCGTATTTATGCAATACTATCTCCCCTTCGTTGCAGTTTTGTCAAAACCATGTAATATAATGCTAATTCCCCCTCTTCCCTCTTGTCCATAAGATATTTTCAAAAGTTTTTAATGAATTTCAATCAAATTTTGTTGAAGGGCAAACAATGGATTACATAAAAACTGATTCAATTTTTGTGTGGATTCATGCACAATTATCTCCCTTGTCATAATTATTCGTCAAAACCACACATCACCACCAAAATGTTATGTCTGTCCACACAATATCTCCAAAAGTCATGTATAAGTTTCTATGAAATCTTCTGGAAGGTTGGACAATGAGGTATGAACGAGGTGGTAAAATTTAATGGTGGATCCAGGAATTTTTTTTTTTTTTTTTTTTTGTATTGTGAGACAATTTTCTTTTCCTTTCCTCCCCCAATAACATTTTTGTATATGCTCATGACTGTCCACCCAATATATCATTAAGTTCTCAATGAATTTAATGGTATATTGTGGAAGGGTGGACAATAAGCTACAGAAGAACCGATTAAATTTTTGGGCGGGTCCATGCAAAATTACTTCCCCCTTCTGACAATGGAGTTGGTAGAGGCATTTACTTACTGAGTATTGTTTAGTTTTAGTGTTAATTTGTTGGCAAAGGTTCAAAAATTGGATCTGGAAAAAAGTAGTCAAAAATTAATAATGACCATGCTTCATATTAGAAAATCGGACAAGTTGAGACTAGTATGCTTGTTGCTACTATTAGGTTTAAAAGCAACGAAAATTAGATGAAATAAAAACTAGCAAAAAATATTAATGGCGATGCTTCATTACAAAGAAAAAATGGACAACTTGAGACTAGTACTTCTTCTGCTTTCATAGGAATGGTCTATTTTTGGATAGTTCGGAAACTTGTGATTTCTTCACATTGATAATATTTCTGATCCATGCTCCTTTACGGTTGTAAAATGTAGAACAATCTGAACGTCACAATGAAAAGTCAAAATTAATAATGAAAAGGTTTCATCTAAAAAGAAGAATAGACTGGTTTGCTAGCCATTGACTGTTAGCTTTGAATGGATTCATGTGAATACATACATACAAATGTGTGTGTCAGTATGGTACTGAATATCCATCTTATTTTGGCACTATAACAGACAAAAGTCATTCTGAAGTAATTACTGCATTGATAATATTTCCGGTCCTTGCTTAATTAATGGTTGTAGAATATAAAACAACATGAACATTGCAATAAAGATTAAGGATTAACCAGTCAAAATTAATAATGAAAATACTTCATTCAACGGAAAAAAGTTGAATGAGACGAATATATTTACTACAACCGGACATCAAAAATAAGATGAAATTAAGACTTGTGTATGAAATGAATATCAATTTTTCTAAATCATTGTGCTTGATTCTAGAAACCTCATTTTCGCAAAAAAAATTGCCCTTCAGTAAAATCCAAGTCGCACCATCTTCCTGCTCAGTTTTCATTAATCAGATCTGACAGGTGTGTATGCGTGTGTGCACTTTGAGGCCTCACCTTGCGCTGGGGCTTCTGCTCATGCTAATAAACTCGTTGCAGTGGCATCCCTGTTTTTTTCTTCTTTCTTGCTTGTTAGTCTTTGTTGCCATGGTAATAATATTCATCCATCTTTACCCGGCCTCTTTCCTCTCTGTCCGTTATCTGACTGAAGGTTGAACTGTACTTAAGAGACTGTCTTTTGTATCTTTCTCTGTTTAATCAGAATGATGGATTCTCTCCTGTTTCTATAGCAACTGGACTACCATGTTATTTTCTTCAGCTAATTTCTTTTTGTATTTACCTGACTTGATATTTTAGAACTTTTTTCTTTTGTAATCTTTGTAAGCACCATTCTTGATTAAAATGCAACCCCCCACTTGTTGTAGGTAAAAATCAGTAATATTATTTTTTTTTTTCTTTTTCTTAGACTCTAGTATAATGCTACCCCCAAATTTTGACTTTGATTTTTTGTATTAAATTTCTTGCATCATACATGAGTAAATATGGTATTTACTAAGTCTTACACAAGGCCACAGGTGGTGCAGTTCTATGGGAAAGGCATTCTCTGGCTTCATTAAGGAGGGGGAAAAGCATTTCTTTACTTTATTAGGGAGGGGGAACAGCATTGCATCACTCCCAATTTTTAGAGATGTTGAGAATATTGCACAGTCTTGATTATCTTTTTCTGGCCTTTGAAGATGAATAGTCCAAGAAATATTTCTTTTGTAGAAATCAAGTTGGGACCACCATTGAAATAGTGTGGTTTTTAGAGAAATCCAGTATTGTTTGTACATAAACTTCTGTCAAATATAACAGAATACACACAAAGAAAATACGAAGACAAGGTATGCCTATAAAGATATAAACATTTAATTTAGAACAAGAGTATTAGCATAATAAAAAAAAATATCAAGTTAATAGAATGTAAGTAATAAAAGAATGTTGAATGAAAATGTGAATAATGAGAAATAATTTTTGCGGCAATATTAAAGGAAATTTTGAAAGGAGTTTATGTCTGCCTATTGCAGACGGGCTAGTGCGCTTTTCAACTTGGGCAGGTTTACTTTAATAACCAAGGTGCGTATGTATTACTGAACAAGAATAGTAAAGGCTCTGTGCTAAAAATGGCTCACTATCTGTGTTAGTTTTCTATTTTTAATCCTTCCGTAAGAGCTTGTCTTAAGAGCTATCTTGCTCTAACTTGGTGGTATGGTGTCTGTTTATACTAAATTTATTGTAAATTTTGTATTTCTAAACATAATGGAACTTATATAAAGTTGCCATCACAGTCAATAATTGAACAAATGTAAGGTCAAAATCCAAAATCACGTGGAAAAAAATTTCATCAAAGAATATAGTCGATTCTATTGAGGACATCAATAACGTTTTCCATTGGAAAACATCTAAGATAGTTGAAAAAAACATTTAGAAATATCTAGATTCTGTAAAATCTAGATGTTATTAATAAACCCATCAGAATATGGTACAAAAAAGCTTTTTCTAAAGATTAAAAAAAACAACCCCAAACCATCCAAAATCATTTTTAGAAGGGTTGTAGTAGTTACTGATGCCAACTTTGAAGTCTAAATAAAACAGTATGGCCAGGAGTGCTGGAGCACAAACACATGCACATATAAAGAAAAAAGATAAAACTCTTCGCCATTTTGGATGGCTATGGTCATTCTAATCATTTTTTGTCCAATTTGGACACGGTAGAAAGTTGTTCTGAAGGCTCATTCATTCACTCATGACGCTTGTTAGAATAAGCAAACCTGCTTTCCCACACTTATTTTAGCAATACATGAATGAGTCACGTCTGCCATACTTATTAATCCCTCATTGTCAAATGTTTTTTGGCTAACCATGTAAGCGAGCCCTATGTATATGAAAAAACAAAAGAAAAAATACGTGTATGACATTAGCTATATATTAAAATCATATCCGAAAAGGGGGTGGTGCTTGAAAGACACTACTGGGGTGTCATGTTGATATAGCTGTTCTGTTTTTAAATCACCGAAACAGTTACCTGGTTAACAACCGATGGTCTCAATAAAAGGAAGTAAATATATAGTGCCATAATATCAAAGTATACGTAAAACACACCGAAGAAAATTATGTAAATTATATTAACAGATATTGGGGAAATAAGTGACTGAAGTGACACAAAATTTTTTTAACGTGTTGAGTGTTTAAAGCTGTAGACATTGTATGTATGTATGTATGTATGTGTGTGTGTGTATAATGTTGGTAGAGAATAAACTTAGTTTTTCTGTGTAATTAGTATTCTTAAAGATGATATCATAAGTTGGTTTGCATGCAGTCTTAAATTGAAACCAGCACAACGAATCTAATATTCACTTGGGCGAACATTCAATAGAAATAATACAAACAGTGAGTCATGTCCGTTGCTATACTTACTGATCCTTCATAGTTAAATACGTCATTTGGGTAACCTACATTTGTAGTATAAAATAATATCAATATACAATACACATAATACTCTACATAAAATGATGAACTAAATGTATGACATGAGCTAGATAGTGAGAAAGGGCGTGTGTCGTTTAATCAACACTGTTGGGGGTCCCATGTTAATGTAACTGTTTTGTTTTTAAATCCCCAAAACATTTACATGGTAAACAACTGATGATCCCAACAAGAGAAAATTTGTTATAGCATAATAACAAATTATGTGTGAAACAGGGAATAAAACGCTGAAGAAAATTAGATAAATTGTATTGATAGATATTGGGGAAATATGTGACTGAAGTGACACCGGAAAGATTTTTGAAAGTTTTTTAATGTTTAAAGCTGTAAAGCTTTCTTGATACACACACACACACACACACACACACACACACATATATATATATATATATATATATATATATATATATATAAAATGATAGACAGAACATTGCATAAAAAATTCAAGAAACTTATCAACAATTGGACATATTGAATGGATCAAGATCTTGAAATAATAGAAACTAAACAATAAAAAGCTTTAAGTATAATTACACAACTAACGAAAAACATCGAATCAAAGCAAGAGAAAAAATAAATTACATTCAAATTGTAAAAGTGAGCTATAACCACAAATATGTGTGTAATTTTACTCGTTATGTGTATCATCTCTTACATTGATACCTCTTATTGCAAGAGAAATGTATGCTGAAATCTTGCTCAGCGAGAGGTCCCAACTGCCAAACAAAATATCTCAGTGAAATATTTAGTTTGTGAAAGAACAAAAACTACAAAATTTCATAAAATTATCAACCCATGTAGGTCTATGATTATCTACATTTATATCTAGGCTTATTTCTAGGGCAGATGTACGAACATTTGTTAAATTATAATTGTATTTGTTATATATTTATAGATGCTTTGTTTAGAAAGTAATGAGTACATTGAATGTTAATTCATTTGCAAGGTTGTTATTATGGTTTTAGCCGACTGATGTTTTTATTCATTGGAATGAAATTCTGAAATCTCAGGTTTAATTAATAAGTCAACGAATTTTTATCTAACAAAATGTTTTGTTGAATAGTTTGTCCTTGTCAAGAAAGGTACAACTGTACTCAGTTCTTCTGTGACTAAGCACTTCTGAGGAAGTAATATGTGACCAAAATAATGTAAATAACTTCTTGAGTTTTAATTTTGGTTTTAACTACAAGAAAATAGCCTCAAGTTAGTTGTAAGAAATGATGAAAAATACTTTAGTGCAACTAAAACGCATTTTATACCATTTTTAATGCATGATATTTTATGAAAAAATTAGACCAGTCCAGCCATTTTCTAGGAGTCAACTCATTTGACAAAAATATTGAAATCTGTAATTGAAATTATTTCAAAAATGAAATAATTGTCATGGAGATAATTTATTTTGGGAATTAGTTACTTCGATGATTTATCAACAAACATGTACTTCTCACATAAGATATGATGAAAAATGAATTTATTCACTCTATAGTAACTTTTTTATGTAAATGATAATCAAAACAAAGTCCCAACCAAGTCTTACGGCCCCTTTTAAATTGTTATGGATGTCCAAAAGAGAAGAAAAGAATTGAATAGTTATATGGTTGGTGCAGAAGTCACAAAGGGTTTAAAGCATTTGTTTCTTTTTAGTTTTAATGATTTTTCAAATAATTGTTTATAACAAATGATATATATGAACAAGGGAAATTTAATTAACCTGCCTGCAAAAAAAGTTTCTTCCAAATGCTTGCCATTTTCAACTTCACAAATTCTTGCTCTTTGAATAACATTCTGTGTAACCTTTTGAAGGATATCTGGTCTTAGGCTACTTATTTCACCTCGGATATCTCTAGCTCCAGGACTACCCTTGTCAATGTAAACCTTATCCTTCAAATAACCCCAAATCCTTTAATATGACTTACTAAGATAAGCCAAGTTGAACAAATTGTTGATGAGTTGGTTGCTGGATTATCCTCTACTCTCTTCTGCATATGTATACGATTCACCAACAGAACCTGATTCTCAAAAACATGCAAGAAAACCTCAAATTGTGGACTCAGATGTTGGTGACTGTGCTCTCAAATAACGGGATTATGCTCTTTTTGGTTAATGTTAAAGATATTCAAAGTAAAGTTCTATTATTTTTGTTAATTGCTCAGTTGTGTACTTTTCACAATGAATTCCCAAGGGCTCCTCAAAAGGAAGAACAAAAAATATTAAAATACTAAAAAAGTTTTAAACCTGTTCGTGACTTACGCGTCATCTTGTATTTTCTCTACTGTAAAAAAAAGGGATTTATTTTGTTTTTGCAAGAAAAAACAGTTGAAAATTCTATTTATGTAGCCCTTTATGCAAATATGCTCAACTATTTTTTTTTTATTTCTAATCTTTTCAAGGATGTATTAGAAAGGGAAAAAAAAAAGATTTCCAACCCGTCTCCCATTGCTACGTGTTTGTACATAATAAAAGAAAAATAGAATTGATTCCATGAAAAATCTCTGCTTCATTAGATTTTCTTGCACTTTACAGTCTTAGATTAATAAAACAGTTTTATTTATTGACTAAGTTTCATGATTGTTCACTGGGAATAAAGATTTTACAAGTATTTGAAAAAAAAAGCTTTTATCCATGGAATACGCTTTTGGAAAAAATTATTTCAAAAATATTTTGAGCAAATATGTATTTTATTTTGTAAGTCTTGAATAAATTCTTTTTAAAAAAGCCACTACATAATCTTGAATATATCCTATTTACAAAATCAACTTCATAGTTCCTTAAGTGTTTTATTGAATTTTATTTTCTTCCAATTCAGATCATAATTGATACATCTCCCAAGTCTTCAATTATAATTTTTTTTTTACTGAAGTTTTCATTGATTATTCTTTTAATTCACAAAATATTTAAGTGATTTTTATAAAAATAAAGATGGGGTTGAAGCCAATAGAATTTTTCTAAAAAATATACTCATTCCATAGTTGAATACATCGAAAATTGAACTAGTACAAAAAAAACTTTATTGAAATGTGATTACCTCAAAATCTGTTTATATTTTGCATACAAACTTTTTATGTACTAATTATTACATTCCATTGTTTACATGGTGTATGCAACTTTTTTAAGACAAAAATATTTGGTTCTAAACATGGCTAACAAATACCTTTTTAGATTTAAAAATTCTCCATTCATTTTTCTTTCAAATGGGATAAATATTTCTTACAATAGAAATAATTGAAGATTTGCTCTCAGATGGTAAATTAAATATCAAAGGGAGGTAACTGATTATGTTGGCTTATGCATCTGCTACTAATGTATAAAATGAACAAAAGCAGAAAAATTTCAATGTTAGGAACTATTTTATCAAATTTAAATATAAATTTTGTTTTATTGAATTTAATCATAAAGAATATAATTAAGGGTTAATTTTAGGTTTTTTAAGATTAGGGTTAGTTTTGGGTTAGGTTTGCAAGTAACGACTATTTTTTTTTTTTTTTTAATAATATACACTGATAAATAGCTGTCAGAATTCATGAAACAATTTATTTTTCTGTTTCTGACCTTGTACTTTCAAATGAATTCCCTATTTACTTGCGTATACGTATAAGATTTGGATGATTTCTCTTGCTGCGTATCATTTTTCGATCAAAAGTTCTAGAAGTCCCTATCTGAAACCAATAAAGAATCCACCATTTAAACACCATCATCATCATCCTCAACTATAAGTCCACTGCTGGACAAAAGCCTTTCCCATTCCTTTTCATGATTGTGATTGTGCTTACCTTTGCCATGTCTTAACTGGCGAACCTTTCTATCTCATCCCTCCATCTCGTATCTGGTCATTTCCTACTATGTTTAGTGTCATGTGGGTACCAATCGGTTATTATTTTACTCCCTCTGTTGTCATTTCTTTGTACTAATCTTCTATTTTTATCACCTGTTCTCGGTAAATGTATTCGTCCATCTATTCAAGGGATTTGCCCCTCTATTCTGATTGTCTTTTTTGGGACTTCATCATTGAACATTACTTTTGTCTTAATCTGTCCATCTTTTAAGCTTACTTTTTTACTTTCTCTATTTAGATCAGTTGTCATATTTTGTAATTTTTTTGATGCTACTGATGTCATGGAAACATCATTAGTGAATAACGGGTGATCTAAATATTCTCCCAAATTTTCTAAATCAATTTCAATTAAATTTTCTGGAAGGGTAGACCTTGATACAAGGAAGGATTGATTATATTTTGGGCAGGAACCAGGATTTTTTTTTTTTTTTTTTCCTTAAATTATAGTTCCCTATGAATTCCAATGACTTTTTGTTGAAGGGTTTGGCCCTGGACTAAAAAAGAATAGATATAACTTTTGACTGATTCGGGAATTGTTACACTTACTTTCCCTTCATTGTAACAATTTGTGAACTGGTTTCTTTTCAGGTTTTTGTCATAATTTTGCTGGCTGAAGCATGTTCTTTCTAGCTTATTAAGCGATCTGTTCATTTAAAGGATTAAACATCTTGTGATCATTACTGAGGATTATTTATCTGTTTATGTATTGTAATTACTTACTGTGATTGCACATTCACTGCCAGCACTCTATTGTTCTTCTATGTATTTTTTATATGAAACTGTCAATCAAAACTGTTAACATAGGTTTTTATCAGTTTTCAAGTTGGTCTGGCTGGCTGTGAATATCATGCATGCTGGACACACTGATGGATCTAAAAAAATTTAGCATTCACTCCTTATTATGACTAGTACAAAGTTGTTTTTTCCCCTCCAAGAATTCTCCCCCTTAAATAAATTTTTTTTTGGAGGGGGGATCAGTTTGTAAATTAAGTTTATGCTAAATTGATCCCTTTCCCTTAATTTGTGTCCATGATTGATTTTTGAAAATTTGCACCTTTTTAGTGATAGGTGAGAGAAGTAATTTATCTATAGATCATTCCCTTTTCCTATTTTTTAATTGATCACTCCCAACATGGCATACTGCCCAAAAAACGTTGGTCACATGATAGTTTCTAATGAGTGACTAACCAGACCTGTTTATTTTTCCTAATCCTTATTCAGCTTCTTTTCTTTTTTTTTCTTCTTCTGGCATTGCCTCTTTATTGTTTGAGGTAATCTGTGTCTTGCACAGGCTTATGTACAACTTTGGTTGTATAGGGGTTCTATGTACAATGTAACTGTGATGCTAAACTGGACCCTTACTTTCAGCTATTTATACAGGTTGAAAGTATTCCATTACTTCCCTTGTGATGGTTGGAATATTTTTTTGGCTTGTCATTTTGTGTGCTTTCATTAAGGATGGGAGAGTTGTTGTGATGCAATCAGACTTGCAGTTCCTTCTGGGAATGCTCCCGGTCGAGTTTATGCTTGTTTATTTATTTGTGGTGAGTAATTACTATGTTAGTAATTAATTATATTTATGATGAGCTGTGTTGTTTCATCCCTGGAACACAAGCAAGAAAGAGTTTCCAGACAAATCGATTTCTTAATTAAGTCATGTCAAACATCATTTTTATCAAAGACATAACAGATATTGCAGTAGAATGCATTTAGGTTAAATGCTACTGCAATATGGTCCAATGTAATCAATTGGCTGTCCGATGTATTTGTCTGTAGATACAATTTGTCTACATGTACAATAAAACATTTTAGAACTTGAATTAAAAAAAAATTTCTCGTCATTTAATTTGTTTTTCGGTGCTCTAAATCTGCTCTCCTTGTTTTAAAACTTTGAATTTGGATAAATCTATGGATTAAACACAGAATTTTACCTTTCCAATGCCAAATTTTGTTTTTACTTCTTGAGCCCTTGAGGTGTGACATAGAGCAAAAAAAGCCAAGATCTATACATTAGTATAATGGAGAAGGAAGTTCGAGTGTCCATAAATTCTATATTTTTGCAACTATGGTAGGAATCTTTCTTTGAAAGAATTATTCCTCATTTTTCCAAGCCAAGTTTTCCGATTTTCATTGATCAGTCTTCACTGTTTTTTGATGAAAAGAAATTCAAAAAAAGAGGAAGTTTTTGGACTGAATCATCAGGAGAATATCATCAAAAAAGAAAAAATTTGATGAGCGGGTGTGATGGAGATTAATAATCATTAAAACAGGTCTGGTTAGTCACTCGATAGAAACTGTCATATAACCATCTTTTTACAGCATGCCGAGTTGGGGTTGATCAATTAAAAAGCGGAGTGATGAATGAATGTTACTTCTCTTGGCTTTTGTTGGATGAAAAGGTCTAAATTTTCAAAAAGAAAAAAAAAAAAAAACTGGCATGAACACAGCTGGGCACAAACTAGGAACCAATTCAGCATAAACTTACACTGCTAATTGACTTTGCACCCCCTCCCTATTTTATGGGGGGCTGTTCAAAAAAACAAAAAAAAAACGTTTATTGTGGACATAATCAGTAATAAATGTTGAAAGGTAGTTTGCTGGACCAACTCGAAAATTGACAAAACTGATGACAGTTTTAGTTGACGGTTTCTAACAACAATAAAAAATGAAATTAAAAAAAAAAGATGAGAAGTCAGTGTTTGAACCTTGCACCTCTGCTTCCACTTCCCAGTTTATCTGATGAATTATAAAAAAAAAAAAAAAAAGGTATGATCGAGTGTTTGGGGAGGGGTTGTTTAACTTGGAGATGAATTACAAGACGGATTTATTGACTCATCCAATGACAATAAAGTTTTTCTCTTTTTCTCTATCATATTGCAAATATGCCTTATTAAAAATTTTTTGCAGTGTCAATAATCTTCTAAAGAAGAGTCATTAAAAACACCCCCACACATGGTTAATGAATTTTTATAATTGTGGAAAAAAAATGTTTGATGTGGGATTATTTTTCCTGCCTGCCGTACGGTCACTTGACAAATCCTGTTCTGTGTTCATTGACGTAGCTAAAGATTTGGGGGCACTGAGCTCCTTGAGATCTCCCCCCTCCAGCGCTAACTGAGATATGATGAAAAAGGAAAATTTGCAATGAATACTTGTACTTGATTGGTGGAAACAACTCTTCAGGTTGGATAATTATTTATGTAATTCATATATGTACAAATATATCCTCTTTATTGGATAATGTTGGTAGAAATGATGTAAGTAGACTACTATTGAATCACCATGATCCCAAAAATGACCCACCTGACCAACCAGCCAAGTAGGCTACAGATTCTTCTCTCTTTGCTCATCCGTGTGTATGTGTCTGCCTGTGGATGCTCCTTTTGGAGCTATAACCTTGCAAATGTGCATGGGTACACCACTAGGCACCATCTAAACAATTCTTTTCGTTCTTTGAAAAAAGTTCTCGTTTGGGTTTCTGTGGTCATTTTGAACCAACAGTGCCCAAATCTTGTGCAGGTATTTTAATTTTTTTTAGATAATTTTAGATGAAATCACTGTAGCCCCACAAATAAACAATATACTCAAGTTTAACATGACAGTTTGTGTCGTTAAATAAACAAAAATTTTGAAATCACTTTTAGTTGGTTTTGATTTTTCAATCAAAAATCCAATGTCATTTTTCTACTGAATCAAGGTTAATTTTCAGCGACAGCAGTCATGGATATAGAATGTATTTGTGTTTACTGTATCTGCATAAAATTATTCCAGTTGCTGCACAAAGAAAGCTTGTCTTCCTGTAAGTCTCTTATAAATCTAAAAAGTTAAAACCTCCACCTGTGTCCAATGAATATGTCTACTAAAAATGTAATAGCTCTAAACTTTTCCTCCCTCAGTAATACTAATAATACTATGACTACTTTAAGAACACTCTATATGCCAATCTTACACACAGCATCTGATGCTGGTATTATGTTTGAAATTCGATGATGAGTTGTGTAACTTGCAAGATTTGCAGTGGGAGCTAATCCTCGTAAACTTTACAGACCTATAGTATATGCATTTTCAAATGATAAAGCAGGCCCTCCTCACCAGGAGAATTGGTGCAACACAATCTTCCAATCAACCTTTTTTCTTCATTTAACCTAGTGTAAAACTAAAAGCTTACTATATATATATATATATATATATATACATACAGATGTTAGGCATGTTTTTCATTTAGTTATTTAGCATTCATTGTCTGCTTAAAAAAAACCCCAAACAACTGAGAATTGAAGAAAAAAAATCTTACTCGTGTACTCTAAGTGTAATGGAAAAGCAGTTCAGTTATTTTGTTCTTCCATTTTTATTCTCGTTTATTTTAATCTCACAATTTATCATAATCCATTTCCTACTTGTGAGGCCCATCGAAGTTTCACCAGTGTCCTGTCAACCATTCATTTGAGGAACGACTTCTCTACCCTGTCCAATGCCCTCCTCTCATGACACTAGATGAGGTGGTTATGTGTCTCCTGAACTGGTTGCCAACCATGGCTCAAGAAACCAGTCTGCTCTGCCATTAGGCAGTTGCAAAGGTTCTCAGCGCTCGAGTCTAAATACTCTGTCGGAAGGAGTTTTTTGGTGAAAATTTCTGCACAATCCTAATATTCACTAGTAACCAAGGGGAATTCTTACCTGTCCCAAGGGCATTTTGAATTTACTTTGCCGATTCCATTTTCTGTTTGATAGCCAAAACCCCTAGGACTAAAAACTAAAGGTGGGGAAAGAAAGAAAAAAAAAAAAATGAATAAATAAATCAGTGAGTTGACTAAAGTGATTCAAGTTTTTTTTTCCTTTTTTCCTTCTTTGTTGTGTTTTCTCTTCTAACAACCTAAACAATGAAACTTATTAGTATACATAGATAAGTATTGCTTGATAGGGTGAGCAGAAATACTGATTAATGTCAGAAACAAAGCAAGAGAATTGTGATTATCACCTGACCATTCCACTTTGTATATAATATAATGATATTTATATATACACACAGACACATATGTCACCTAGAACATCTGTTCGGGCAATGTGTTTTTAGTTTCCACTCCAAATGAAGAATCCTTTACACAGATGGACTGGCAGATCATTGTCCATGTGTTTGCAGATAAGTAGATAAGTTCTGTTATCTACACTGTATATGTTCCATTAGGAAAGATAAGTGTTACTTCGAAAGCTGAGAATGTATAATTGATAACAAAAATATCTGTACTTCTCTTAATGAATAACTGTAGCCCACACATGGCTCAGAACTAATTATCTGAAAAGTTATCTAAAATTATCTGTGGAAAAAAAAAAAAATACCAGCACGGGATTTGGGTATTGTTGGTCCAAATTCACCAAAGAGACTCCCAAATTTACTTTTTAAGAAAAAAAAAACAAAAACAGAACCAGGTGGTCCCCAGTGGTGCAATCATACAATTTTCCAAGGTTGGAGCCAAAAAAATGTGATCCAGAATGCCTAGAGACACACACCCAGATGGCCAAAGAGAAAAGAATCTATAACTGACTTGGCTGGTTGGTCTGGCTGGCCATTTGTTGAACTACAGTGATCTGATATAAATAACAGGTATTATTCCAAATGCTTTTTAAGAATATTTGTTCCATTCTATTTTTATAATAGATAATACTTCACATACTGTATGAGGTTGGATCAATAAGTCTTTTATTAGTCTAATCTTTATCTGATATATTTACCACTGAATTGAGTGCATTGACAAAGGAGGTTATGTGCAAAAATAGATATGTTGTGTAAGAATAAATGCTCTTTCTATTGCTGGGCCTAGGATTTATGAATGGAATGGCTGAAGTTCTCAGTATTTCCTTCATATCAGTGCCTTGAGAAAGGCATGAACCCACTTTTCCCCAGTAGGCCAGGTTAGGAATTTTTGCTTGTTACCATGTGATCCAATCCAGTTTCATATCACTTATAGTGAAGATGGGTATCAACAAGTGAGCCTCATTAATAATTGTCATGACTGACCCAGCATGTTACCCACCTCCCCCAACAATCAGGCCTGGAATAACTATGGAACCATAATGCCACACACCCTGCTATACTGCCTTCAGCTTTTATGAACAACTGAGCATTCAAGGTTAGCGATTGTAGCCAATTATCACCTTTTTAATTCGGGCTATTATTTTAAAACAGTAATTAATAGAGTGGTATATCTATAATACATATTTGTCACACAAACATGAAGGAATTTGAAACTGAAGTCATTGCCACTGCACAAAAATCAAAATGTAAACAATTCTTTTCCTGTTCTGTCTGATATTTTGTTTCATTATCTTGCTGTATGAAAAAATAATTACTTAATTGAATTGAAAAAAAAATTACTTAATTGAATTGAAAAAAATTATGTGCTTAACTATTATGTGTTTTTTCCTAATTTAGGGTCCCTGCATAACGTCTGCTGGGCCCTGCCCTAGTTTAATCTGTGACAATTTATCATGCTGTGGGACTTTTTGATTTTTTTTTTTGTTTTTGATTACCCCGAATGCTGTGCATGAATGTATTACTGTGGTCCTGAGCATAGATATTGGAGTCTGTGCTTCTTTTTAAACATGCATGTTTAGAAAAATACCAGTTATTGATTTATGAAATAGGTTACTTTAAAACTGTAGATATATCAGAAGTGAAGAAGAGATCTATCTATACAGACATACATTCAGATGTCTGTCTATCCGTATATCAAGCATGGTGTATTTATAAGTGATCTGTGACTTGGGGTAGGTGGTGATAGTTGTTAATTAAGTGGATGGCTAAGCAGAGATGTGTGTCAAGTCCCCAGAGTTATTGGTGTCCGTGTGTGTGTGTATGTATATATATATATATATATATATATATATATATATATATATATATATATATATATATATAATGTGTTTACAGTAATTAACTTTAAACACTACATACTTTTAGATATGTAGAAATGTACTAGAATTTCAAAGTTTTAAAAGTCTATTTATAAAACTGATTAACAAAATCGTTTTAGAAAATGACCAATGATGGTTGAAAGATCTTGAATTTAGAACTTGGAAATTTTGGTATGTTTTCACATAATTTTGATTAAGTTTAAATAGATATGAACATTTGCTCATTTCCCTCTCTCAAATATATATATATATATATGTATATATGTATATGTATATATTTATGTACGTGTGCTTACACATGTGGGTACAGTTATTCCCTCCCCTTTCGAAAGGCTTGCTTTACACAATTTTATTCAATCACAAAGACCAATATTTATTCCAACTCACCCTCTGGTCTTGAAGCAAACACGGATGCCAGAAAGTCCCGAACTTTAATGAAAAAAAAGTGAAAAGTGAAATTTGTGTTTGGTTTGTTTTTTTACAAGTTGTTATAGAAGCAGTATGCACCTTCCTCCTCTCTCTCTCTCTCTCTCCTTCTTACATCTCGGTCTTCTGTACATCCCAACACTCCAACACCCAATGACTTGGCTTAACATACCATCTCATCATTTTGGAGGCCTGGGGATGCTTAAAAAGTTTTTGCGTATAAATGAATGTTAATTACTTAGTCATTTTATATCATTCTAGCTTATGAAATTTGAAAGTTTTACACACATTTGCTGACCATAGGGTGCTACCATCAGAGTTAGTTTTGAAAATACCTGTGAAAATTGACCTGACTTTAACTTCATCTTTAAAGATGACCACCACCTATCTTATGTCCATCCTGAGGCGAAATGATCTCTGCTCACAAATTTGCAACTTTAAACATGCAGCCATTCGAGTTTGACTTGAGGTTACCAAAATTGATCTGGCCCTAAATTGACTATTCGAGGTTACCAGAGGTCATTGCCACCTATCTTGTTATCATTCTAGGGTCAAGTTATAGATATATACAAATTTTCAGTTTGTAGGATGTAACTGTAGAGAAGTCTATGAAAAAAAAATGGAAACTTGAAGCAAACATTCTTCGTTTTTATAGTAATTTATTTATATAAAAATTTGTGAAATATATAGGTTGCTAGGGGTTGGTAAGATTGTTGTGTAGTTCCAATACGGATGTTACATCTCTTTGTTATTATGGTACAATGTGTAAATTTTTTCTTATGGGGATCATCAGTTGTTTACCATGTAACCGTTTTGAGGATTATAAACAAAACAGTTATAATTACATGGTACCCCAGCAGTGTTCATCAAACACCACCTCCCTCTCAGCTATGAGTTTTCAATATATAGCTTATGTCATATTACTTGTAGTTTTAAAAAAAAAAATATGTATAGGGTATTATCATAATATATTGTATATGGATATCATTTTATACTACATATCATTTAATTTTTTGAAATACTGGGCTCACTTACGTAGATTATCTCCAATGAGGAATCAATAAGTTTAACAACAGACCTGAATGGTGCAGCTCATAGGTCGCTAGGGGTTGAGATAGTCATGTGGTTTCAATATAAATGTTAAATCTCTGACTCCAGATTGAATTTCGTCTTAGTATATAATAATAAATAATTGCAGTGTGAAGATTGTTGATTTAGCATGGAAGTGCTTAAACATTTTGGACATTTTTTTAACTATCTTTTTTTTTTTTTTTTTCCCAATTTTTTTTCAATTGAGCATTTTTAGAATTCTTTGGCAATTAAACTAGTGCAAAAATATTGTTTGAGTAGGCAACACTTGATTTCAGTCTTGGCCATGTTCTGCTAGCACCCATATCCCGATTAGTTTCCGTGTTCAATTTCAGGTCAAAATCCAGGATTTTGAATTCTGATTTTCATGGCAGGCACACTCTACCCACCACATACCTCAGTATAAAAGATGTTTTAAATTTCATTCCTTTTGCTGCTTGAATTCTACTTCTGCTGACATCTTGCTAGTTCACTTTATCACAATGACTGACTATATGCTCTGAGGCAGCAGTATTTAGACTGTTCCATAAAACCTTTCCAGGGGTTGCGCAAAACAAAATGACAATTTTGCAATATACTTAATAATTCATTTCATAAACAATTCCTTTATGGCTTTTACATATCTTTTATTTTTTTTATTGTGTAGGAACAGTACTTTTCATGCAAGAAAAAAAATCAACATTTTTGCCTTTTTAATTGAAAACATCTTGGTTATTTCACACGACACAGATGTTGTTCAGTCAGGAGTCATTCATGGCTCTTTTTTTCCAGTAAGCTTCTTTCTTTTGAGTGTTTATTTTCTATTTGGATTTATACACAGTCGGATAATTTCATAAACAAGGCAAGAATCTAGTTGAGACATATATATATGTTGAAGGAAATGACAATTGAATGTTGTGAAAGAATCGTTTATGCATTGAAGAATTAAGTATATTGCAAAAATGTCAGTTTGTTTTGCGGAACCCCTGGGAAGGTTGCAAGGAACCCTGGGGTTCAGTAGAGCACAGTTTGAATACTGCTGGTCTACACAATATCTCCAAAAGTTTTCAATGAAGTGGACAGATATACAGATGGAAAGACAAATGGACATGATTGAATACATATACCTCTCTAACATCATTGGCTGAGGTGAAAAAAAGGGGTTCCTCCTGTTTTGGTAGATGATGGAATGACCCTGGATTGACCTCTCCAGGGTACGAGCCTGCGGAATATGCATCGAGGTGCCTATTTGGAAAAATCCTCTTTTTGGCTTCACGGATGTATTCCAAAGGAAAGCAGAGCACAATACTTTTGGCATTGGCTTGGCTGCAGGAGCTGCCAGGAGGAATAGAATTGGCCTCGAGTCTCCTTTCGGGAGACTCATTCCTTGACTTGGAATCAGTTGTCAAATTTGTACACTTGTTACCAACCAAGGCTGGAGAACCGTGTCTTCTCTGCTTTTTAACCATAGCTGGGTGGTGAAGAGGAGATGGATTCATTAGACATTAATATGAAATGAACCTGAATTATCACAGCTGGCGTTTCAAGTCTGTCCACTGATTCCATTTTCTGTGTTGTTAACTGTTGGGCCACCCACACCTGCTATAAAAACCTGAAATGAAGGCTACTAAATGTTAACAACTGAAAATTCCTCTGATCTGTGTATTTACTTGTTTTTCATTATGGAAATTGATTTCATTTCATTTATCAACTCAGAGGTGTTTTCTAACACCCCCCCCCGCAAGGATCATCACTGAAAACGTAAATGATGTCAGAAGTGATTGAGCACTATATGATCTTTGTGTGACAGATGATATGTAACCAAGATACCATTCTATGAAGAAACTAATACTCAGAGATATTTATTGAAAGCTGATAAATATGAGATTTGTATTCTGTTTGCTTTTTTCATTATTGAACATTAAGATTTTGGCGTGAGTTCATTTATTTCTTATTGCGTGTAGACAGGCCAGTCAGAGAGTTTGGGGTGGGAAGTAGCTGAGGTGGGGGTTGGCCCGTGTTATTCAGCGTAGTGTAGAGATCACTCCCTCTTATGATTAATGGGAGGCTCGCTTATATGGTCCCCAGCTGCTTATGACACCTAGTATTTCCTAATGGTCGTTCATCTAGATACTGTCCACCTTGTTGCTCACCTTTGATGATAGTACATATGCGATTTGGTCTTAGGGATGATTACATAATAATCAAGGAATTTTGGGACTTGCTTTGATATTTCATTTTTTTTTTTTTTTTTAAATTCATTTATTCAATCCTAATATTTTTATTAAATTAATTTTTTATTTTTATTTTTTTAATTTTGTTTTTTGAACTTTTTTTTGATGAAATTTTGTCTGGTTCCATGCCGGATAAAATTTCTCGTTGCTGTTGGTTTGACCATTGATCTGATGAAGTCTGTGCAGAGATTTGTCCAACGACCTGTGTGTCAATGTTTCTTCGAAGTAGAAAGGTCGTTGCACAGGGATGATTGCACTCTCTTGGCTTCAAAGTCTTTACTAGTGGTAAGACGATGTATCATAATTGGTGGCCATTTTGGCCGCAGGAGCTGCTAGAAGAGATGTGAAGTTAATTGATCTGCCTTTCCACTCCAGATTTGTTTTTCTGTCAGAGTAACCTTCTCTTAATTGACTGTCTTACGGGGATAAAGGGTTCTAATTGCCTTGTTATTTACCCATAGTTGGAGAGAGAATTGGATTCATGCTTTCCTCATCTGGAATTCGGTTCAATGATTCTATTATCTGTACTAGTAACCAGCACACTACTCTGCTCTTGCATTAAAGCAGAAGGCTGACCAATTGGAATGTTGCAAAATAGAAATTGCAAAGATTGAAAAAAGAAAAATTTTAACTTATGTATGGGATTTGCAATCTATATGGTTCAAGAGTTAAACAAATACAAGAAGGTCATCTTGTTCATGTTAAAATTAATAAATTGACCTACAAGAATATTTCAGTAGATAATGGGAAAAATTTAAAAAAAATGAATTTGAACTTTCCCCTAAGGAGTTCAGGTGGATCTTAATATCAAATTCATTTAATAAATCTTTTTAGGAACAGAATTGAGTGTATCAGCCACTCATAAGTGACCATCGGTCAGTCTGCATGAATATTGATATGTAACTGGTCAACAATACCAAAAAGGACGGAGACCCCTGCCTCGGACAAGCCCTCCTTATTCCTTGACTTCTGTTGTGATGACCAAATTATGCTCTAACTGCTAAATGGCTGTCTCATCTTAATGTTTATGTTCAGTTCACCTTCCCACTCCTGACAACAATTGATTATGATTATTTATTAGAAAACAGTTCATCAAAACTGTCAACATTTTTCAGTTTTCAAGTTCGTCCCACTGGCCGGCTGTGTGTTTATCATGCATACAGGCTGTATTGAACGAGCTATGGAGCTGAAAATCTCAAGATTCACTCCTTAATAAGTAAAAAAAAAACGCTTCCTTTTTGTTAGTTTGAACCCCCCCCCCCATTAGTGAGGGTGAGGGTTCAGTTTTCAGTATTAGTTCATGCTAAATTGGTCCCTAGTTTGTCCCCACTCGTTTTCTGGAAAATTCAGACCTTTTAGTGATTACTGCCAAACGGAAGGTGAGAAGTTACATATTCACTGATCACCCTTTCTTCAGATGTTTTGATTGATAGCTTCTAACATGGCATGTTGCCAAAGGACATGGATGGCATGATCTTCCACTAGTGACTAATCAGACCTGTTTATTCATATATTTTTTTAATAGTTTTTTTTAAATTTCGTCCAGAAATGGACTTTTTTTTTTTCTGTTAGTAGCTGTTGCGAATATAAAAATTGTTCCTGTCAAGGTTCTGTGAGGAGATGAAAGGGTGGGTACTGGGAATCATGTGGTAGAAGTTGGTAGAACTGTTTTTTTAAATTTAAAAAAAAATTTTTTTTATTTTCATAACCATTATGCTACTTTGACCTCAACTATTTATAAATCCATTGCTTGAATGTAATTAATCAATTTTTGTGATCTCAATGGTTTGTCTTTCCTTGGATGGGGTGGTTTGGTGTGTCTTGACTGGATGATGAATGTTTGTGTACAAATGTCTGTATTGTATATCAGGTGAAGAGGTTTCATCTGGCTTGTGTTTAATATTATCCAGTGTAAACCAGTAACTGCAGCTTTTTAGCATTCGACTTTTTAGATTTTAAAGACTTCATTTCGTAGGATTTGGGCTTCCTCTCACAGATAAATTTCAATCTAACATGATAACATAATATAATAATATAATAATATATATAATAATAATAACATAATATATAATAATACCACACGATGGATATGAAATTTTACGTCAGTATGTCGAATGGTCTTCATTCTGTCTCTACATACAATGGAGTGTCCCTCACATCGGAACCCTCCCTATTTTGTCCAGAGGAAAGCAGAGAGTGATATGTCTGGCATCAGCTTGGTTGCTAGACCGGCCGGGAGGAGGTCAAATTGGGTGTCAAACCTTTTGCCCCAAGGGGCTTCCACACCCAAGTAGGGAATCAGAGTTGTCGTTCTCCTAAACTGGTTGTCTTCCCAAGGCTAGAGTCCAAATTGTCCTGATATTTTAGCCATAGCTGGGGTGAGCGTATTAATCGACTTTTTAACCATCAAGTATTTTCCCTAATCATATTATTCTGTTGAGATCCAATCAACTTGACACTCTCATCGACAAAATGCTGAGTCATGTTGGAGAGTTGACTTATCCGGCAAATATTGGACTAAACTTGAGTTGACTTGTACGTTGACATTTACAATATATTATCATTAAGTAGGTTACTACATGATAATGTTGACTCATTTAAAATAAAAATTTATGTTCTGATGATATAGTAAAACTGATGAATTTGAAGAAAATGCCATGTATGCAAATTATTATGCTCAATTGTATAATCAGTTGTAAAACTTGTATGGTTTTGCTGTCTGATATCCGTAAAATGGTCTATGTGAAAAAGAATAACATTGCTAAAAAAAAAAACAATTTCAGGGTTGTAAAAATATGAGTTGTGATATAATGAATATAATCAGAATTGCTGGACATTGGAAACTAAAAGGTAAGAAAAAGCGTTAAATTGAATGAAAAATGTTTAATGTTGAGTTAAGACTTGAAAAAAAACCCTTTTAAATTAGGATAATAAAGATCATAAGTTTCGAAATAAGATTGCTTTCGGCTTCTTAGTGCAAATCAATACCAAAATAACCCTGTCATTTTTAAGGGTACATGCTATTGAATCACGTAAGCCCTACAAATGGCCTGCTAACCAACATGTCAAATGGGCTACAGATTCCATTCTCTTTGAGTGTCTGTGGGTAGATGTTTGTCTCTGGGCACTCAGTCACATTTTTAATGCTATACCCCTAGGCACTTGCTAAAGTTTTTTTTTTTTTTTTTTTTTTTTTACATTAAAAAAAAAAAAAAAATTGCGGGGGGGGGGGTCTCCTATGGTCATTTTGGAACAACAATGCCCTAATCTTGTGTTGGTATATTATAGATAGATCTATTTTTTAAAGATATTTTTAAATAATTAGTTCACGTGCAGGCTACAGTGATTCATATATGTGAGGTACAGATAGTATATTCACTGATTTACTTGGACTGACTTCCTCATCTTGGTTGTTATCTCAACATTTCAGTCTCTGTACTTGCCGACCTTCTCCAGATGTTGGTTGTACTCGATAACTTTCTGGGAATTCTGATCCGAATATCTTATTAGACCAATGGATGTAGATTGTTCTCATTCTGTTATCCATGCTGGGATGGCTTTGGGGGTTTTTCATCACTTATTCTTCTGAGTCAATTTGGCTTTCCAATGTCACTCGTCTGCCTTTTCAACAGAACCTGTGTATATGATTTTTTACCCCTTCCTGACCCAAGGATTGAACTGTAACCTCATACGCGGTTATCTGCTGAATTTTGATCCGTGGTTTTTTTCCACTATGATTTTGTCTATGATTAGTATTCAGCTTAGAATTAAGTGCATTGACAAGGAAATGTGTTGAAAAAAGGTTTATGTAGAATTAATGCTTTTTTTCATTGTTTGACTATGAATGTATTGATTTGATTAATGGTTAGTTTGTGTATAGCTTTATATTGTATAGGAACTTATTAGAAATGATTTCCGATCATTATACGGTCAACATATCATCCAATTTAGACCACGCAAATAGAATAAGCAACCAAAGGAAATTAGGCTGCTGCAAGAAACAAATCTGCTACCAGTAGAGTAGCAGCTTCAACGCAGCGATGCTCCTACCATCGAGCCAAACAGCTGCCTGCAGCGCATGGGCCCAAATAACTATCACCAACCCAAAGTCTCATCTCATTCACTCTCTATTCGCTTCTTTTAACACGACAAATTTGGTTGTTTTATTCTATCACTGTTGTCTACATTGAGTAATGTGTTGACCGTGTAACGATGAGAGATCATTTCAAAAAATTTTCTATATGATAAAATGCTATTTGTAATTCATTCTGTCGGACCAGATATATCCATTTCTTAATACATGTTTATATGTGTGTGCGCACATATGTATATTGTATAATTTGGCCACACATTTTTATAAATAAATCTTACACTAAAAATAAAGGACAAGGAGCATCTTTCTTCTAATCTTTTGTTTTTGTACTAGTGAACGGATTTCTGGTTTCAATGTAATATGTTTACATGTTTCTTTGCCCAACCTCAAACATGTAAATAGTCCACAAATTTCTCTGCACTGTTACCAGTTTCTCTGGAAAAGATGGCTGGCACCTGTCGAATTGCATTGAAACTTGCCCACGTGATAATGAAAATTTTCAAGATATAACACCTGCTTTTCTCAAGTTTTTTTCCTCTTCACCTTCCAATTGTCACTTGTATCAACATTGTGTCTGATCACCTCACATTCACAAAACTAACATACGCTCGTATATATAATATGTGTGTGTTTATGTATGTACACACTCATAGTCTTAAGACCTGTGGTGCTTTTTTCAAGAAATAACCTTCCTAGATTTTGTGTTCTGAAAAAAAAAAAGATAATTGTATATTTGTATTTCAAGTCAGAATATCAGGTCCTTGGCATCATTACCTTTCTCTTTAGACTTTAACAATCAGCTTTGCGTACAAAAAAGTTACAAGATAAATAGCAGGCGCTTTGACTTCTGTGCCTTAACATGAATCTCAATTTCTTTGGTATATAACGTCCTTGACCTATTCCAATAGGTGAGAAAACAAATACCTATCATTCGATCAATACTGAACTGACAGAATTGATGGTTTTTATCATTTACCTGGAATTTGATACGAATCCAATTTCTTGAACCCCCCCCTGCTCCCTACAAAGTGAGGAGAGCTCATCAATCAGAAAAATCAGGTCAATGGCTGACGTTTTTGAGATTGGCATATATATATATATATATATATATATATATTCTCAAGACCCTTATTATATTTGAGGCATTTATTATCAAGATATATTCTCAAAGCCATCATCAATCTACATGTTATAATTACTGATGTTTTGTTTTTAATCATTTACTTATTTTCGAGTATGCCGAAGGGGAGTGATATATAAAATAAAGTGCTGCAGTTGAACATTTGGTGTAGACATTTGCAGCCTGGTGGTATGGCAATGGGTGTTTACTGATAATTTTGGTGAAGAAGCTTCAAGCTGCAAAAAGATAGTATATATTGGGGTAGTGGCATTCATTTTTCCGACTTTTTATCACTCAACACTTGATTCATTGGTAAATTGAATAACACTTCTGTTATTTGTTCTTCACTGCAATAGTTGAAGTCCTTGTATGATTATAAAGGGATTGACCTGCAAACTGAAAACCATGCAAGCATACACCTGTTGCACTAATTTGAGAAAAAGGCAATTGCTTTTGTGTAGAAATATTTACAGTATTAAGAAGAGGGCTTTAATTGTCTCCCTTTGTTTTTCGGAGAATTCAGAGTTTGCAAAATGATGACTCTACTAATCGGTGTGCAGTAAATCAAGGGTCAGGCAATCAGAAGTTAGAGAAAATGATATAGACTGATTAGAAGTGAGTCTTTATTAACTAGGGTGTTTGTCTAATTCATTTAATTTCTACAGTTGGTGTAAAAATTTAAAAGTTTATTATTTAATAGTGTACTTATGTTGTCAAAAATGTCTAGTTTTATTTCAAAACTAAATTTTGCTTATCAGCTGCTTCCCCTTTCCCCAATGTATAAAAATTAAATGAATTAAACAGAAACATTAGTCAATGAAGACTTGTTTATAATGAGGATGTAGCCTACATGAAATTGATATTTTGTTGTCATTTTTGAGACTATAAATATAGTAGCAAAAGCCCCCCACCCATCCCTGACCTCATGTATATATGCCAATGTCTCTTCCGCTTTTCAAAGTTCGTAATAACCCCTTCTGGGATCGCCATTGGCTGAATTCTCCTTAATCTCGTCCATGGTCTGGAATCTCCCTTTCAATAGTGAGAAGTCGCAAGGAACCAAATCTGGGTTGTAGGGGGGCTGATAGACCTAAGTGATGTGGTATTGAAACTCACTCAGTGGCCAGATAACTGTATCGGGATTCTGAGCAATGAATGTGAACTTGTGCTGGAAAGTAGAGATGACATTCTACTTTCGAAAAGAGTTTTTCGGATGATTTGTTTTGTTAACACAACTTTTCGCCCAATCCATTCTACGGCTTTCTTCTGGTGTTCTATCTGAATGTGATGGCGGCAAATGGAATTCCTTCAATGTTAGCAATGCTATCAGATTGGATTTGAGTGATATTCTTTTCATCCCTTGTTAAGCCTGGATTTCAATACCTTGTCTTCAGAATGGATTGTCTGAAATGTTAACAACGCAAACAACAAGGAGTTTGGAAAACTCTCTCCCTGTTAATGATCCTTCTCAAAACTATAGGCAGAATATTCTACATCATCAATTCTGAAACATCTGGCGTCTTTCAATTTTTTAAAGACTTGAACCGTGCTGATAAAGGAATCCTGGTTATTGTGATATCTACCCAACACTGGTTTCCTTCAAATGATTTGCAATCCCAGTCAGAGATTTATGCTGATGTCAACACGGGTGACCAATGTTAGTGAGGTGGCCTGTACTCTTTTTATTCGTTTACACATTTGCAAACATGTAAACATGGAGAGGAGCATGTGCATACACACACACACACACACACACAAACACACACAGCAGTGTATATACAGTGAGGAGTATATGCAATCATTTGTGCTGATATCTCCACAGATGCAGTCCTTCTTAACATGAGTTTTTTTCTCTTTTTACATACATTTGATGATAATTAATGAATGATTACGATTATTGTCTAGACCTCATTAATCAGATTTATCTGACCAGTCTTTATTCTGCATTAAGCTTCCGGCTGAGTACAATATCTTGAATTCACTCATCTAATAAACAATATAATCTTATCGGTTCTCTGTCCATGACCATGGGCCCTTCCACTTGATGGTAACAATTTTGTTGGAAAAGTTCAGAAGTCGGTAAATCTTATATCAATTAATATAGTGGTCTACTCTTATCCAGTTTTTCTTTTCTTGGTTTTAGTTACATGTGATCTAGCCCAGAAATGAGCGTTTTATAAATTTTACTTCATGGCTCCAGAGTGCATTAGTAGTGATGCTGGTGATCCAGATTCGGAAATTATCTTGAGTATCACGAAGCCAGTACTTTCTGAACTTATCTTGTTCGTCATGCCATCTTATATTTTGCTGGCCCCGATCTTGCATGTAATCCTCCAGGATCCACGTTGAAAATCGTAATGTCCAACATGATATTCTCGCTACATTGCCATCTAAGCTTTCTTATGGATTCTATGATCTCTCTAACTCCTATTTTTTCCTCTAATGTACTGTATTGTCTTTTGATCTCTCATAGTTGAGCATGAACTTCTGATATGCACGTTATATGGTCCTCAGTTTATGGGTCAGTCTTTTGGTTAGGTTTCATGATTCAGCTCCATAGATGATTATCAGGAGGATGCATTAGTTTTATATCCTTATTTTTAGCACTAGCAGAATTCAGTTTTCCTTGATGGTTGAGCTTCCTATGCCGAAAGCTTGCCCTTGTGTGATCAGAAAGTCTTTGATGTTTCTGTGACATAGGCTGTTATGGCATAATGTAGAATATCTCGTTTTATTACAACCCTTTTATTAGCTGTGTTAATCTATTTCACATGGACCAATTCATCATAACTTCTGGGTTATAAGAGGAATCTGACAAGGCCTACAATTGAAAATAGGTATTAATTTGTAAGTAAAGCTTTTATATGGATATATTGTTATAATTTTATTAGAAACTGTCTACCGAGGTTTCAGCTTCTAGCTATTTATGTACGTGTTGTATGTCCAGTCTGTACCGATGGAGCTAGAAGGCTGAAAATGAGGACATTTACTCCTTATGTCTTAAAAAACGTTTTTTGACATTTTTTGTTTACCCCCCCCCCCACTCCACCTGCTCCAGATAGGTTTAGCAGCATTCACTCTGGTTTTTTGATAACTCAAACTTTTTTTTAGAGATCACCACCCAACAAAAGGCGAGAATAGTGATTTATTGATTGATTGATGGTTTCTATTGAGTGACATAACGGGCCTCCTGTTATTGTTATTATTTTTATCATTATTATTGTTTTACTGTATTGAATTTGTAACTTCATCATAGGACAAACTTAGTTATTTCTGTTATTATTCGGACCATTAGGATAGTCCAAATAATAATAGAAATAATAATAATACCTCATCTCAAAAATTCAGAGATATAAAAACTTAGTTATGTATACTATCTGCAGTTTGTGATATCCACAGGGATGGGATGGGGTTTGTAACTTTCCCCCAGATAAAAGGTGTGTGAGGGAAACTACTGTACAATAGATACATAAATGTGCATATAGGAAAACTGAATGAAGGTAATGCACAAATATTTTGAATATAATATACTCACCATCACAGTCAATAATTGAAAGACTAGCATCAAAATTTCATCAAAGAATAAATATGGACCAAATGAATTTTATTTGACATCACTGACATTTTCCACTAGATTCTAGAGAATCTAGATGTTATCAATAAACCCATCAGAATAAGGCCCCAAACTGGTGATCATTAGGAGGAGTCTAATGTAGTACTGATTCCAATTTTCAGGTCTGTAGACAAAACTTTTTGGCCAGGAAAAGAGAACTCTTAACCATCTTTGATGGTTACAGTTGTTCAATAAAATATGAAATACAATGATATGAACTACAAAGCACACAGTGCATATCTCTGCCAACGCCATTGTTATGGGGGAGTAATTGAGCTTGGATCCGCCACAAAATTCAATCACTTCTTCCAGTAGCTTATTGCCCACCTTTCCACAAAATATTGAAATTCATTGGAACATGTACCACTTTCATCTTTGTTGATTTTAACATTATGATTTTACAGTAAGTACAAAATCGTAGATTCGTAAGTACCATATAAGTATACTTTTAGAAATGTGTAGATGAAAGTAATACCTAAAATTTTGGTTCTGAAGTACTTTTGTCCTTCACATGTATGTAAGCTCAATTATCTATGTTTGACGTCTGATTTCAGTGTAAAACTCTGTAGATCTCATCGTCATTTGATATTACTAAGCCTTATTGTTCGCAGTTTCTCTAAAAGGTCATGACCTATGACCGTAACATTGCAATTCTTCAACGTCTCTTTGAGAGAAGCAAATTATCCTTTTGTCTTCTGTCGACGGATTTTCAATTTATTGATTGCACCCGAGGGAAGTGAAGCAATATACACATGTGCATATATCTTTGTATGCATATATATATATATATATATATATATATATATATATATATATATATATATATACGTTGTGTGTGTATTAAGTTGATTAAAAATAGTTGTATTTAAATCAAATTTATTATGCTAACATGTTTCAACTTTCTTCGTCAAAGTTGCAATTTCAAATGAACTTGAAGCTGGAGGGTGAAACTTGTTAGTTTAATAAATTTGATTTAAATACGATTTTTCCTCATTGTCATCTTGATACATATTGTTAGATATATTGCATATAATCATCATATATATATATATAGTGTTTGAAGCTGTGAAGCTCTCTCTCTATCCCCACCTCTCTCTTTCTATCTATCTAATATATATATATATATATGTATGTGTGCATATATATATATATATATATATATATATATATATATATATATAAAGGTAAGCTTTACTTTAAATCAACTTGATGTTCAATGCATAAAGCATTTTATGAAATAAACCCATAACACATCGGATATTGTATTATATTGAGTGCTTGATTTGTATTTTTTATATATATATATATATATATATATATTTCTGGAAAGTTTTACAGCTTTGAACTTTTGAATATATATATATTCAGTGTTTGAAGCTGTAAATCAGGAATATGATACAACATAATATAATATTTGATGTGTGATGGGTTTATTTCAAAAGTCCTTGATACATTAATCATTAAGTTGATTTAAAGTAAAGCCTGAAATATAATAGAGCTAGGATTCACTACACAAACATATTTGTTTGCCCTGAAGAAGCCTAAACAGGGCTGAAACATAAACGTATTTGTGAATCAAATCTTTACTCCACACACACATACACATACACATATATATATATATATATATATATATATATATACACGAGTTTCAAACATTTGATATATGAAAACTTTTCTCAAAAAATTTGTCATTTCAGTCACTCATTTCTTAATGTGTTAATATTATTCATGTCTGGGAGGAAAGAAAAGAGAATTTGTTAGATCGAAGGAGTGAAATGCTCTCTAAATGCTATCGGATTGTGAAATTCAAATTTACACATTCTAGCTGGAAACCATAATGGTTGAAAATAATTAGTGAAAATATTAAACAAGATACACTTCTACTCTGATATTTGACATGGTAGATAGTACTACCAGGAACACTTCATCTTTTGGACTGTACTTACAGTCATTTGAATCCTTGATTTATTCACTTGTATGAGAACAAGAAAAAGTTATTGAAGATTGAAAAGATACACCTTGTCTGTCATATTTAATGAAAGATGTATAAGAGAAAAATTGTTGCCAATTATATATATATATATATATATATATATATATATATATATATATAATATATATATATATATATATATATATATATATATATACTCACACACACACACACACACCTGCATATATACCCTATAAGTATTAGTACAAACAAAAACTTTGTATGGATTGATTATGAGAGTTAAAAACCGGAACTCGACACAAGACCCCAAAATTATTGCTATCAGCACAAGGCGTGTATTTAGGCATGTTTCATGGTTCTGAATGTTATATTTCGGGAAAATTGTTCAATGAATGGTACTGTGGATTGTTTTTCTATTCTGCTAAAATTTTTTTGAAGTTTTTTGCCCATTTCCTTTTCATTTAGCGCTTTTTGACATTCACTGGGAAATTATTTTTTGAGTAGGCAACATCAAGTTGGTCTTGGTAATTTCCTCTGCTACCACTCGTGTACTTGTTTAACTGACTCTGTTAGCTGTAATATCTTTCGACTTTGTGTAAGCTCATCGGATGTTTCTGTTCTTCCTTTTCAGAAAGTGATTACAGTGTAGTGTCCGAGGAGGCAGCTGCTCATTCCCGTCACAATGGCTAAGCCATTTGAATTCCAATGGTGCATCCCTGTGCCAGAATTCCTCCTCAAGGGAGCTATGTTTGACAGATGGGATGAGGTAAGTGTTTTTGGCTATATCCTTCTCCTCATATGTGTCCAACATATAAGATGCCTGCATAGAGGTTCAACACGAGTGATTGAACTATTGTCTTCACTAGAGTACAATGCAACCTTGAATATAATATGACCCCCACTTTTTGTTGCTAAAAAAACAAAACAAGCTGTAATTCATCCATATAAAAGCCATCTATGCGAATTGGTACCTGTGTTTAATTGTATGATTATTTGTAGTGTCCTGTCAAAACCTATTATGGAATTGTCCATGTAAAATATATTAAGAGCTAAAAAAATAAAACAAAAACAAAGGATTTTAAAATGAGGCTGTTAACAATACAGAATACGTCATAGAAAAGCTGGATATTTGAAAGTATTTCAAATATTTTTGTAGTAAAATAAGTTTCTTCCTATGACTTTTTTTTTCATACTGCACAGTATCAGTAGTGACTCTTCTTACATAATATTTTGTCTTGAGACTTTGTTTGACCGTTCTTTAAAACAGCTTCGGTTAGGTTAAGACTTAAAAAAACAAAAAACAAAAAATAGAATTCTTTATAAAATATCTTTTCTTAGTGCCGATCCATGTATAAATAATCCCGTCATTTTTAACAAGTATATGCTTGTATATGTATCATTTTTTCATACTATGATGCTACCTCCCAATTTTGACACTGATTTAAAAAAAAAAAAAAAAAAAAAAAAAAAAATTTCATTTTTTAAATTTTTTTATTTGAATTTTTTACAATTCTTTTTTTCAAATTGAATATTTTGCATTATACATGAGTCATTATGGTTATCATCTGCAGCTGCATTGAATCAGAAAAGATGTCCATTTGGGGAATGGGTAACCTATGTCTCTGAGTAAAATGAAGACAAAAAAAAAACCCTTATTTTTTTTTTTTTTTTTCCTTCCTTCTTGTAGACTACTTGTGGAGCTTAAGGCCCCCATTTCTTTTCCAGTTGGAAATAGGTTTCATGGCACAAAATTGCTATTCCCATGCCTCCCCCAAGGACTTCCTTACAGGGCTAAAGGGGCTCCAACTGTCTTAATTGCCCATAGCTGGAGGGAGGAAATAGAATAATACCTTTCCTAAGGGCAATAATGCTAGGTGAACGTGGGCAGCCTCGGTTGAAATTTGAACATGGTCTGCCGATTTCACTCTTCGTGCCAGTAGCCACTCTTCACCTTCAGAAACTTTTTTCGTTTACTTAATATAAATATTTACCAGTTGTGACCTTTTAGAAACTATAAGAATTTGATACGCGAATTTTTTGTCATAAGATTTTTTATTTTTTTCTATCCTTTACCATATTCCCTTATTCTAAGTACACGAGTGTAAATACAAATGCGAAACTGCTGTTGAAAATTCCAGATTTTCAACTATATTGGTTATTATGATAAAATGTGCGCAATAAGAATTTAGAATAACTTTTTATTGCATTGAGATTTTAACTGTAGAAACTGAAGATGTGCTAAGACTTCCACAAAATTTGAGTTTTTACATTTTAGTTTTGTAACCGTACGAATGATCTGATAGTTAACAATGTTGGATCTAAAGGCAGATGGGTTATTCTCTTCCAATTGGGCATTGACAAGCAGGAAGAAACACTTACTAGTTTCTACAGTTAATCTTTCAGTTCAAAATTTCAATGCAATAAAATGTTATTCATAATTTTCATCTATTAGTATATTAGTCTTCATCAGTTTCGGTAAATGGTTCTCTTAGTTCCTTTTTCCCATTTTGAATTGTCGTCTAATAATTTTTTCACCATTATGCTTTCCATGATATGCCCCTCAAGAGAGCTGAATGTCTCTAATTTGAGAATCTCTTGTTAAGGTACAAAATTAATCATTCTTGAACAGATTCTCTTCATAAGAATAAACTTCTGACTGTATTCCAACTGTTGCCAGGGTAGAATACCACTTCTAACCTAATGTGCCAACAATTAATTATTTCTCTATGATAATATGATACAATGGAGGCAATTAAAGTTGGCATTCAGCTGTCTTAAGGGGTCCCCACTCTCAGGCTTGGAATCAGTTGTCCATCTCCTACACTGGTTGCCAACTATAGCTAGAGAGCCCAATCTGCTCTGCTATTTATCCATAGTTTCAAGAAAAGATGGATTGATGCCTATCTCAAGGGTGTTAATGCATAGTGAATGCCAGCTACCTCAGCCGGGGTTTGAATTTGGTTGACCAATTCTATTTTCTATGCAATAAGGCCACCTGCACCTCCCAAGAGTGGATTGAACAAGCCAGGAAATTTTAGTACAGATTGAATTTCCTATGTACTTCAGTGTTTTTACTCCTTAATGTGAATCTATACATTTCATCTGTCAACAAAGAATGTCAGCGAAGGTTTCTTCAGTTTTCAAGTAGATCTTGCAGGCTATGTTTAAATGTATGTATCGTGCACACAGGCTGCTACAATGGAACTAGAGGGCTGAAAATTCAAACGTTTACTCCTCATGTCTCATGAAAGAACTTTTTTTTTTTTGTAATTTCACCCCTAACTTGGTTTTTAGTCAATGGTTCAGTACGCAATAAAAGTTTATGCTAAATTGATCTCTAAGCATTCACACTTGTTTTTTCAAAAGTTTAGATTTTCCTGTGATCATCACCCAACAAAAGGTGGGAGAAGTAACTCTTTCATTGATCACTCCTTTTCCAATTTTCAGATGATCCCCACCCCCAACACAGAATGCTGCCAAAAGACATCGGTCACCTGATGGTTTCTCTTCAGTGACTAACCAGACCTGTTTTTTTTTTTTTTTCTATTCAAAAGAGAAAAAAAAAGAAATTAAGTAATTTTCCTTGTCTATTCTGCTTTCGGTTCTTAATACTGCAAACTGATCGTCCACCTTGAAGCACCTGCTGGATAACAAAAGTAACTGCTACTGTGTCCAGCTGTTGTTCGTTCCAGTTCTATTGTCGGTGCCAGTTCAGCTGTCTTGGAGCACTGCTCTTGTGCCAGAACAATCTTGAAGGTGTTCCAACACTGCACGTCTCT
>OY735234.1:16120840-16360840 GCA_963457665.1 Thysanoteuthis rhombus | reverse complement strand
TGTTTATCAAGTGATACATTAACCAAGTGAGGATGGGAAATCATTTAGAAAAAATATGTATGATATATATATAAAGCAATTCATAATCATTCTGTCATATCAAATCCATTTCATGATATATATATATATACAGGAAAGGGTTAAATTGATTCATGAAAAATGGAGAATCAAACTTTTTAGTTATGATTTTAAAGTGTAAAACTTTTACAAAAACTTTAACCGGCTTCGTACATGTCTTCAGAAGGCTTATGTAATTCTGGAGACATTTATGGACTTGATCAATGCTTATTTAAAATTACTATACTTTAAAACCATAACTAATTTCACTTGTTGTATATAAGTAAAAAAAAGGCGAGCTAAACTTTTTTGACTCTCCATTTTTCACTTTTTTCTCGAATTAATTCAACCCTTGTTGTGGAATTTATCTATCTATTTTCATATATATATATTATATTATATATATATATATATATATATATACGAGACCTACCAAGTTACCCGCATTTTGAAGCCAAGGGCTGCTCATCTCCACCTCCCGATATGTAATGAATTAGTATGAATGTCCGTATTGAAAAAATATGCCTGCAAAAATTTTCCTCTCCTCTTTGACAATCTACCAAATCTTTCACATTTCGCTGCTTAGAATTGTCAAGATAACTCCTCAATATACTGAAATAGATGTTTTAAAGCTTTTATATATATATATATATATATATATATATATATATATATATATATATATATATATATATATATATATGAATTGAAGAAAATGTGGCTGTTGTAGGAAATTTTCTCTAATTGTTTATTTTATTTATGCATTCTTGGCCAATTGATGTATTGATCATTTAATGATGGGAGATCATTTCAAATAAGTTTCTATACGACACAATTTATAATCATACTCTCGTACCAAATATCCATTTCTTAATAACATATACATAAATATAAATACTCCTGAAGAAATGAATTACATTAACAGATATCAAATAAGTGACTAAAGTGATACAAAAGTGATTTAAAAAAAAAATTTTTTTAATGTGTATAGTGATTAAAGCTGTGAATGTGTGTGTGTGTGTGTGTGTGTGTGTGTGTGTTACCTCTGAGTCTCTTTTTTAGGTGAAGAAAACTCATTGAGCAGAGACTGCCTTATAGAATGAACATTTAATTAGAAATCCCAGTATCATTGCTGACTATGATTTATCTCGCTCAGTCTGAACAGAGTGGGGTTCGGTGGGGTGTTTGGGGTCTTTTTTTCTTTCCTCTATCCTTTCTGTTTCAGAGATAAGAGCCGTGGTTCACTGACAGTTTCTTGAATTTTTAATAACTGGTTGGGGGAAATTATGATATCACTTTTTCTTCTTTCGGTTAAAAAATGTAAGTGGAAAATGGATATAAATAAAAAAAGGCTTTATGGCACATCAACGTCTATATAATGGTCATGTAATGCTTAAAAGAGGATTCAAATAGATTCTCATCTTTCAAATACCAATTTGAAAAAAAAAAATGCCAATTGTTTTTTTTAATTTATTGGTAAATTTTTCTAATTGTAACTTCTTGGGATACGATAGAGAAATAGGCTGATTGGTGAAGTTTTTGCTCAAGAGTGGCTGGCTTATAAACATATAAAACAGGTCAGTTTGATTCTTTGAAGTATTTCACATTGGATAGTGTGGGATCAGATGGGTATATTTATGGCTCAACTCCCCTCACAAACAGAGACAATAGTGTTACCCAGGCTACTTTGTATGACTGCATTTTGACTAAATATTAGTTGTGTATAATAATCAATAACATTTTAATTATTCATCAAAACTAAGATTATGAGAAAAGCTATTATTCCTAAAAAAAATTGATATATCTTTTAAAAGTCCTTATATCACAAGTCTCCAATTGTTCATTCTGAAATTATGTAAATACCATTCCAAAGGCCAGACCAATAATTCGTCAGATTTAGAAAAAAAAAAAAAAAATCAATTAATTGGTCAGATGACCTACAAAAGGTCAAAAGTTGAGTTCAGGGTCAACTTATTTGAGTAAAAAAAAAAAAAAAAATACATTTAATAACTTTTAGATCTAGTTGAGTGATTTAAAGTTTGAAATTTAAATTGAATGAAAAACATAAGATATTAATCATCAATATATAAGATGTAAAAGTCCAGAAAATATTACTGATGCTATTCTATTAACGCAGGAGCAGGCAACCCTTGGCCAGCGGACCAGATCCGGCTGTGAAGAGATTTTTGACTGGTCTGCGAGTAAATATTGTGATACTATACTTTACTTTTATGTTTTAAAGATTTTTTGTGTCTTCTTGATAGATTCAAAAGATGTCTTGATTGAAATAAATCGTCTTGAGGTCTACGAATGCTAATATGTATTCATGGTTAACCACAAATGATTTTTCTAGCATAGATTATTCATTGATTTGGGGCAAAATATAAATAAATGTATTTAAATGGATAATCCTCATAGTTCTAGCTCTTTTATGGAATTTATTTAAATCATTTTTTTGAGAGCAAGGAATGTTGCTGATAATTGTATTTGAGGAATAGAATCTTATCTATCCCATGCACGATTGGTTCCATTCTATAGTTGCCAAGTGGGAGAAGGGCATTCAAGCAAATAAATGATGTGTGGGTACCAGTCACCCCAACCAACTATCCCACCTTAAACCATGACCTATAAGGTATAATGCTCTGGGTAATTTTTCAAGCGGAACTTTTCGGGTGGTTGGGGGGTGGTGTGCCTCCTATGTTTAGAAATGTGGTAATCTTTACACTGCTCTTCATTCACAAGATTTTCTTATTTTGAAGAAAACAACTTTCATTTACTAATAGTGTCCTTCTAGGGGCTAGAATTGACTACGTTGCTAAAGTAGCATTCGCTACGGGCCCTGCAATTTCGAGGGCCCCCAGCACTAAATTCTTGCATATGATCAATTCAAGTTCACAGGATCTGCACTTGTTCAATCACTTTAGTAATATACTGCCTTCAACTTTTATGAACAGCTGGGTGTTTAAGGTAAGCAATTTCAACCAAATTGTCACCTTTAATTAGAGCTATTATTTCGATGCAGCAATTAATGCAAATGTGGTATCTTTGATACATGTTAGACACATGAATGCAAAGGTATTTGAAAATGAAGTCATAACCACTGCTGAGAGATCAAAACGAACCAAGTTATATTATCATTGAACAGTTGGGCATTATCATTGTGTTTTGTCTTGCTGTAGAGCAAGTAAGAAAAACTAATTTGCAAGTGAAAATGTATGTTTTAATGTTTATGTGTATTTCTGAATTTGGTTCCCTTTATATCACATACTACAGGCCCTGGACGAATTTAACTCAGCCCTGATCCTTGACACTTTTTGATGAGCTTTATGTAATATTGAAATAAATACATGTTGAATACACAAAAAATTTGAGCATCTACTTACCAGCTGTTTTCAGTGATCTGCCACAGCAGGTCTTAATTGGTTTTATATCGATGTTATCTCTATATATATATATATATATATATATATATATATATATATATATGTGTGTGTATTGAAGGTATTAGAGATAGAACTCCTGAAAATTTTGGGGCCAGTTTTTGTTTCTCTTTCCGTCTTGATACTGTTCCTAATTGACTGAAACTCTTCAATGAATAGAATTGGTAAAAAACAAAACAAAAACCCTAAATTCAACAATGCATCCACCATCTATGGTAATAGTAGCTGGAAGAGGAAGAAGAGCCAGTTGTCTTTCTTTGATTCAGTTGATTCTCACACTTGTAAAATATTGAGATATGAATTATTCTGCAAGTATTATTCTCCATAGATATCGCAAAGTCTTTTTTTTTTTACCATCGGCAGGTGGGGAAAAAATTGATCAGGATAGAATTTCTTTTGATTACATCACACTTTCCTTCTATCCTATTTCTGTGATTTAACATGACTGGGACCCACTGACAAACAAGGGTCTAATAGAGATGTGGGGACACATGGAAAAATGAAAGTAGTTATTCATCTTGAATATTAAAATAATTATCTTTAAAAAGGTTAATTAGTTGTTGATGCTAACATCTATTCTGTTGCTTTGTGTGATTTGTATAATTCATCTTATTAAGATCATACAAGGATCTTTGTTTTGCCTTAAAACTTATTAATTCCAATGAATCATAAATTCTCATTGTTTCCTTTTCTTTATAGGAGAGCAACATTGTCGAGCCAAATTGTTTGGTGCAAGTTGATGAATATGGTTTCTTCATTTACTGGAAGAGTGAAGGCAAGGTAAGGAATTCAGAATGATTTGGAACAGCCCCTAAAAAAATACAAATAACTCAACAAATGACTTGTGCTTCATGTTTGGACAGACGAACATTGTTTTCCTAAGCAGTGACTTGTAGACAAAAGCTGAGGTACTCAACAAGTACTACACAAACCCCAAACTTTACTCAGGTAAAGAGTTGTATTCAAAACCAAAAGACTTGGCTTTGATTATGTGGACTTGTAGGTAATTTTTATTCATTTATTTATTGAAAACAAGGCCTTTTCTCCAATTTAGGATTAGTTGTTATCCAAGACGTAGACTACTGAGCTCGTTCTTTTGGTTGCTTTTGTGATTTTTACAACTTTGTGGCTATTTCATTCTACAGCCTTTTTCATGAGTACAATCCGCATGAAATATACTATTTATAATCTCGAGATAAGTTCTCATCATTCTTAGAGTTAGCTCTGACTATAGAATTCATTCTTTTATTTGAAACCAATGTTAGCCTTCTTCTGCAGTACAATCTGTTTGGAAAAAAAAAAGGTAGGGGTCTTTTATTCTTCACGTCATGTTCACCAGTCCTAAACAACAAAACTGCCTTTGGATTTAAACTGTATATCTTCTGATCTCTAGTTAAAGCCTCTAGCCATTGAGCTGCCTCTTAGTCATGACTGAGTTTAAAATCAAACTTGGATTAACGGGTAAGGTTGTTCATTGTGGGAAAACAAAGCTTCCTTTTATTCTGCTGTTGGTTACAGAAATGTTTTTGTTTAAAATGAAATAAAAACAGGAATAATAAACAAAAGAAAAGAAACAAAAAAAGAATTATGTAAATTGACTCCGAAACAAACAACAAAGAAAAAATTGTGAGGTTGGGTAGAAAGCAATAAAAAAAACAGCTACAACGGTGGCAAATTAAATTCATTGGATTCCTCTCATCTGGTTGTGCAACAGCTGTGGTCATTGATAATACTAAATCCTAAGTTCCTCCACAATTTTACGTTTTGGTGGGTTTGGTTAGAAATTTCTTCCTTGGGTTAATTTTTTAAAAGATAGCATTCAACTAATCAAAAGATGGAAAGTTTTCCCAGGTGTTAAACTTGAAAGCATTGTAAGCCCTAGTCTGAGTAACTCGATAATAAACTAAATGTAGAATGAGGGTTTGGTTTGTCATGCTCCTTAATTTAGAGAAATATGGCTATGATTTTTAAAGCATATCCCTTAAATTCATGAACTGCTTGAAACCACCCCTAAACATATTGGAACTCTTCAATGAATAGAATTGAAAAAAAAAATGGAACTCTTCTGTGAATTGAATTGAGTAAAAAAATTCCTGATATTGCAAGGGGAGTAACTCTGATCAGAGGCCATTCCTCTTGATCTGAAATTTGAATTATTTTTTTATGAATTTGAGAGATTGGGGCAATATTCAAAAGCAGTCAAACACTACGCAGATACATCAGCAAAGTAAAATTCTCGCTTGAAGAGGACATGACCTAGAACTGTGTGTATACTCCCAGCAGTCGTGTTAGATACTACAAGGGAAAGACCACCTGCCCGCCAAAAATAAAATTTGAGGAACCCCAAAAAACCGTAATCTACTGGAAACACCTAAAAATGAAGTAGGATTGATTATACTTGGAAGGGGAGAGAGGCACACCAACTTCTATGGAATAAAGTCAAAATAATAGGGAGTTTGGTGGGGACTAATAGAGAATCTTTTTTGAGCCGTTTTAGGCAAGTAAAAATAAGTGCGTATCGAATTTTTTTTTTCCTTTTGGGCTTCTGTACTTTGAAATCTTCGAAGTTAGATTTGGTTGTGACTAACAAAAGAAAAAGATCCAAAGACTTTTCTATAGATTGGCTGAAATATTGTGGTAGCAAACGGAGGCAACACAAAAAATGAGTCAAGTTGATAATGACTCTCGAAATTATAGGCAGGCTGAAAAAGCTGCAAAAGAATTACAACCGAAAAATTTGGACAAAATAATTATCAATCAGGTACATCAAAATTCAATTAAAGTAATTGAACACTAAGTGATTCGCATATTTTGTTTATATAAATTTAGTTTTGATTAGTTACTGTATATGCTGGCATATAAGTCGACGCCCAAGGTGTTGATTCAAGTTTAGTTGAATATTTGAAGGATAAATCGATTCTCTAACATGAGACAGCATTGTGTTGATCAGAGTGTCAAGTTTAGTCTAAACAGACTAATCTGATCCATCAGGTAAAATTTCTCCTGCCCAAAATTCATAGGCTGGTTTATACTGTATAGGCACAATGTAATTTACTGTATACTTATAAAATTTTCAATCTTATAAATGTAACTGATTCTGAAAAAAAATTGTCAATTTGAGTTCCAAGCATTCAGGTGTAAAAGTGAAAAATAATCAACTGAAATCTGGTGATGTGGATCCCTCACCCAGGAAGCACATCCCCTTTGCACGCAAAAAGGTAGGATCTGGGCATGCCCTGATGACTGCTTCCTAGAAAACTCCTTTCGAGATAATCCACCAGGTAACCTTGGGTTGTATGCTGGGTATCCCACATGAAAAAAAGAGCTTTGAGGAGAAGTATATAAATGTATAAGTGCATACCCCTGACAATTCCGTACAAAAACTAAATGGAAACAATTTGCTTGATCTGCTCTTTACTTTAATCACTTCTTCCTCAACATGTGGCCCACCCCTCCACAAAATTTCATCTAAATTCAATGAGAACTTTCAGATATATAGTGTCAACAATCATGAGCAAATACCTAGATTAGAAAAAATATTTGTGATATCTCTCAATCGGAAATAGTTCCTCAATTCACCATGAAATTTGATCATTCCTTTCTTCCCCTATAAATAGACAATCCATGAAATTTCATAGTAATTCATCCGCAACCTTTTGAGATATCATGTGTACTGACAGACGGATTGAAAAATGGAAGGAAACATACTCAGTGATACATAGACCTCTTTAACTATGGTGGCAGAAGTAAAAAGAATGATTTGAGAATAAAAAAGGAAGCCCATTGAGAACTATTATGAAAAAGTGAAATTTGAGCAAGAATATCAATTGAAATTATAACCATATGGATGTTGAATTGCCAAACAGAATTCTGTCTTTGATGATCAAAAATTTGGCAGCGTGGAAATTACTAAATTAACACATAAGTGTTTAAACATTTTGGCCATTTTTTACCATTTCAGCTTTTTGTGTATTAAGGCCATTTTTGGCATTTTGGGGTTGAGGAGGGGGTGTATTTTAAACTAGTGCAAAAATATTTCTGGAGTTGGCAATTTCAAGTTTCAATCTTGGCTCTCTTTTCTGCTAACACCCTGTCACAAACTACTTAGCAATGATGGCAGACATGTTAACTTTAACAATTTTCCCTTTTTCTGTTTCGGAAGGAAACACTTAATTTATATTCATGCACAATAAAATGGCAGTAAACTTATCACTCAGTTTCTTGATTAAAGCAGAAAAAAAAAAAACAGCATGGGTTTCTTCAGTTCTCAAGTGGGTTCAGCTGTCTGCATGTGTTGCCAGAGGGCTGAAAATTGCAACATATACTCTTTATGTTTAGAAAATGAAGGCTTTTTTCTTAGCTGTCCCTCCCCGCCAGTCTTTAGTGGTATAAGGGGTTCTTGCATTCTTGAGATTGTCAAATGAGTCCCTTAGGTTGCGTCTGACAGTGTTCATGCTTGATTTTTTTTTTTTTCTAAATCCAGGTTTTTTTTCCAAATTTTTAATTGATCATCCCCAACATGGCATACTTCCAAAAGACTTCTGTCGCATGTTTTTTTTTTCTTTTCTCAGTGACCAACCTGATCTGTTGCATGTATTTTTGTATTATGGCTTTTTGTATTGGAATTAAAAGCAAAAATGCTATGGAGGTGTCCATTACTTACTTCTTGTGGCATTGGATAAATTTTGAATTTTTGTGGTTAAGAATCAGTTGTCCCTCTCTTAGACTGGTTGTCAACCATGACTAGATAGTCTAGCCTGCCCGGCTATTTACCAAAAGCTGGGTAAGGAGGCAGAAAAGTGATGGATTCATGCCTTAACCTTGGTCATCGATCCAAATTGAATGTCAACTGTCACAGCCAGAGATTCCATTCAGTTGGTTGATTCTATTTTCCATGCCCTGAACCGTTAGGTCATCTGATCATCTGACAAACACCTAATTTCTGGTTGATCAATTGTTGAGCAGCCTCATTTCTTTCCATGATTTATTTTCCTCGGCTGCAACAAGAACAGTAGTTCAAGGTCAAAATGACTCCCCTGCAATAGATACTTCTTGGGTAATGGAATATCAGGTGTTAATATTCATTTCAGGTAGCAAAAGGTTGGGGTTCAGGGGATGTCGGTGGAGGGCTGAATCAAAAGCCAATTGTCGTGAGAGAATGTCTGTCATGTTGTGTCTTCAAAGATTTTGGTAAATCAATACAGGAATACCTTGTGTGCTTTTTATTAGTCTGGCTTTTGTAGTTACGTTACGGTATTGCTGTACAAATTTTACTTAGTATAAACTGACGAAAAAAACAAACAAAAAACACATTAAGTAATGATAACGCCTTGAGTAGTAGTTTCGAATAGCACGGAAAATTTTGGAACAAATTAACTGCACTAATCAAGGTATACCGGTATCTAGATGTTTCTATTAGTATGTGATAAAGTTAAGCCTGCATTGTAATCGAGACAGTGGTGATAGGTATTTGAGCCCAAGTCAAAAGGCAAGGCTTTAAATGCTGATCATCAAGGTAGGCTGTTCCTCTTGCGTGATTAGTGTAACACAATCTTCCGACCCCTGAGATACTTTGAAAAAAGTAAATATTAAAAGAAAAATCATGGAAGAGTTAAAATGCTTTGTAATATTATTTGGCCTTAAAGATGAGAATATATATTCATTAAATCTTTTAAAAACAAAAAAAAAGTTTCCCCGTTGAGTGAAAATTTTGTAAAATTTGTAGAAAAAAAGTTTTTGTCCCTTATTTGTTTTTGTAAAATGAACCAAATTCAATCGAATTTGACAGGGGGAGGGGGACCCTAAAAAATTCTGCTCCCTTTGGGCAAAGTTGTGGCTCTCAACTCAAATTGTGGAACATGCATTCACTTCGATATGAAAATATAAATGCACTAAAATCGGAAGAAAGCTTTTGTAACAAAATGAGGCTATTATAAATGTATATAAAAAAATAATGTATAAAATAGTGTTGTCCACAGACAGCTGTTTCGTTATATTACAACTCTTCAGTCTGGCTTTAAACTATCCAGTATCCCTTCCAGTACTGCTTGGTAGGGTCGAAACCGGCACTTCAGAACCAGAGGCAGATGCTCTACCCCAGCTTTGTACAGAACTGGACTCTAAACTTGATTGTTTGCTTGGTTGGTTCTGTGTGTTTTATGGCAAGCCAAACTGCTGACTCCTGGGGGCCAGAAAATTAGTCTCCAAGGGTAACTTGACTGAAGGATGAACATTGGATAAGTGGAGCTGACTTCCAAGATCATAAGACATTGCCACAGGTCAATCCAATGTCAAAACTACTATTTCATTTTTACAAGGTTAACTGATTAGTTCCCATGGGATAGTAACCAGAGGGAATAGGTTAGACACAAGACTGGACTGATGAGAAAAAAGGTTTGCTGTTAAGGCAGCGGATGTCAGCACAGTTGTGGTCGTCATGGAAGGAAATGGTATGGTAAAGGCTTTTGTCCAGCAGAGGATGCATGACTCCTGCTGCTGCTGATTATATATGAAAGAAAGTGACTAGTTATCTTAATCTCCATAATACATACATCAAAAGTATGTCTGTCAGCCCTTCCTTACTGGGTGTTAGGGAATTAGTTCAAATAATTTTATGATATCAGAATTCCCTCCAGAAAATGGAGTCAGAGATTTCGTAGAAAGCTTCAGAAAACTCAAATGGCAAGAATGTAGGACAACTGCTGGACATTGACTCACAATGTAGATCTCCAGAGATCATGAGTGAAAATGTGTCTGGCAAAATATGAGATGGTGTGATGAAGTATTGGCGTCTATGATAGCGGTCTTGCAAATCTTGGGGAAGGTATGTATCCAATGATGGATGCTATGGTGATGATAATTTTTTCAGCTTAAAAAATATGCATTTATTGATGGAAAAGTGATATATGTTTGATCTTGGTCAATAATTCTGAAAATAGTCATTAACATTCCACCTTTTTCGGATAATCCAATGTTGTTTGAAACAGGTTGGCCAAAATGTTGTGTTGACATGAAAGACTGGGAGAAGAGATTGGATTGTCTGAAAAAAGTTGGAACCTTTGATCATTATTATTTCTATCAACATTTTTTTTTTATCTCTTTGACAGGAGGGACAGATTTTGGAGTGTTCACAAGTGAATGATGTACGTCTTGGAACGGCGCCAAAGATAAACGTAAGTAAATCTGCATTCCTTCTTGAATTTGGTTATTGATTGATGCTCAGAAGGGTCGCTTCCACCATTTTTTTTTTCTTCTTTCCTTCTCACCTTGGAGAAAGGAAAGTTGGATCTTTCCTGTGGCACAACCTTCTTCCCACAATTAACATATTTGTGTATAGGTGGCTTTCGAAATCTCTGTACATCCGGAGACCCTCATTCGGATGATGGTCAACCAACAATACATAGATACATTGATAATTGCACGTGTTCAAATATATATAATGTTGTCATTACAATGCTCTGAAATGTGTTTGTGCCTTAGAACAATGGAGAAAAGTAGATAATCATCAAGAATAGACAGATGAAGAATGAGAGGGACAAATGAGAATCGAAAGTTCAATGAAACGTTCACTATAAAGTTCAACCTCCATTATTGACAGGTCACACAACCCTGGGTGGAAGATAAGATGCTTCTTAGCTGAAATTATCAAGGAACAGCTTTCTATCAGGTTTCAAATAAATCTGACTCAAAACAGCTGAGAATATCAATTTTCATTGATTTTTAAAACTAAATTTGAATGCCATTATTGCAAGACTATGTGATCCTGAGTGGAAGATTTTTCTTAGTAAGAAGCTACTCATCAGAGGACACCTTCCTTGCGTGTTTCAAGTAAATGTGTCTTGAAGCTGTGAAGCAATGTGGTAATCAATGGATAGAGCCTCTTAGAGAGATGTGAGAACGCCTCTGAAAAAGGTTGAAGACAACATCACAATAATAATATCTTGAACTTTTAAAGCTCTACCTAATCTGTGTGTTGGCTATCTGAATATCAAATGTGTCTCACTCTTTTTAGGTTTGAGACGTATGTAATGAAATTGCTCATCTATGCAGTGTTAAGAAATAAACGAAAGAGTAATAAATTTTTTACAGTGCTCATTCCCAAGGGAATTTTAACAAATAAATTTTTGTATAAAAAAAAAAAAAAGGATTGACTGAAAATCAAGAGACAGCTGTTTACTTCATGTGATTCTTCTTAAAGACAGATGTAGTGACCAGTGTCCAAGGTATTGTTTATTCAGTGTCTAGAGTCAGAGGATCAGGTGACAAAATTACTGCTGGTCAATTATTGACCTGTCAGTCTTGTGCTGTAATTTAATGTTGAACAAGCTGACCTTTGCCCTTTTCAACTCTGATTATTGAACTTGTACTTGAAGATGTCATCAAATGATTCATTAAATCATGACTCCTTTTAGAAGAAGTTGAACTAGGGTTCAACTATTCTGAATATTCAAGTAATGAGATTCTAAAGTGGAGGAGGATTGATAGTTTTATTGATAACTTTACAACTGAAAATTTTTTTTTTTGCTACTGGTTGAATGACAAAAAATTCAAGATAGGTCAAATGACTGATATGACAAGAAAAATTCAAGGACAAATGGTCAATATATGAAAAGTTTCAAAGACAAGTGACAAATAAAATGAAAAATTTGAGGACAATAACCAAATGACCATTTTTGCTCTCTTTTCTCTCCTATATTGTCAATTCTCACCCCTCCCTCCTACCCATTTTTCCTGTTTTCCATACCCCCCTCTCTTTCCTCTATTCTCCTTGCTCTCCATCCTCTCTCTGTCTCTCTTTAAATTCTGTTTTCTCTTTTCTTTCTCTCTACTTTTTCCTTCCTCCTGACCCCTATTTTAGTCTTTTTTTTTTTTTTTTTCAACAAACTGATAAGCCTGCATTACGAGAGGCAATGAACGCTTGCGACTAACGACACCTTTCCTGTCTGACATTTATGCCAGTTGCCTACTCACTGACATTTTCGTCTTTTTTTTTTTTTTTGTAGTGGGGGGTATCTCCTCAAACCCCCACCCCGCCAAAGGATGGAAGGCTATTTGTCAACATCCATCTTCTGTCAGCGCACAACAATCTTTTTTTTTTTTTCCCTGCCCCACTCTCTCAAAATTAGAGTCTCAATCCCATTTACAGTATCAGCTGAATAAAGGAATTAGCTTCAAATCAAACCATAATGATTGTTGAAATTGTTATCTCATGACTCGGTGGGGAGACTGCCAAATTGGTGATCTTTTTTGTCTACATGGTACTGAAATGATTTATTTCCCTCCATTTTTTTTTTCTCTATAAAGTAAACAGTTATACACACAATCATAATGTAGGTTTCTTTGTAAATACCTTGCTAGTGTTGCACATTATCTCATGCTTACCTATGATAATATTTTGATTACAAACCTTGGCAAAACAGCAGTGTTTGGCATAAGTGCAACTGAGAGGTATCATTGATTTTATAAGTATTATAACAGCCATTCTCACATTGTCCCGCCCCAATGGGCTGTGGCATGTAAACCATTGATGTTAAATCTCTGTCTTCAGATGGAATTCTGTCAAACTAGCATGAGTTTGCAACATTGAGTTCCAATTTTTGCAATTTCTTCTGCTTACAACGATAGTAAACAGTTGGTTTAAAGGCTGGGATCGGTCACACTCCCTAATTATTAGTGCAGACCAGAGTAATGATCTATTCATTATCCTACCTGAAGGCTGACAAGGGACATGGAAAACTCTCTTTTTGTTTGTGAAGCCATGCCATGATCTTGAGAGCCATATGTACAGGGCACTATGCTAGGAAGTTGGACTATTCATAATCTAGTAAAAATAAATTATGTGACTAATAACAATAGTAATAATAAAATATGGAAGAACAATCCTAATTATCATAATTTATTAGTATATATTTATGGCAAATTTTTTTCTCAGATTGGCAACACTGGAAATTGAGAGAGAGGTAGCTCACACTTACTATACCTTCTTCAGCAGTATGTCACACACTCTGATATGTCTTGCATTATTTCACGACTGGGTTAGCTTTAAAAATCAGTTTTATTATTATCTAAATGAAAAATGTCTCGGATTCAAGGAATGCTTAAAGAAATTTTCAGTGAGGAAGGTTCAGAAGAGGTTGCTCACTAGGTGCATAGAAAGCAAAAAGAGCAGAGGTAGGTGGTGTGTAACATACTTGAAAGGTTCAAGTCAGTAGATAGAACGAATACGGAAGTTGTAGAAGAACGGGAGTTGCCGGGACTGACAATGAAAAGGAGCCAGTGTTCACGTTGACGTATTTGGTGGACGTATAAAATCACTCAGCATCTATGAATTTTATCCACTGTCATCTGTGACATCAGCAAAAGGTTAGATCGATAGATTTGAGAGAGCAAGTCAAAAGGATTGATAATTTTGAGAGAGCCAGTCAAAAAAACATTATTGATATTCACTTGTTGTGGGAGGACAATGCTTAGCAAGAGAGGAATGTGCCCTTTTGAAGCTTCCATAACAATAATTGCTTACTGTTTCATGCAGAAAAAATGACAATGTTTTAGAAATTCTCAACTGCATGTAGGATTTGGAACTGTCATTTATATCTTACATTATAATGCATATATATGCATAGGTATTCATGATGAGCATTTACAACTTGCTGATGATATAGCAATGGTATCAGGAAAGTCAGATGAGTTAAACATGTGATATGATCTAAATAAGGAAAGCCTCTAAACAGGGTTGAAGATGAACAGAATTATGATAAAAGATGTCCCACAATATCCCCAAAACGACCATGAGAATAGATGAAAATTTGGAAGAGGAAAATTCAGCCTTGGACTAAAGTTAGACAGAGGAAACTTTGGCTGCCATTAAGTCATTTGCAATTGTTGGCAAATCTCTTCTTCCTGTCTTTGATGCTGTTAAGACAATTGTCTGAGGAAAAAAGGTTTGCCTGTTTTCTCAAATTATACACCTGATAATGGCCGAAGAATAAGTTGGCAGAAATATTGTCTTGATGATAACAAGGATGAAAAGAAGATTCGATTGCCTGAAGAAAATTTTTAATGTTGATGACTCCAAGTCATAGACAATATATTAACGGTCACTATGGACCTAACCAAATCCTACGATAAAAGCAGATACATGGAAGGAGCCATGATTGTCTGGAGAAAGAAAGGTTCGCCAGTTTTCTTGAATTAAACACTTGTTGATGACTCGAAAGTGAATCAATATCAGAGATCAAAAGAGGAGATTCGATTGTCTGAACAAAATCCTGAATGTTAATGACTCTTCTAAAGGACTTTTCCCAACATGCCAAACAAAACTAATCTTTTTAGCCAGTGTAACTATTTGCTGAATATTGATCACTTGTATTAATTGGTTGACATTTTTACTTTTTGTTACTTTTGCAGGAAGCCAAAACAATAAATGATTTGGAAAGCAAAGGTCAGGGTCCATTGGATGCTCGAACATTGACCATCTGCAGTGGACTTGACTTGGTGAATATTACCTACACTCCAATGATAGCCAGAGAACCAGAGACAGCCAAGGTGAGTTAGCATAAAAGCTGGAAGCAGTTCTGGTAATAAAATCAGGATTAGATATTTAGATTCTTTTGTGTGGCTCTTTTTTGTACAAATCTTTGGTGCACGCACAAAAAGTTAGCCACAAAACCGAGCTAAGACTCTTGAAGAAGTAGACACAAAAAAGCTGAGACAAGAGCTGGTAATATTCGGAAAAATTTTTTTTTTTCAGAAGATGTAATCAGGAGTAAATGTTGAAATTTTCTGTCTTCAAACTCCATTGGTTTGGTCTGTATATGTGACATAGGTAGATAGCCAGCCAGAATGAATCAGAAACTGGAAAAAAAACTTATGTTGACAGTTTTAGTTGATGGTTTCTAACAAAGAGCTTTTTGTCCCCCCCCCCCCATTTCGCATTTTCTTTGTGATCATTCGGCTGTGATTTTGAGCAATGAGACAGATTCTATTATTAGTAACCAGGGTGGAATTCTGAGATGTTCCTCTCTGAATGTTTCGTATTGATATACACACAGGTGTTCATGCAGAGAAAACATAAGCACATGGTTGAATCAACAAGTCCATAGCCTGACAGGTGATTATTAGCTGAATTTTGATCTGAGGTTTTCACTTAATTAATATTTGATATGTGATTAATATTCACTCCTGAATCCAGTGCATCAGCAAAGAATGAGATTTTGGGGAAATATTTACTGCATAAAATAAAAGCTTTTTTCATTGAGTGATGAAGTTTGATGTTTGTATCTATCTCTGTAATATAAGCAGACACAATAATCAACCATTTAATAATATAAGAACATAACCCTAAAAAAAGTCCACTGTTCTCTAACAAATGCTTATAAAATCCTCTATAACCTTTGTTTATTGCACCTAATTTTAATTTTTTGAAAATATAAATCCAATTAAGCATTATAGTTTCTTTCCAATTTCAAAATACTCAGTGATTGTCACTCACTCGTTATAATGTAAAACATGACTGGAAAGAAAAAAAAAACTTGATATTTCGATTAATGTTTCATTTAAACTTACTACTCAGTGGAATGAATCTTAATTTACATACAATTTTCTTTCTTTATTTTCAACTAAATTAATTTATCTAAATATATAGTCTAGAAGGCTTTACAGCTTTAAACACTAAACATTAAAAAAACTTTTTCAAAGATTATTTTGTGTCACTTCAGTCACCTATTTGCCAATATCTGTCAATGAAATCAATGTAATTTTCTTCAGTGTTTTTTTTTTTTTCCTGTTTCACACATAATTTGTTGTTATGGTACGATGTATGAATTGTCTCTTGAAAGGATCATTGGTTGTTTACCATGGAACCGTTTCGGGGATTTTAAAAACAATATATAAGATAAAATTTTCAAGGATATATAACTGTTCAATGTCAACATTTTGTGCTTAACGCATTCTTTTGGCAATGTTTTGTTGTTGTAATCATGAAAACCTATTCTCATTTGGATAACGTATCTTTTTATTATCCAATTAGATTTAATTGTTTTTGAAAGCTATTAATTCTAACTATTGTGCACGGTGATTAAATATCATTGCCGGAAAAAGATCTGTTTTTGTTTCCTTTTTGTATTCTTACAAATTGAAAAAAACATTATGAACACACACACACACACACACATATATATATAAGACATGGGTGGATCAATAAGTCGATTGACTGATATGCAGTTATCCGCTGAATTTTGATGGGAAATTTTCACTGTATAATGTTTGATTTATCTAATCAATATTCACTTCTTAAGTGCATTGACAAGGAAGGAGATTATGTTGAAATAAGCACTTTTGTACAAAATACTTTTATCATCATCATATATTCATGTATACATATATATATATTTCTGTTGTGTATGTCTCTTCTATCTAAACTCAGCAGAAATTCTTAGTAGGTTGGCAGATTCCTTTTTCTGTGCTGATGACTGTTATTCCCCACAATCCTCAATTGATCAGAAACTGTTGATAGGTTTCTCCAGTTTTCAACTTACACTGGCTGGCTATTTACATATTCAGCATACAGGCTGCACCAATGAAGCTAGAGTACTGAAAACTCTAACATTTACTCCTTGTTTACAGAAAACATTTTTTTTTCTTTACCCCCCCCCTCCCCGGTTTCTAAAGGGGTTAATTTACAATGTAAATTTATATTAAATTGGTCACTTCTTTGTGTCTTGGTTTCCTTAGATATCCAACAGAAGGCAAGAGAAGTTACTTATTTATTGATCACATCCTTTTCCAATTTTCAGTTGATCACCCCCATTATGACATGCAGCTGGATGTTAGTCACATAATGGTTTCTATTAAGTGACCAACCAGACCTGTTGTATTACTGAACAAATAATTGTATTAATCATAAAGTTGTGCTGGTTGTTGAAAAGAAATTAGAATTAAAATGATAATTAGATGTGTTATTTCTATATTTTTGTAAATGGTACCTAATCAGTTTTTTTGCTTAAAAAAGTCATGAAAATTAACGAAGGAACCACATTATAACCATAAAATGAGTGAAGTTTTTATTTTGTAAAGTTAAAAACATTCATAAATTGTATAACTGTATTCTCTCATTTTCCTCACCTGTAGCTGTGGTGCGAGGGCTTGCGAAAGATGACCACCAACTTCAAAGCCAAACACGTATGTCCAATGACCTGTCTCAAGAAACAGTAAGTATATGAATACGTAAATATACCGAGGAAATAAGTGCATTGCCAGAAAGTTTATCTTATAGCAGAAGTTCAAGATATCATACTTTGCATGTTTATCAAACTGAGAACCATGCAACGTGCCCATGAGAATCTTGCTCAACCTCTCATGGAGAGACCATAAGACAGCAGAATATATCAGAAAAAAGATAGGAGTCCAAGACATCACAGAAACTGTTAGAAAACACAAATGGCAATGGGCTGGACATGTTGAAAGTATGTCAGACAACCGATGGACATCATGTTTCACAAAGTGGGTCCCCAGAGATCAGTTGTGAGGCTGTGGCTGATAGAGTAAGATGGTGTGACAAGCTAGATAAATTCAGAAAGTACTGGTGACACAATGCTCATGATATAGAATCTTGAGGAATGTCCATGTCCAACAATGGATGCTAACAGTCTGATGATTGTAGTGATAACACATACCTTGGTGTTTGGTATCAATTGCATAAAACATTGCTCGACAATATTCAATTTTCAGTCTGGTAGATCAGAGCATCTCTTGATCAATGTTTGATATGGCTTGACAGATTCTTTGCATTGTCATCGACAAAGCCCAATAAAAAGAAGTCCATTGATGTTACATAAGGTGACTTGAGTGGCCAAGGAATCAGTCCATCCCTTCCTATCCACTTGTTAGAGAATGTTTCATTGTAAAATTTGCATGGCTTGTCTCGGTGTCCCATGTGCAACAAAGAGCACCCATGTTGTTTGTTAGAAAAAAACAAAACAAAACATTTATTACTCCATCGCCATTCAATGTTATTACAGGTGCCCCCCCCCCTTAGTTGTTAGGGTCCAAGAAAGCCAACCATGTTATAACCAAGCTATGATAACCAGTTTCCCATCTAGATATCTTGGAGCTAGATGAATAATTTGAGATACATCATCCTTCCATGTTTTATTGCAAACCATGCTATTATAAACCTGGTTTTATAACCAGAGAATCTTGTATTTGTATTAAGTTTATTTCAGGTTTTTTCCCCTAGAAGCTCGTCTGTTTTCTGGGCCCCCAGTATTCAAAAAAAAAAATTTTTGTTTTCTGGTCAACAACAGAAAGAGAGCAAGTGTTTGGAGATATCGCATAAAGGATAGATTTTCGTGATAGCACCCAAGGGGTAGATAATTCAATTTCACATAACAAAAATTTCTATCAGTATGCATCTTGAGTTATGTTATTTTCAGATGCACTAGCACTGATTGCCCTTGCTGACTGACATACTGTAATGTGAGTTATATCCCTTGATTGGTGTCCCCAATTTAGATTTTTTTTGTTGAAATGTGAATGTTTTTGGCTAGATGTCAGAAATAGATATTCAGATGATTTTTGATAAAATAAGTCATATTTTGATCTATTTTATAGAAATAGAATAAGTGATATTTTTGATGAATTGAATATATTTTTATAAAATGAATGTTGAAAATGTGGAAATATATTTCATAAATTTTAGATATCTGGAGAATTTTTTTTTTTTTCCTCCTAAAGATGTTTTTTCACTCGTCTGTTGATGAAAATAAAATCTCTGGTCTGACTTTCATGCTTGTTTTTTCTCTTCCAGTTGGATGAAACTATCCTTAATGGTTAACCCGAGTGGTAAAATCCCGGTGAGAAGGTAAGTAAATTATTTCTTTACTTATCTATAGATGTGTGAGCATCTCTAGTACCTATGGCCGTAACTGACTGAAGGGCTGATGTACTGAAACCAAAATTCTGGAGCTAAACTTGCTCTTTTTTGCTACATTTAGCTCCTATTAGTCACCGGCTGATATACCAAAACAAAATATTAAAGGAATCCATGAGATCAAACTAGCACATCTGTAGTCTGACTTTCAGGCTTGTTTTAATTTTTTTTTCATTTCATTCTTCAATTCAAAAGTGAGTGATTGACATAGTGGTCATGATACAGGCGAGTCACTCTGCTAAAATAAGATTAGTGGATATAGGTGTAATAATTTTATTCAAGTGTGTATAAATTCTGTATATAATACTCAAGTACAAATGTGTAATTCAATATCTAATGTCTGGTTGGTTTATTTCATAAAATGGTCTATACATTCAACATTAAGGTAAAGCTCTACTTCAAGCTGATGTTGAATGTATAGAGCACTTGTATGTGTGTGTGTGTGTGTGTATATATATATATATATATATATATATATATATATATATATATATATATATATATACACACACACACACATATATGGTAAACAACTGATAATCCCAACAACAATAATAGCAAAGTATGGGGGAAACCGGAGAAAAACACTTTTGAAGATTACATAAATTGCATTGACAGATATTGGGGAATAGGTGACTGAAGTGACACTAGTCATTTTCAAAAATGTTTTAATGTTTAGTGTTTAAAGCTGTAAAGCTTTCTAGACATATATATAATATGTATATTACTAATTTTTGATTACTATTTACTTTCATCTTAACTTTTCTGTTGTATTCTTCTTAATAAACTTCAGTTAGCATATGAAAAGATTCTGTAGCTGTTTAGTTCTATTTCACCAAGAATTTCAAACTGATGTGTTGCTCAGTTTTTTGACTGCCCATCATCACGAATTAGAAAAATATTCACTTTGAGCACTTCAAGTACAAAGGGAAGATGAGAAAAACAAACAAACAAACCCTGATCTTAATCTCTGACTCTTTCCGCAAGTGATGACCTGTTTGGTCGAAGCCCGACCTCTTCTGACCATTCCTGGTCAGTTGCCAATTTGTCCGACTCAATCCAAAGCACAAGAGAATTACTCTTACTGATCCTTGCCTTCTGACCATCTGTTCAAGGTCATCTTTCAAAATAGGAAGATTAACTGTAATTTATCAGCTGGACTTACTTTGTTTACACATGGCTTTTCATTGCATTACAACCTGGGTTTGAAGTTTGCAATATCTTGATTAGTTGATTCATCATTTATCATTGTTTGTTGCCTTAAACTCTCTATTAATAACATCAATGAGAATAATGATACGTATAATAATGTTTGATCTTCAATTTTCTGACAATCTCTCCCTTTTTGGTCATCAATAATGACAATATAATTATCAGTAAAACAATTAATTTGAGAAATCCCTGCGTGTGTATGTACTGAGATAACTCTACAACTGGCCATCGTATGAAGTTGATATTTGCCAGATGTGCTAGTGCATGCTACGAACATTGCAGCGTCAAGTTTGAAGTTGTTACATCTCTTATGAGGGAGAAGGCTGCTCTATTTATGATAAAAATTGAAAATTCATCTTGAAGTGGATATGTTTTTTTTTTTTTTTTTTTTCTTCCTGAATATGTACATCGCCGGCATCCACAAACATGGTTTTATAGATTTAAAATACTGGAGAGGTAGAGTGTGAAAAAGTGATTTAAAAAAAAAAAAAATTTTTTTTATTAATTTTTTTTTTTGACAAATTTTTTCTGAAGAATGAAATTAAATTCTAGTAAGGTTGACATAATAGCATTTTTGAAAATTTCTGTTTTGATAGTTATTACTATTAATGACCGTTTTTGTTTTAATTGTTGCTATTGATCACATCATTCAAAACATGCACCCTCTAAAAGGGCGTGCCCCAGTACGTATAATATCCCTGTTCTCTAATACCTAGAATAATTCCGGACCACTGACAATCTATTTCTTCCTGGTTATCATTGCATTTCTATGGTAAAACCCCTAGCAATACATTAGCTTCATACATATAATCATTCTAGTCCGTTCATAACATTTGCTTCATTTCCTGACCCCCAAACAATCTTTTTCTTATCGAATATCAATTCACAACATGCAGATTGAGTGCCAGAACTTGCAAAATAAGTTTTGGTCAAGCATTGCAAACTTCCATGTTCAATCATTAATTGAAAAAAAAAAAATGTCTGAACCAATGAGATAAATTCTTGCAAAGTGTAAATAGGTGCTGAGGAGAGGAAAGACAGATTTCTTGAGGAGCTACAGTTGGGTTCCCCGAATTGGGGGATCCTGACCACTGAAGGAGTAACATGGAAATGATTGGGGGTTGTTGAAATATTTGAAAATCTGATTTTAAAGAATAATTGTGTAAATGTTTAAAACAAAAAAAAAATCTTGTCAAAAAAGTAATTCTTCTGGTGCTTATTGTAGATATTGTTCAATGCTATTCAATGATTTGAAAAAAAATCAAATTTCGTTTTTCATTAATGTTTTAATGATAATGGAAACATTTTTCATGTCATAAACCCTGTAAAATTGAATATAGATTAATGTGTTGCAGTTTTCAACAATTTTTGTATTGGATGAAGTGTTGTAACATTAATTTCATTAAAATTTGGTTAGTTCATCTTCATCTCAATTTTAGTTGGCTATCAAGACTACTCGATCTACTATGTAACCAACAGAAATATGGGACTGATAGTTGGTTGTAGAGAGTGAGTTCAAGTGAGTGAATCAGCTTCTGCTAATCCAAGAAAGTCTTTGTGGCATTAATTAGACTCCCTCTGGCAATGAGGGTGTGGATTCAATTCTCACCAAAGGCTTTCTATTTACATCCTAACGCGATGTTATTTATTGCCATAGAAACAACGGCCCAAATCTTCGGGGCAGTAAAATTTTTCTGTATAGTTATTACTAGTTTATGACTAAAGACTAATTTTATATAGTCTTAGTACCTATTGCTCTTATTACAATGAAGGGTTGCAAAAATTTTTGTCTCCTCGAAAGGTGTCGCTAATGAGAAAGTTTTTGAAACTCTGATCTACAGAAGTCGTATTTATGTTCAACTTCAAAATGAGAAACTAGCCTAACTCACAGTTCATCTGTTTGACTGTGACTCCTATGTCTTGGAGTATGTCTTTTATCCCTCCAAAATAAGTGAGAGTGCCATTGAAAGAAAAAAAAAGATTTGGCTGGTTTCCTGGTGGTAGGCTGACTGTTGTTACCCAAACATTTGGCAACCTATATATTCTGGCACACTGCAATGAAAGTAGTCCAAGCCAGCAAGATGTAAAGTTTGTGAAATTATTCAATACAGGCAATGGTATGGATGTTAAATCACTTGTCTGGAATTTCGTCTTTGACAAATAAAGATTTGATTGTCCAAAATTAGCATGGAAGTACTCATTTTGACCATTTTTAGTATCTTTTTGTGTTTGTTTTTTTCCCCTTCTGGGGATAGCTGTTTTTGATTTTTTTTATTAAGCACTTTTCACCAGTCAAACCTGCACAAAAATATTTTTTGAGTTGGCGACACTGAGTCTCAGTCTTGGCAATTTTTTCTGCTAACATCCATGCTATGGCTTTCTTCCTTGAAAACTGGTTTGTGTATGCATAGATGTATATATGTATCCAGTTATTCAGTGAGCTTATCTTAGTTTTGGCCCAAGGCCATGGGTCTGGATCATCCAGTAAGGATGTGTATGAACAGAAAAAAACAATTCTATTCAAGAAGCTCTTCTTCAAGTGTGTTCAGCAGGGTGACCCTATACAGCCCTCAAGTCCATGATGATTACGTTGACATTTTACTATTTGCAATAAACGAATTCTGAAAAACTTGCTCAACATTGTCTTCTCCTTCTTCTTTGTTCCAGTATCACTCGAACATTCGCTTCAGGACGGACAGAAAAGATGATAATGCAATGTCTCAAAGATTTAGGATTACCAGGCGGAAAGGTGAGAAGTATTTATTGAAGGGAGTGTGGGGTTTGCATTGGAAATATCTTCCCCAATGACAGGTCACCAGTGGGCCAAGATATATGAGCTGTCAGCTATTTATATACTGTCATATGACACTCAATGTCCTTCCAGCTGAACATCCTTCCGCATATACATCTATCGTTCTATAAAAAATGTAATGTGATTTGGAAGGTTATCATTGCGTGATTTAAATTGCGTTGCAAGTGTTTCATGTGTTGTCATTCGTTTTTTGTGAAGAGTTCATGACTGATTTTTCTAAATACTAAACGAATTTGGAAATTTTTGTTTTAATGTTGACAATGGCTTAAGAAGCCAAAATATATCCGTTATCTTCTCAATATATGCCATGGAGAAACATTAATATTTGTTGAATTGAATTGAATCGAATGTGACAAACTTCGTTTTTGACTTCATTTTATTTGATTTGTGGTTCCACAAGGTTGTAATAAAGGTCACAAATCCTGATTGGAGAATAGGATGTTGCAGATGTAACTAGATGTAGTAGCTGAGACAACATTTGATTCTCATGCCTCTTGCATTGTAAACAAAGTGATTGGGCTGTCTGGCGTATAGTGTTACAGCTTGTCTTTGTATATTTTTGTGTTTTCTGTTTAATTTTCATTTGAAAATATTACCTTGAATCCAAAATGCAGCAAAACCAGTTCTAATGATAGCATCAATATGTAGCCAAGGCAAAGTATAGATTTAGAATTTAAACAAAAGATTATGTTTCAGGGTGTTCAGAAAGCATCCAAATAGTATCTTTTTTGCAAAATATATGATTGATGTCAAGCAATGCATAACTCTGTGTGTATATATATATATATATATATATATATATATATATATATATATATATATAATGTGTGTGTGTATATGTACATATATATATATGTGTATGCAAAAATTGTGTTATATTGAAACTCTTATTCGAAATGATCTCCGTCATTACATGGTTAATGTGTCACTTGGCCTAGTCAAGGGTTATAGAATAAACAATTGAAGAAAATGCTTTTGCCGTTGAAGTGGCGGCTAACCTATTGATCACTAGTTTGATTCCTGCAGCAGCCCATTTTCCCTGTTCAAGCCAAGTGATACATTAATCGTGTAATGATGGAAGATTATTTCAGGTAAGAGTTTCTATATAATATAATTCATAATCATTCTGTCAGATCATATATCCATTTCTCAATATATTACTGTTGCATTGAAAGATATATTTGTATATGAAGAAATGGATATATGTGATCCCACAGAATGATTATAAATTGCATTATATTATATAGAAACTCATTTGAAATGATCTCCTGTCATTACATAATTAATATATCACTCACTCTAGACAATGTTAATAAACAAAGAAAACGGGGCTGCTGCAGGAATCGAACCTACCACTGATAGGATAGCCACTTAAACATAGCAATGCTCTTACCATAGAGCTACTTTGGGTTGAAAGCAGTTATTTGAGCTTTTGTATTAACGGTGACTGTTCAGCTCATCGTTAAGAGCATCGATACATTAAAGCCACTATCCTATCGGTGGTAGGTTTGATTCTTACTGCATCCCCATTTGCTTTAATTGTTTATTCTATTTACATTGCTTAGACCAAGTGATACATTAACTGTGTGATGACGGTAGATCATTTCAAATAAGAGTTTTTATATAACACAATTTATAATCATTCTGTCAGATCACGTATCCATTTCTCAATACATAACAGTTGCATTGAATGAATATGAATATATATATGTATATATATATATATATATATATATATATATATATATATATATGTATATGTGTGTTCCAGAGGTGATGCCTGATGTGTCCCAAAACAATGTTGTTGATGCAATAACCATTGATTTTTCAATGAACATAAATGTATGCAATTTGTTTCATGTAAGGTTTGATCTGACTGCCATGCATTCCTTCAGTCAGCTACCGATCTGCACCCATTTGGACAAAATTCAACATTGATGGTTGCCTTTCTTTTTTTTTCTCTTTTGTTTTAAATTCTTTTATGGTGGTTTGCTTTGCTCCATACTCCAGGTTCTTTGGGATTTCTCAGTGAAAAAATCTGGTGGAGTCAAGTCAGTCCATTTGATAACTCCATGTTGTCCTAGCCAGCGACTTTCCAAATTATCATCAGGCCAATCTCATGCAATACGACTGGAATTTAGGGAAAAATTGGGCGTTACTTTTGGGACACTCTGTGTGTGAAATCACTTTTGTTTTTAACCCCCCCCTGAAATAGTTACATGGTAAACAACTGATAACCCCTGCAAGAAACATTCACATAGTACTATAATATATAATTCTGTGTAAAATATAAAACCCTTTGAGAATCTTATATAAATTGCATTAAGATATTTGCTAATTGACTGAAATATGGATTTAAAAAAAAATTCTTTTACATCATTAGTGTTCAAATCTGTAAGTCTTTCCAGACTGTACAATTTCTTCCTACAAACTTTTCTTTATATACTGTCTGTACTTGCAATAGCTTAAGTTTTAAGGACCAAATTTTCAGGTAAATACATGAGTAATAATTTTGTAAGTTAGAAATTTGTACATAAGAATTAGGAGCAATCCTTGGTTTAGAAAATTGAGGGTTATTAAATGGTTATGACCAGCAGATAACTAGCGTATAAGATATATACCAATTATTGATATGCAATTTTGATTGACCGTTTGTTATAAAACTTGAAACGTATTACTTACATGCATTGTAGTCTTATTCATAGCACCCTAAAATATAATGTTTTATTTCTATGATTTGTGGTTCCATTTCAGTGTTGATACATAACAAGGAATCATTAATGCTTGGTTAAACTAGGTTTGGTGGGAAATTCAGGTTGGGTGCTGACCTATATGTAATCATCCCTCAAAAAACGAGGTTGACCCATGCATGAAGCTTAACAGAATGTTGACTACAAGTTGAGGGTCGATCTATATATGGATTTTTTTTTTTTTTTGACTTCCTTGTGTAATATGCCTTGAAATCTCACATGTCTTTGATTTTTTAACTAAGGATGGATAAACTACAAAGGTTGACTATTTCTCTGTTTTCATTTAACATTTTTCTGTTTCTTTCTCCCCCCTCCATTATGTATGATGGTGAGTAATTCCAAACCAGGAAACAAGACTTCATTAACTTTGGGGTGCTTAATTGTCGGCGGGGAGGTGGAGCCAGGATAAGCAGGGTGGAAAATCGACCACCATCCAATAAGCGAGGATGGGGTCAGGAAACATAGTGAACTGGACAGTCGTTGGAGAAAGATTTGAAGTCGGGTTTGATTTGGCACGTGAAAACCTATAGTATCGACAGGAACAAGAAACTTATGTTTTTGAGGAAAAAAATGAACTGAAACGTTTTTTGGTGGTACAGAATTTTTAGCTTGCTGAAATTAGCAAATACAATCAATATTGGTTGAACTGTTTATAAACCAAGTTCTCCCCCTTGCATTGTTTGTCATAGTTTCTTTTTGATCGGAAAATCTAGACAAATCAGTAGTGATGCCTCTTTTTGCCAACTATTACGGAAAAAAGAGAAAGGATGGATTCTCGAAAATTGATTAATTAATGGGGATTATAAATTAGGCACCCAAGAGTTGAACATTCTGGCCCACTGTACTATATATATATATATATATATATATATATATATATTTCTTTACGCTTGGTATCTTCGAGCAGTGTTGATTTGCAGGGGAGATAACTCTTTCTTCCCTGAAAATGCTGTGTCAATCTGTTATGTCGAAGTAGTGTTTTCATTAGATAAAACAGAACCTTTGTTCATATTTTATTCATTTTGAATCTTGTTATTACATCATAATCTCCCTATTCATAATGTGATTTAAAAAAATTATTTTCAGAATGATGAAATAGAGAAGTCGGCATTTACGTTCGACAAGTTCTATGAACTCTATCATAAAATATGTCCGCGTACGGATATAGAAGATCTTTTCAAAGAATTGTAAGTAACAGCAATATTATCTTTTAATTATTTTTATTTTGATTGGATGAAGCATTAATGAAAGAAGATATTAATTAATAATAATGCATGGAGTGTAATTAACTTGGAGAATTTCTGCCTGAGCATTGACTTTGTGATTGAAATAGTTATGAATTTTATTTCTAGTGCAGAAGTTCTCAGTCTCTTGGTAGTTTCTGATTTGTTTATTTGTGTCTATTGAATATGAATGAACATAAATATTCCCAGATATAAATACAAATCCTCTTTGTGTGAAACACTTCTGACTGGCCTGAATGAGATTCACACGAAACATTCATATTTGTAACTGGGTATATTTATGTTCCTTCCTACATTGACACATCTTTAAATAAATATCTACAAGTATAGACCTTTTTTTATAGAATTGCAGTTTTTATATATATATATATATATATATATATATATATATATATATATATATATATGTATGTATTAATTTTCCAATGAGTTTAATGTCCCATTTACAGCATGAATTTGATCTTTCACTTTCTCCAAAATTGGCTGCTACTTGACCATAGCAATAACTTGTATAGTAGTAACAATGTAGATCCCCTTTGTTTTACTTAATATATATGTATCGGAATAAGAATTGAAAGGATATATATCCGGTGAATCTCAACATTTTGTGCTGTATGCACTCTCCAATAACCGGCAATATTTTGTTCTACTTTGAATACAGAGCACTCAACAATGGATAAAATCTGTTCTCTATTTCTTTTTTTTACAAGTAATTGAAAACTACATTATGAACTTATATAAAAATTGTGTTCTATATAAATACTTATTTGAAATGATCTTCCGTTTCTATCAAATATAATGCAATTCATAATCATTGTTGGATTATATATCCATTTTCCTAACAAATATATATGGTGGCCAATTTTAGAGTAAAAATATATGTATATTATTTCATTTTATTTTTTTATAATTCAGTTAGGTTTTTTTTTTCATGTATTTCTGCAAAGAATGAAATAGATTAAAATTTTAATGGTATTTTGTGATTTCTAGATTTGAATTTTGTAATCTTTTGATATGTGTATCATAATGCTTCCTCGAAATTTCTTTTTCAGATCAGGTAATAAAAGTACCTTAACAGTGAATCAGCTAATAGAATTCTTCAATGAGGTGAGTTCATTAACTGTTAGCATATGAACCAAATTAATTTTGGTTGCTTAATTTTGTATATATATATAGTCTATAAACCTCTATTCCTCTAAGAACTAACAATATTACTATATAAACCGAAATGCGCATATATATATATATATATATATGCTTGGGTGTAGTGTTTACTTTTTAGTTGTTTGAGCATTTCATTTGATTCATTTATTTTGACTTTTTCTGATGTGCTGGAGCAATGCTCTGGTGAGCTCGAACAGCACTGCATCCTTGTATGTATTGCTTTTATGTATATATGAATTGAATTACTTTCTGTACAAATATATAAGACTGTCCATTAAGTTGTATCCTATATTAGTTTTGTATTCATGTATAATGGTGGATCAAATCGAATTTTTATTTGAAATTTCCATTCTATAATATTTGCTCTATATGATAAATATTCACCACTGAATTATGTATGTATTCATAGGTGTAAAAAAAATTACATGCTATAGTATATATTATAACGTATATAGTAATGATATACTCTATTAATTGTATGTATCAGGCATGGGCAACAGAAGATATCTTTCATCTTTATTTGGGCCACATTCACTTGAAAAATGTTGATAGTATTATAGAAAGTTTACTTATTCCTATTATCGAAAAACAAATGAATTACAATTACTATATTGATTTGTAAAGCTTAACCAATAGTAATTTTACAATATAAATTAGAAAGTTGACTTTTTGAGAACGATTATAGAAGATTTTGAATGAATATCTAGATTGACGCAGGCCACAAAAAAAAAAAATGTTGGTGGAGGCCAAATCTTTCCTGCGGACCTATGGTTGCTGATATATAGTATATATAGATAGCAAAACTCTGTGAAATTGATAATTTTTATTTGTAGATCCCATTTCTTTCATCTTTTTCCTTTCATGTGATTGGATGCACAGCTTTGAAGACCTAATGGAATTACATGATTTATTTATTAATCTATGTTTGCGGATTTGATGTCCAACAAATACATAGATCAAATTGCAATGGGAAAATATTTCTTCTGATTTATTCCATTAAATGATTCGTTTTCCCTTTGTCATTTATTCTATTTATTTGTTGGATCCCATGGTTTTCAGATGTTTTCTTCATATTGTCGTATCGTAACATCACATGGCATGAGAATGGAAGCCAGGATATTCTAATATTAAAAAAAAATGTAAATTTAATAAGACCTCAGCTGCAGAACTGAGACAGGATGAAATCTTTGCTTTCAAGAAAAAAGAAGCCAGAAATATAAGGCTTACTAATACAGAGGAAGACAGAAGTGACAAATGAAAGGATAACAATTTAATGAAAGGATATATACAAAGAATAACCAGAAACAACAAATACATTCCTGTCCATTCTTTTATTCTAATATATTCACCTATTTTTTTTGTTTTTACATTTTTTTGATATCATAAAAATATTCTGGCATCCAATTTCAGGCCATGTGATGTTTGTTGGAATAAAACATTTTATGTGAATTCAAAACTTTGATAAAAACATTAATATTTTCCAATTCTATCTATATACAAGTATTTCAGTATATCATTACTATATATCGATTGTATGTATAAACAACAAAACTCTGTGAAATGAATAATTTTCATTTGATAATCCTATTTATTTGATTATTTTTTTCCGTCCATGTGATTTGTGGCACAGCTTTGAAGACCCACTGAAACTACATGATTTACTTATTTATCCATGTATAGAGACACACTTTGCTTACTTATCCTTTCAGCTTTTACCTACTTAGCCCCTCACAATCCAAATCGAGACACATGCACTTACTCTGAAAAGTAAAAGTTACTAGTTGGCCTCATTGTGTCGTATATATTATTTTACAATGCAGTCAATACTGTTCTGTGTTTTTTTTCTTTCTTTTTCTTTAAAGTATGAGCAAAATTTTGTGCTCGACTGTCCATTGAGAATGATACACGGGTGTGTCTCTCTCTCAGAAACTGTGCCTGGAATTGAGTTACTTTTTTGAAAGAGCCAAGCTAATCCATTTCGTTGAAAATATGTCATTAAATCAAATGAAATTACAAAAAATGCTAAATGTTGATTCTGTTGTATGGTACGGCATAGATGAGGCAGAATCCAGCATTTGAGAAATAAAAATGAGTTCCTTGTTTTGACAGTTTAAAAATTGCTAGATTAGTGCAGAAGTGCACACTTTGGCTATTTTGGGACCATTTTAAGCATCTTTTTTCAATGTTTATTGGCTATTTTGGGGGGAATATTTGAATGCCTTTTTGCTGTCAAACTAGTGCAAAAATATTGAATTAGCAGCACTGTGATTCAGTCTTGGCAATTTTTTCTGCTAATACCTATGGTATTGCTGGACAGGGCCATTGTTGCCAACCCATTTTAATTTGTTTGATCCAAAATTGAGGTGAAAAGATCTAAAAAAACCTGAAATATTTTTTGAAAATATATCATATATTCAAAATGAAAGTCGCCAATTTGTTCGACACCTAAAAATAGAACATGTGCAAATTTTGCACTTATAATTATTCCAATTTGGGGCATATTGGAACTATTTTAGGCACTGGGTGAAGTCAAAAGTTAAAAAAAGAAGTGGTCCAACAGAAAATTGACCACTGTAAAATAATATATTAAAATTAAGGAATACTCCCAAACTATTTAGAACCCTTAAAAAAATACTTGGATGTGTTGATCGGGACTGTAATGCTTTTGATGAAAATATCTTCTCAACAATTGAAACAATGGACACTTCCACTTGAAGTTGCAGAACTATAAAGATAAACCAAATAAGACATACTATTCATTATACAGTTAGATATCAATGAATCATTGTGTCATTTAACAATAATATGGAAGCATTAATTGTTATACACTCATTTCTCGATACTGGTGTCTTCATCTTGGTTATAGTCTCAATGTTTTAGTTGCTCTACTCTCTGACCTTCCTCAGGTGCCTGTCTTATTTGGTAATGCTGGAGAACCAAGTGATTGGAAGAATCAACACATTTACGATGCTCTGATAATCTCCTCATTTTACCTAGCATAGAATTGAATGCTGTGTGGGAGCTTTTGACCAAGAAAGAACCAACTTTCAGTTAACTCTGAAATTCATCAAAAAGAAATTGAATTATCCATTAAGAATAATAACTGTTGATAAAAATTACTTCCCTTTGGCCTTTAGGCAAATTAGAGACCGTCAATCAAAACTATCAAAAACGTTTCTTCATTTTTTCTAGTTCTAGCTGGCTATGTATCTATCCCACTTACAGGCTGGACCAATGGAGCTACATGGCTGAAATTTTCAACATTCTCTATTATATCTAGTAAAAATCTTCTTCATCCCACCTCTCTCATAGATTTTTAGTGGGAGGATTTCAATCAGCAACGTAATTTTAAACTAAATTGATTCTATTTTGTGCCCGCTTTAATGAAAATTCAGACCTTTTTTAATGATCCAATAAAAGGCGAGAGAAGTAGCTTTTTCATGGATCACCCCTTTTTCCAATTTTGATTGATCACCACCTAAATATGCTGTTTGTCACGTGATGGTTCCTATTGAGTGACAATTTTTTTCAATTTACAAGTTTTCCATTATTTTCAACTCCTTTCATCGAATAGTTCCACTGTCATTTAGGAGCAGTATCAATTGGTCCATGAATTTAAGAGTTAGGGCTCCAAAATGACACCAAGTCACACATTACCGAGTGAAGCTTAGTAAATATTCTTTTGACTCTTGTTCTGCTTTTGTCAATGCATCAAAATGTTCCAAGTGAATTCTGAAAAACTTAGCCTGCACATCTCAACACACGAGTTTGTAGACTCTAAGACTTAGCTTCTATTATGACACCACATTTATTTATTTTTTTTCTGACCATGCACTTATAGCTGCAGAATACATGTGTCCTTTTGTTCATCCCAGTACTGCACAGGGCTTTTCATGTGTGGGCACTAGCACATGCCATCAAACTGACAATTTGCTGCACATAGAACTTGCAACGAACCATTGGCACTTTTGCAACTGCTGCAAGTTTTGACAACAACAACGATAATAATAATGTGCCCGTTTCCCTTTACTCAGTACAGCCTTCTCCATGGTGGTCAATTGTGACCAGAGATTCAAACATATGAACGTGGAACTTTGAAGGGTCAGCGTTATTTGAAGACAGAAGGATTGCAGTACCGCCCCCACTTTTTTTGTGTCTGTGTATGAAATTTTAAAAAAACAAATAAAGAAATGACACACATCTTGTTTCTTGGGAGATTTTGGAATTCGTTGAAAATGTGGATTTTGAAAGTGAGTTTATCCTGCACTGTTCAATATATATATATAGTATCTTCTGCACTTGGTAAAATTACAATCGTTTTCTGTGAAATTTTAGAATTTAGAATTTCTTCATCATTAGTGCTCGAGTCACTTCCTATTCATAAATTCAATTTACAATGATTTGTTATATTCCTCTTATTTTCTAATAAAGAAATGCAATAAGCAGTTAACTGTGCAGTAGCTCAATTTAACTTGAAGTTGCTTTACACTTCAAATTAGAGCATAACAGTTTTACAGAAATTACTCTGTTTTTGCTATTATAGTAACCAACACAGAAATAAACCTACAGGAAATCGGATCATCATTAAAACATTCTCTAATTGATATCTCGGATAATTTTATAATGTTTTTTCAGCTTGAACTAAATTTTAAAAAATTTTCTAATAATTTGAATATTATGTTTTCAATGTCCATTGTTATGAGAAGGGTCATTAACATTCAAAGTTTTTTGAATGACTTGTTTGTGTTAATTGGATGTTTCAACCAATTTTAATAGTCCTTACACCCCTCACACCAGAGTTAGTCTACTGTAAGACACGAGTCTGACCAATAACTGAATTGATAATATTCCTTGTAAATGCTGGATGAATTATAAAGGGGAAACTAACTGGCCTCTAAAGGTCAAAGTCAAGTAACATGAAAAAAGCCATAACCAAAGGCAAAATTGAAAAATCTGGAATGGCTGACCACATCTAGAAAGAGAAAGAAGAGGTCTGAATTATAGTCGGGGAATGCCATTGAAGACACAGAAAAATCAATGCAGCAGCATATCACAACATGTCGGTTGAGTGTAGAAGTCAGATGCATAGAATTCAACTAGATTTAGCTTTTGCTACTCAACCATTAGGTGTGGAAATCCAGGCCTAACAAGGAAAGGAAAGGAAAACACCCGAATCCTACATTATAAGCGTTGCTACCTTTTGAAAGTATTTTTCTGTTTAATGGAGTTAACGAACCAATTATCTACATGCTACACCTCCAAAAGTATTATGGAGCATCCTTACACGAACTTGGTAGATAGATACATTTCATAACTGCAGCTCCTGACCTGTGTTATGTAAATAACTTTGACAAATTTAATTTTCTTTGAATATTGACATTACGTTGATACTTTCCTTCAACAGGTTTTATATTTTTGCTGCAATGATTACACAAGATTACGAGCACTTTTTGTTGAATGTTGTCTTGAGTATTAAACTTACTGCTTTGTATGAATGTATATATCAGCATGATTTAATGATAATATCTTTTGATCTTTACAGAGACAAAGGGACCCAAGACTAAATGAGATACTTTTTCCTTTTTATGATCGCAATCGAGTTCTGCAAATCATTTCCAATTACGAGGAAAGTGAGGAACTGAAAAAACAAGGTAAAAAAATCGTACCGAAATTCTTCCCGCTTTTTAAGGGCGGTAGTAGTGATTTTTGGCTACTGACTGATTGGCTGACATACCAAAATGATAATAACATCCTTTGCTTAATGTTACCAGTTTAGATGGTTCTCGACTCATTGAGATGATTTTGATTGTCTATTTGCAGTTTTAGATGATTTATTAACTATTTGATGAAATAAGTAATATCTTTATTCAATGTTTTGTGATGAATTAAGTAATAATTTAGATAAATTTAGTAATATTTCAATAAAATATATGTTGAAGATTCAAGTCTTATTTAATTTATGTAATATATTTCCTAGATTTTAGAATATATATTTGGAGAATCTAGATGTTTTGAGATGTATTCTGACTCAATTTTAGATGTAAATTTGAAAATAAAGTTGGGCACACTGCGCACAAGAAAAGGATTAGTTCATCTATGGTCTGACTTTCAAGCTTGTTCATATTTTCATGTTTTACTCTTTCTTTGTTTTCATTATGTCTGTCAAGTTGGATAGAGCTTATTCATTCACCCATCTTTGTCTTCTTCAACATAATATCTTCCAAAATTTTCAATGAATTTCAATAAAATTTGATGAAATTGGTGGACCCTGCACCACGGAATATAGGATTAAATTTTGGGGTAGATCAAGGTATATTTTTCTTGATGTTTTGTTGATATTGGGAGATGAGAAAATTTTTCATCATTTTGGATGTAATAACATTATGGTGACCAAGTTACTAACGGAAATGATCAAGTATTGAAATGAATCACGTTTCAAAGGGCTGTATTTGATTGATAGTTAATGCAATTATTTGCAGAGATGTTTCAGATTATTGATCTGGTCGGATATCTGGTGAGGGGTTTACAAAAAAAAATTAATTTGTTGTAAACCCGGCACCTGATTTCCGACTGGTTTGATATTTTGTTACATCACTAGTATTTTTGCAGTCCTTCAATGTAATCTTTTTTAAATTTAGTCTTAATTCTTCTCATTTTTCTTTCATGGTTATTTAAAGAGAATTAGTTATTTTGTTTCAGAACTTATTTTTTCTCTTTATTGTTGCATCTTTTTATCTGCTAAGTTTGTAGAATATATTCCTTATTTTTATTTTCCCAAGAGTCATTTGGACTACCAATCTCATTCTTTTATTTTTTGTTTTTCCTTTCGTTACGACAGTATTTCAGCCAAGCAAATCTATTCTACAATAAGCGAAATGCTTTGAAATCCCAAAATAAAATTTGTCGATAATGCATTTAAAATCTCCTGTAATAACACAAGTGAACAATGTCTGTTGAGGAGGCTGAGAAAGTGATCTGGTAATGATGAAACTTTTTCTTTTGTCTTTTGCAGATTGCTTAAGTGTTGATGGGTTCTGCCGTTACCTGATGTCAGATGACAATGCTCCCGTGTTCTTGGACCGGTTAGACATCTACCAGGACATGGAGCAGCCCCTTGCTCACTACTACATAAATTCATCACATAATACATACCTGACGGGCCGACAGTTTGGAGGCAAATCATCTGTGGAAATGTATAGACAAGTACTTTTAGCCGGTTGTCGGTGAGTCATTAATTTCGTTTGACCCCCCCCCCTGCTCAGGGTTATCAGATTCGGTTAGAGAGTTAATCTGATCCTAACCCCCGAAACTTACCCTACACAGGCATTGGAATAGCGTCTAAATTGGGAATCTAATGAGTCTGGAGGCAGAGGTTTGATACTAGACCTTTGAAGGTGTCCTGGCTCTGGAGGGTGATATCGAACCTCAGCCTCCAGACTTGTTTGATTCCCAAATCTGATACTATGCCAGAGATTGGTGTCTCTTGAGATGAAGCTTGGATTACCTCCACCTTCTGGCCAAATCTAGCTACCCTGCCCCTGCACCATTCAGGGTGTCGGTGTTGACACTGTGTCTTCAGCCACCATGTGGGTTTTGAAAGATAAGCCCCACAAGAGATGACTCATAAAAAGTGCATTGGGGAAAGTATACATTCACATAGATAAAATGCATGTTCATTACATTACCTGCAACATTGGGAAAGACTCCAAGTATATAAATACGATGAGATAGTAAAATGTGGTTAGGGGAACTTGAAATTTTACAATGATTCACCAGATGTCTGTCTATTATTACATAACTCAGGGATGGCTGGAGCTATGGCCACCAATTTGAAAAAGATCCGAACATAATTACTTCCAGTATGTACATCTTCATATATCTAAAAAAAAAAAAATACCAAAAATACTCTCTCTCCAACTGGAATCTTTTATACTGAAGGAAGCCACTCTAGTGAATCTCTGATCAGCTTACAGTGCTGACTTTACATAAGTTACGTAAACAAGATGTTAGCCCAGCTATATATGTTCAAATACAAATGGGATCCGAGAGCATGTTTTTAGCATGATATATTTTTTCTCTTATTCCAAAACTTGTAAAATCTTTAGCATGTGGTTTGATTTACAATGTAAGTATGATACTGAACGGGACCCTTATTTTGTGTTTGTTAGGTTAGGTGAACCAAATTTTTATCATTTTGTATAAAGTAGACATCTAAATGAAAATCTTGCCAAGACAGGTTTTCAGCTACTTTGAAGTAATTTAGAAAATTATCTTAATTTGATCCCCCCCCTTTTGATTTTAATGTCTTATTGTCTGCAGGTGTGTTGAACTGGACTGCTGGGATGGACGTAATGAAGATCAAGAACCCATAATCACCCACGGTAAAGCTATGTGCACGGATATTCTCTTCAAGGTAGGTCAATCTTGCAATGATACAGAGGCCTCATTCAATGTTTTGACTTTAAGCTGAGTTGTAATAAGCTCTCTTGAGACCTGAACTTCCCAGATATTTGTTCAAGCTGTCCCCACTTTGAGAGAAAAAGCTGTTCCTCCTGATTTGGCTTTTTCAATCTCAACCTATTTTTGTAAAAATGACCTTCTTAAACACAGATTACTTTTGTTCCAGTTCTGAATCAAACTGGCTTGATTTGACCATAAGGGGAGATAATCGAAGTTTTATCTCAGAATTACCTCAAGAAGCTGGTATTGAACCTGTGCCTCACTTGATTTACTAATTCCATGCTATTCCAATGTCTGTGTTGGATAATTCTCTGAGATAAAACACAGATTATTTCCTCTTATTGCCTAATCTGGCAGCCCTGTTCTGAACCATTGATCAACCTGACAGGAACTCTCCTGATTTGTTATATTGGATTCGATTGAATAATACTGGTTCATCATCATCAGTCTTTTAACGTCCGTCGTTGGACATTGACCTTCCCCAGGATTTGCCACACTTCTCTATCCTGGGCGTCGCAGAGCCAGTACTTCCTGAACTTGTTTAGCTTGTCTCTCCATCTGGTACTCTGCCGGCCTTGGTTGCGCATGTGATCTCGGGGGATCCATGTCGTGAGTTGTGATGTCCATCAGTTGTCTGCCATTCTTGCAACATGGCCAGCCTACTGCCATTTGAGCTTTTTAATGGATTCTATGATGTCCCTGACTCTTGTCTTTTCCCAGATGTACTGTGCTGTTTTGTGGTCTCTCCATGTGAGGCCCAGCATTATTCTTTCATGTGCACGTTGCATGGTTCTCAATTAATGGGTCTGTCTGGTTCAATTGTTGTTAAAACCATAAGTCAGCGTAACTTATCCAAAATTCATCCGGGGTCAAGTTTTCCATGTACTCAAATTTGTAACCCATATGATGCAGCTGTTTGGGAGTTAATAAAACAATGTTAGAAACAAACGAAGAAACATTCATTATTTTCATAGTATTAGATGATGCACCTGTTCAATACAATGGTTAATTCATCAAAAGACTTCACGCTTTGTATTTAATATTGAAATATATTTCCAATAATTTGTAAATGTGATAGGGTATGCCGATGGCTGTAAATGATGGATCACAAAACATATTTAGATATGTAGCCATTTGTGTGATTGAAAATAAGGGCTTTTTTTACATAAAATTTTTTTCCAGGTCCAATGAATGAGTCAAGGATAGTTATCCTATAATTGAACAATGGCAACATCAAAATTTGAAATCACATATAAAAAAAACACCTCATCAAAGAATAAATTTGGTCGGACAAAATTCTAGTTATGACATCACTGGTGTTTCTCACTGGAATGTATCTAAAATAGAGCAAAAAAACACATTGAGAATCATCTAGATTCTGGAAAAGTAGTCTAGTAGAATAATGATATTAATTTGAAAGTTTGTAGACAAAACAGTATGGCCAGGATTGCTGGAACACTCAAAAACATGCACTTAAAAAAAAGATAGAACCCTTTGCCACCTTTGCTGGTTACGGTTGTTCAATTTACAGAAAACATTATTTACAGAACTTTGATCGATTTGCATGAAATTATCTTTATTTCAGAAGGTCTTTTATCACACTATTCCAAGTAAAACTTTGAGTTCTGTTAATATTTTTGTAAACAAACAAATATAGGTGAATCTAATGCCTTGTTCAGAGAGGAAAAATAAATTTCAACACCTGGCCAAGATGTTTTGACAGTGTGACACAAGTTGAGGGAAGTAACTCTAATTTACAAAAAAGTGATACAAACGAGTATACAAGTAAAAACACTGTATTTTTGGTTGTATTTCAATTTATCTGTTATCTGTCTCTTCAGTCTCTGCTCTTAACTGTTTGATGAAAGCTTTTTAAAAAGAATTGTTCTTGTTTTTGTTTTACAGGATGTCATATATGCAATCAAAGAAACTGCATTTATAACATCAGACTATCCAGTAATCCTGTCATTTGAAAATCATTGCAGGTGAGTCCTTGAGATTTTTTGATTTTCAAAATTTTTTCTTTTTCCTGCACACTGTCAGGTTTGAATTAAGGTAGTGTTGGGGCCTGGAGCATATGTTATAGAAGTGCCTTAAATAAAATATTACAACACATGCACTTTTTACTTGTTGAGTAAATTTTTTTATTTGTAGTTCAGCTAGATAATACAACCATGTCTGACATACCACAACCTTGTTTTCATTTGGATCTTTGTTTAGAGAGACTATGACTTCAGTTTCAAATATGATTGTAATTATCCGTGTTATATGCGTCTCAATGATACCAGCCTCCCATTAATTAATGTGTAGAAAATAATCCCAATTAAATGTGATATTTTGCTGGATTTGCTCAGTTGTTCATGAAAATTGAAAGTAGTATAATACTTATTGATTTAATGCTTAATAATTGAATCAGAATTGATAGCTTGTAAGCATTTAGTGTCAGACCCTTGAGATTGTGCGCTTTTTGTTTTTTTCTCAAAAATGTTCGATTGATAATCTAATTTCATGCAGTTGGACCAAGGCCTACCACATTGGTAAAGTCACACTCCTAAACTTGCAAGTAGTATAACATTTTTCACCAGCTTTATAATACTAATCAGGATAACATAACTATAGCTTCTATTTTGAAGAGGTTATTAACTTTTAAGTGGCACCCTTTTGTAACCAGGTTGCTGCAATTAAAAACATGATATAATAGTGTTCATTTTCTTTCTTCTGAACATAAATCCCCATCAGTGAGGAAAAGATATATACAAAATATTAAACCTTCTCGACCTCATTTGCTGTTCCTGTAATAATTATGAATAAGAGATTTTTTTTTGTTTGTCTAGTAGCATATGCTACTTTTGTGTCATCTTATTTTTAAAGATTTATTGATTTAACCCCTCCCCCTTAATTTTTCAGCAAACCGCAGCAATATAAAATGGCTAGATACTGTGAAGAGATCTTAGGAGATTTATTGCTTAAGAGAAAACTTGACAACTGTGAAGTAAGTAAATGTTTGTTTTTCTCATTTTATTCCTGTTACTGTTCGCTGTTGTGCATGGATGTTAAATCTCCATCTTCTGGAAATGTGAAAATCGATAATTCACTGTGTAAGTGCTTAAACATTTTGACCATTTTTTGACCGTTTTTAGCATCTTTCACTTTATTTTTGGCCATTTTTCGCATGTTCCCCCCCCCCTATTTTTATTTTTAAGCTTATATAATGCTTTCTAACAATTTTTTACTATCAAACTAATGGGAAAATATTATTTTAGTTGGCAATTCTTTCATTATTGGCATTCTTTGAGTGTTTAGGGGTGTGTGGCTGAGCAAGTAATGGCATGGTGAAGCCAGCAAGCCAGAGTTCAAACTCTGGCTGAGACAGTTTACACTGATAGAGAAGTATGAATCCATCTCCTCCCTCCGGTCATAGGCCAGGGTAGCAGGGTGTGGTCCATCACCCCATTCTCTTCTTGGGGAACAGAGGCCAATGTTGAACACTTTAATGAGCCTGGCAAGTCAGAAATACAGGAGTGTGGCAGTGGGCAGATAAAAGTAATGTGACGACTCCTTACTTATCCACTACACTTTGATTACTTTTTTACAAAAAAAGAAAAACTTGTCTCTTACAAGGAAAAGAACCCCTCCTTTTTTTTTTTTTTTTCTCTTCAGAAAAAAACCCTTTGTTGCATAACGTCTGCTCAGTTAATGTGATGTTTAGGATGTTGACCCCACACACTAAAGGTCCTGAGTTTGATTCCTGGTATGAGCAAAAAATGGCGGAAACTCATTAGGACAAATTTCTATAAGTCCTAGCACTGTAATAGAGCCCTGTCGGAATTTTCGAGTTGACTGATGAAGCCAATCAGACAGGCTAGAGGGTCCTTATTTTGGGTAGATATTTCAGATCAGTCGCTCTTAAATATGGATACATTGTATGTCGTTGGAAAGGACATTTCTAGAAATTTTTTTCTCTACACATAGTAAGGAGTAAATGTTGAAATTTCAGGCCTCTAGCTCCATTGGTGTGGTCAAAATTGTTCTCATTTTCCTTGCTTAATGTTATCAGTTGGTTATTGTTATCTAAAAGACCCTATCCCAAAGTGATCATTACTCTTGCTCCTTCTATAAGAGGCTCGGTCAGTCTGTTTGTCAGGTATTTTAAGTCAGATTCATTTGGAACTTGGTTGAAAGGTGTTCCTTGATAAGATGCATCTCACTTATAGAAATCTTCTACTCTGGGTCATATGATCTGGTAATAATAGCCTTTAAATTTTGTTTTAAAATCAATCTTCTCAGCTGTTTTGAGTCAGATTCACTGAGGTGATTCTTGATAAGATACTTCTTACCAGAAAAAATCTTCCACTCAGGGCTGTGGCCCGCCAATAATAGCGTTTAAACTTATTGCGGATGCCTCGTTGAACTTTTGGTCCTTGTTCGTGAAAAAAAAAATTTTTCATTTTCAAGGTTCAAAATGCTAATTGCTCAGAATAGCCAGATTGGGTCAGTAGTGGAGATAATCCAAGTTTCATCGTAGAGGCTTACCCTCAAGAGGTTGGTATTGAACTGCCATCAGACTAGCTTGATTCCCAAGTTTGATCCTGTTGTAATACCTGTGCTTGATAAGTCTCCGAAGATCAGATTATCTCCCCTCCTGGCCATCCTATAATTGCTTTCAGAATTACTGATGCTATGTTTCCTCATTTCTTTCCAGTTGGAACCAGGGGTACCACTACCATCGCCAAAAGATCTAAAAAGAAAGATACTCATCAAAAACAAAAGACTGAAGTCGGAAGTGGAGAAAAGTAAGTGACCCCAAATACCCTTTATCATTTACGTGCCGATTTAAAATTCACACTTGCATTCATAGTGGTGTCCCAAAAGTAATGCCTGATTTTCAGTTCAGTTATCAGATGATCAGTAGTCATGGTTTGAGATCGAAGGAATATTTAATTAGTTACATACTCTTTTATTTTGCCAGTTGATGCAATAAGTTGCCAGAAATTGCATCGTATGACATAATGTTTAAATAGACTGCTCGGGTAATGTTTGCGTTTTTAGAGAAAAAATTTACAATACGCATGAGATAGTTGTGGCACACTATTGTAATGCAAAACACATTTTGAGAACCCTTGCTTTGTCCTCTAAGGCAAAGATAGAAATGAATCCAATTGAAAATCATTTTTCTTTCTTACTTTTTAGCCCAACTTGAGCTGTTTATGAAAGGCCAAGAGCAGGCCATCAATGAAGACAATGAAGTGGCTGAGGATCCCAACTTGGTCTCTGTGGTCGATGGTGAGGAAGAAACTATAGGTAGTTATTACCGCTTTTCTGATGTCACAAATCAAATATTTATGTGCGTGTACTTGTTTTGTGGAATGAACTTCAACATATACCAAAGTTATGAAAGTTTTTTTTTCTATTTTAAGTAAAACTGGAGATGTAACTTAAATTCTGATTCTCTCAATTAATTCCAATTGACAACAGGCAATCCCTTCCTTCTTGATTCAAAAAATTTCTATAGTAAAATGAATTGCATTGCGTTTCTACAGTAAAATGAATTGCATTGCATTTCTACAGTAAAATGAATTGCATTGCATTTCTACAGTAAAATGAATTGCATTGCATTTCTACAGTAAAATGAATTGCATTGCATTTCTACAGTAAAATGAATTGCATTGCATTTCTACAGTAAAATGAATTGCATTGCATTTCTACAGTAAAATGAATTGCATTGCATTTCTACAGTAAAATGAATTGCATTGCATTTCTACAGTAAAATGAATTGCATTGCATTTCTACAGTAAAATGAATTGCATTGCATTTCTACAGTAAAATGAATTGCATTGCATTTCTACAGTAAAATGAATTGCATTGCATTTCTACAGTAAAATGAATTGCATTGCATTTCTACAGTAAAATGAATTGCATTGCATTTCTACAGTAAAATGAATTGCATTGCATTTCTACAGTAAAATGAATTGCATTGCATTTCTACAGTAAAATGAATTGCATTGCATTTCTACAGTAAAATGAATTGCATTGCATTTCTACAGTAAAATGAATTGCATTGCATTTCTACAGTAAAATAAATTGCATCGCGTTTCTATTGATGCTTTCAATATTTGCAGTAATATTGTATATGCAGTTGTTAGAATTAATGAAAGTGTTGTCATATTCTATAAATGGCTTAAATAAACAGCTTGTTAACCATAAAATGATTCTCTTTGCATCATTATTTTCCTTCCTTCATTGAAATGTATTTTTTGTTGAAATTTGTATTCCAACAGTATTGCCAGGTCAGACAGAAACAGATGCTCATCCTGAATTCATCCTTTCCAAGACTGACTCCGTAGAAACTAATGACGAGGCTAAGATTGAAAAGAAAAGTCTCACATTATCAGGGAAAAAAGTGAGTTTGTCTGTTTTGATTCTTGGGTTTGTGTCCATTTTTCCGGCTTGTTATTCTCATTCTGGTTTTTTCTTTTTTTCCTCAAAGTCTATCAGCCGCAGCACTGCATGGTCCCATCATACATCTATCTGCTACTGCTCGTTATAAAAAGAAGTTTTTTTGACCTATGAGCTGCTGCTCAGGTCACATTCACAATAATTATTATTGCTCAGGCAACTTTCACTTTATTAATCAAATTGATGGTTTTTTTTTTCATTTTTTCCCCTTCCCCCTGTACTTTATTTATAACATTTTTCTTCTGAAATAGATTGTTTCCAGTATCCAGGGCTATACTTGAGGCAGTGCAAAAAGTGCAGCTTCACAGGGCCCCAAGATTTTAGGGACCTGACAAAAAATGTTTTTAAAAAGATATTTTTCATTTTCAATGTTTTTCAATGTTTCAGTTTGAGGATTTACCATGTTATATAGATAGATTATTGATCTGTGAATGACTTTGGATTAAACATAATCTTTATGAATGTTTAATTTTTATTTGAATTTGTTTGAAAATAACTGCTAATTACAAGAATTGAAGGTCCCTCAAGGAATGTAATGCACTGGAAATGTTAAATTTGTCCCTGCTGGTAATTATTGTTGAAACTGATTGGACGAAGTTTAAATTCAAAAGAGAGGTTCTGTATTATGTCAGTAACATTTTTTTCTAATTTATGTTTGAACCATATAGTGGTGGGGAGGTTAATTCTTAAATTCATTGACTGCTTGTAACTGCTTGTAATTGACAGTGAAACTCTTCAATGAATAGAAATAAAAATGATGGAACTCTTCTGTATATTGAAAAAAAATTCACTTAATGGTCTATGGGGGGGGGGTAATTTTATGTGAATTATTTCCCTTGATTCAATTTTCTCCCATGAATTTAAGAGTTAAAGATTTCTAAGAGTTATTCCTTGTATGGAATCATTTTGTTCTCCATAAGAAGAATCAGCCTCTCAGAATTCAGTTAAAAATCAACCAGCTGATTGCTGTATGGTTCAGTTTCTAATTCCTATCACACTGTGACTGCCATTTACAAAACTGATTTAGGGATCAATGGAGTATTCAAAAATTCATTTTGAATTTTATATGGCTGTAGAATTAACTCTCAAGTGCATAGACTGCTTGAAACCGGCAGTGGAACTCTTCTATGATTAGTGTAAAAAAATTGTAAAACTTGTCTGTGAATTGAATTAAAGAAAAAATACTGCCAAGCAGTCAAAAGAGGATAATTTCAATTGTGAGTTATTTCCCTTGAAATTTATATAATTATTTTAAAAAATGAATTCAAGAGTTTCTATGTGTTAAAGCAGGTGTCGATTCACGGGGAGTCCTGAGGGTCTGAAGTCCCCCCTCTCCCTCCCAGCTTACACTAAGGGTAATAAAAAAAATGTTTTTTAGTATCTATTTGGAGAAATTTTTATAAATAAAAACCCACTTGATTAATTCTACCTTAAAAACAAAACTTATCGATTCTCTAATTACAGGGTGATTGAAAATCACTTTTTTTCAAGTTAGATCCTCCCCCTCTAAATCCTGAATCCACGCCTGAAAAGAGTGATAATTCAGAGACAGGGAATAAAAAAAAATATGTTGATTAATAGAAAATGTTTACAATTATTTGATGCTGAAAACTTACTAAAGATTTATCCCCAAATCATTTTTTGGCAATTGAATTCAGACTTTACTTTGCATTACCTTGATTTGCTCTATTTTTGATATCAAAATATATTTCTGGAAATTCCTCAATACAGTCCATTCATAATTCTGGCATTTTCCTAAATTACTTTTCACATCTGTTTTTTGTATACTTATATAGTTTCTTGCAAGAAGTAACATTTTTTTGGTTGATGCAATAACCCTTCAGAACTTTCGAGTTGCCCTGTGTGCCTTGACTCTTAAATACATGGACTGTTTGGAACTGCTCAAAAACAAAAATTTAAATCTTAAGATTTGAATATAAATATGAATTTAAGAGTTAAAAATATTTTTCCAAAATCTCTTCCCTAAAATACGCACCGCAAAAAAGTGACTCGATGGCCTGACAGTTTTCTTCACTTATCTGTTAGTGCTCGTTTTCTTTCTAGACAATATTTCCTATTGTTCCAATGTATGTTGTGACAGAGCCAAAGAAAAACAACCAAACCATTAAAAATTATTCATAATAAAGAAAAAAAAAAAAAACTTATCTTTATTTGCCCCCCCCCCCCCATCCCCACAGTAGCTCTGGGTGTTCATATTGTTTGTGTAGCACAGTAATGTTAGTAAGCAACTGAAAAAAAACGTTGCTTCCCAAAAAAGAACTTGAGAAAAAAAAGGGCGTCTTCTATACCATAAAATGTTAACTCATGAATTCATATAAAACAGTTGGATGGCGGTGATATAGTGGAAATAACTTCTGATTAGTGTGACCTCCTTTTGGACTTCAGGTGAAATTTTTCATGTTTTAAAACTCAATCCACGACAGACTTCTATTATTTCCAATTTTATTCTTAGAAGAGTTCTACTGTCATTTAGGTGCAGTAACAAGCGGTTTATAACACTAAGAGTTGAAAAAAAAAAATTAGGATTAACAATTTTCAAGTTACTGTCCTTCATAAGTTATAAAAGTAAGTACTTATAAAATGTTTCTTTCAGACAATGTTCACTCAAAATCTTCTGTCATCACAGTTGTTCAGACCAAAAAAAAAAATTTCTTCAAATAATAAATTTAATTCTATACTTACATAGCATATACTCATGTTTGTAAATATAAGTATACATATATATTTATGTAACCAGTTTATCGCTTCATTTTTTATCTCTTCTCTCCTGTGTATGTATCTCACCTTGCGTGTGGGACAAGAAAAAAAAAAGTTCTACCATTGCCTCCACTGCGCCAGCCGTAGTCTGGCACTGTTCTTGCTCATGGCTGCTTTTTCATTCCAGGACTCGAGTGTTGGATCTTTCAACCAAAATTCACCGGAGGTTTGCTCCTCTTTAAGTTCTCCTGAGGAGGTACGTCCTGCTAAAACCCTCGCCCCCTCAAATGTCTGCTATGCGTGATTAATAAATATATTTTGATTAAAACAAAAATACAAAATTAAAACAAAAAAATCAACAAACAGCTTCTTTAGCATGAAATTTCCAATATCTTCATACATAATCCACACATATATATATATATATATATATATATATATATATATATAATAATCCATAATGTACATTTTCTAAACAGATTAGTCATTCGTCAAGGCTACTCATATATTTCTCCTTTAATCACCCTCTCTGCCCTGCCTTCTCTCCGACTCCCTCCATTTGCCTCCCTGCATTTTTAGGTGCAAGTGATTGTTTTGATATATACATATATCTATACATGTACACTTCATCAATTGCATGCAAATGATAGCAAAGCAAATTTGATTCCGAACACGTGTGGAAAAGATTTTGTCTCTATTTCCCTGACAATTAAAGGAGCCCCAATTGTTGTTTGTATCAGTTGTGGGTTTTCATCAGGGCTGGAGTTCTGAACTGTCTCACAAAGCTAAAGAGCTCACACTGCCTTGCTATTTACATGCATGGCATTATGTGGCTTCATGCCTTTCTCAACAGCAATATTGAGAAGTTAATGCAAACACCCCCAGTTCAGTTCTCCATGCCATTGACTGTTAGGCCACCTGCACATAAACAAACGTACAAGAAAATGGACAGCATTGTAGAATGTCTCACCTCCGTGTAATGATTAACAAGCTAGTAGAGCAGACCATTAGTAAGTTGATACTTAACACATGTTGCCTTGTGCCAGATTGAGCTCAGGCTTAGTAAATGCTGACACAGAACAAAGTTAATTCACTGACTTCAGAAATTGTGATCAGTCTAAATCTGGTAACACTCACACAGCCGCCCCTTTTTCTTAAGCTGGGGACTGATTTCTGAGACTGATTTTTAAATGTGTATCCTTACTTACAAGATCGGTTCTACACAATCTTTCTACTTGCCCTCCACCTTGATCAACTGTGTGCTTTCTGAGAGCCAAGTTGAGCAAATATCATTGACAGATTGTTAGTTATTAGCACGATTGAGAGAATTTTAGAGAGATGTGTGTATCTAGGGGTGTATTTGCACAAATATCTATGTGAATGTTACACACATATCTGTCTGTGACCAGGTGTACATGTATAGATATATATTTATATACAATAGGTTCCTCTCAAGCAGAACATTTGAACCTCCATTTTGTCCATGTAAGCCATCATTCCTTTCAAATAATTTAGATAGAAAAGACAAAATAACACAAATCTTTGATTCTGTTCTTGTACTGTTGGTCTCACTAAGTGGCTATTCTTCTAGAGCATTTAACCAGAATCCACTATATATATATATATATATATATATATATATATATATATATATATATGAAAATGATTTTTCTCTGAAAAAAGATGGCTGGCCCCTGTCAAAATGCATCAAATTACACCCACAGAATAATGATAAAAAATTTTGAGAGGTAACACCTATCTCTAGAGTTTTTCACTTCACCTTCCAATTGTCATTTTCATCTACATCCTGTCGGATCACTTCACATTCACAATACAAACATATATATACACCTGTATATGTAGTACCAATCAATATTACAATACTAGGGCTGTCTTACTGAATCACATCAGTGGTAATCATTTACCGTGTATACCTGAAAATAAGCTGGCATTTATGCTTGAAATATGACCATCAATTGTGAGGTTAATATACATATTGGAATTGAAATAAAAATAATTCATGTAGAGAGTTCAGAAAATAATTCTGGAAATTCGAAAAAACACTTGTTTGGACCATTATAATAGTTGTGGACCTCTTGGCTGTTAGATGAGAACCATGAAGCATTATTTAGATTCTAAGATTCTTTTTCACTCTCCTCTCACCCAAAGGGCATTTAAAATTATAAAATGGAAATCAGTTTCCTTGAAAAATACTGATAAGCATAGCTTGGCTTTCATGAAATAAATGTTTTTTTTGTAAAAGTTCATTATTTTCAAAAGGTATTATAAAACTTCAGTTGATGAGACATATAACAAAACTTGAAAATTTTGTCTTGAATAAACGCAAACACACAATTCTTGTGTGTTGTATTTATAAGAATAATGTTCATGACATTTTTTTAAAAAAATCCAGTGTTTCGACGGGTCTGTTCTTGGACCCTCGTCAGGTTTTATATTTTATGCATAGATGGCAATTTGTAACTTATTCAGGTACTTCACTGCAACTTATGATTTACCAACTGTTTTGGTCTCAACTGAAAGGGTACTTGACATTTCCTTGACAACCTGACTAATTTACAAGATGAATACTAATATCCCTAGTGATCTCCAAATTTTTAAAGATTCCTATGTATTATTTTTGTTCACATGAAACTCTTTGCAGTGAATTTCGAAAAAAAAAAAGTGCGTTTGATAGTTCTCTGAACAGTGTATAGTCTTCTATCAGGGGAGGTAACTATTTGATGTTAAAATTGAAGAGTACTTTCCTTCAAAAATCCACTAGAGATGTTCTAAACTTTTTTTGTTTAGTATCTTACTGCTGTTATTAACACACTGCATATCTGCTTTGGTATTTTTTTTATGATCCAGCTATTTCAGCATCAAAAGGTTACCTCCCTTGATAAAAACATACAATGTTCAAAGAAACATAAATCTCTAGTAGCTAAGGGTTAAGTTGAGTTAAGGAGGGAGTAAAAAAGAAATATGGGTTGTCCATGAAGTCTCTCTGTTTTATTACTCTGTTTGAACAAAAATAGTTGAGAACTTTATGAACACCCTGCATATTAAAATGTAACAAATATTACATATTAAAAAACAAGTAGTTCATAACTTAATAATTTAGATACCTACACAAAACATATCCCAGCATCTATTACAGACATAACTGAAAGGGTGGTACTTTTTATCCCTGCCATAAATTAATGAAATATTTTGATGCAAAACCAATTCCTATCACTACTTAATACTGCTAGTTCTCAAACATGAACAAACTATCTGCCATTCCCTGCCACATATTAATGAAATATTTTGTTGCAAAATCTATTCTTGCCACAAGTTATTGGAATATTGCATTAATGTGTAGCAGGGGTAAAAAGTACTGCCATAATCTGAATTTTTTTTTTTTATGAAGCATAAATCAAGTCTTGAATCTTGAAGAAATGTCTCTCAAACAGTTGGGTTGTGTTTTCCTGTAGTATTTTATTAATAGCTGTGTTTTGCCTGATCTAATAACTTCAGTTATACAGGGTATCCATAAAGTCCCTATCTGGTTCTATATAATTTATGGTAAAATAGAGATTTTATGGACATTCTGCATTATAGAAGTTAGATGTTTTGCAAATTATTCTGATTCTTCTCTTGCTTACTACAAACATTTCATTTTTCTTAATTTTTAGTTCTGTAGTGGAATTCTCACTTACTTCCCCTGATTCTCAATTATCTCCCTTTTTCATCTCGCTCTCTTTGAGCCTGACTGGGCTGGCCATATTTACAATTCTCTCAACATACACAATATTGAATTACTTGGCTATTAAAGCTTTGGAAAAATTTTACATGAGCTTCACCCACAATACTTAACATATTTGAGACACATTAGAATGTTATGTCATGTTTTCTCGGTCAAGTCAATAATTTTGCACAAAATTTTTTTTTCAAGTTTACATTACTCTATAGTTTGTACAATATTATAAAATTCACTCTGCAGTCAGTACATTCTTATAAAATCTGCCATACCTGCCCTCGGCATACTTTTATGAATATCTTTGATCTGCTTCCTAATGTGGGCCTTCTTTTTCGATTTTACTTAAGCTGTCATTTATAATTTTTGTTACCTTCTGTGCTTCTAAGTTTTTTGTCTTCAATATTTCAATATTCATAATTGCTTTTAATGTTTACCTGTTGTGTGTGCCTGATTCATTAATTTCTTACCACTTGCTGCTGGGGAGCCGGGGGACACAAAAGGCCTTAGTTTGTGTCATTGAGCATAGTGTTGACATCAGTCTCCTCCCTGAAAGGATTAATGGGATCGTCATGGGAGGATCTCTACTTGATCTCCAGCTACCACGGTATACCTGGTATTCCCATGCAGTCACTTGATCAGGCTCAACATTACGAAACTTAGGTAATCGTACGAGAACCGGGATATCCGATGCGATACTGCTGTGACTTGCATGCCTGATGAACAACTGCTTTTCTTTCTTGGAAAGAGTGGGATTAAGGAAAAGGTGTACCTGTATTTTATTGCAATACATCTATTTATAGTGTATTTATTGAGTAAACAAATAACTTCAAATATCTAACATATATATATATATATGTATGTAATATTAAATTTAAAGGTAGATTTATATGAATATTTTAATAAAGTAGGAAGTGCAGGTGGCTTAACAGTTAGCAGCATGGAGAACAGTATTTACGATTTGTTCTAACTGCGGCTGGGTCACTTTGTATTCAATAATACCCTTGGGAAAAGCATGAATCCATTTCTTCTGTGGTTAAATAGTGGAGAGGACTGGGCTGTCGAGTCATTATTTGGAAACCAGTCTAGGAGACAGACAACTGTAATTCGGAACCAGAGAGTGGAGATTTTTTGAGGTGGCTTGAGGCCAATGTCGATTCCCTTTTTGGCAGCTCTTTCAGTCAGGCTGATGCGAAAAGTATCGCTCAGTCTTATTTTAGACTGTCAGCAACACCAAGAAGAGGGGGTTCTGTTGACTGGGCATCCCATAATCTCCATAATCTTTGCCCAGATTTGTGCCCTAGAGAAGTCATTTGGGTTTTCCCTATTAAACCTTCAAAAAAGAATTAGTCAGCTTATCCCATTTCTGTTTTTTTTCTTTTATCTTCTCTGCTTCACACTTTATATATGAATGTGAATGTGTACAAGTGTATCTATATCATAACCCATTATGCCCCACCAGTCATTGTTGTTACTCTATGGCTTCCTGTACTTGTATGCTTCAGATTTCATAATTCGTCTCTCAGTCTTCAATTTGCTTCATTTGATTCTCAAGGGTTTCTTTTGGTCTTTGTTCTATTTTGAAAGGAATTGTTCAGCCCACTTTCTGGTGGCCTGAAAAGCAAAAGAAGCAAGATTGTTTTGCCAAGGTTGACAAGTTCTAAGATCTTCATTTTAAAGAGTTTCCCCTCCCATTGATGCCAAAGCCATTTCAAAGGGTTAAAAAGGAGTCAGAAGAATAAAAATTGGAGCTCCCAAATAATTTATCAATGCTTGCATAATGGATTAATACAAAATTGATAATTGAAGCTAATTCAAAAACAAACAAAAAAAAAAAATCACCTACTGGAAATAGCTTCTTTTTACTTCTTGAATTTACTGATACAAAACAGAGGTCAGCGGGATATGTTTTCAGCTTTGATTCTTGCAATTCGCGACTCTTTGTTGGTTGTTCGTTTCAGTTATCTCTTTGTTTCCAGTCTGTTATTTGACCTTAAGTTTGAGTTATAGATGGGTGTTGGTTCTTCGTAGATGAAGCATTTTCACTATCATTGTTTTTTTGTTGTTTTTTTTTCTAGCTCTAGACCTCTTAAAAAGATAGCTGAAATATTAATTTGCTGTTGTACAGACCCTACAGCTTTCCCAAAAAGTATATATAAATGCCAATGTCAGATGAATAATTCATGAAAAATGAACAAAGTAAATTCAACATAGCTCTTAGTCTAAACAACATATTAAAATTTCAGCTCTCTGCATCTGTTTTCAAGGGTTTCAGAGCTCAAAAAACTGAACTGAAGCTAAATTCATACATAAAGTTGAATATAATCTTAGCTTAATTTAGTGGCTTAATGTTTTAATTAGCTGTGTCTACCAGAGGTGGTTTAGCAATTAGGTTGGCAGGAAATTAAACATTGTCCTTTTCTTACAAGAGTTTTTGAAATGACTTTGGCATTTTAGAGAGGAAGAAATAATTTCAGGCATTTTGTACTTGAGTGGAATGATATTGGTTGGAGGGTCCTATTATTCATTTATTAGAGTATTCACTTTACAGCCTCTTCATTGAATCCTCCTTTTGGAAGAAAAGAGTTAAGCCGTCTGTGGTGGCTGGAATAATTGCATATCTCTAATTGGTGTATCAGGTGAAAAAACTACGCTCTTTAATGCTGATTTTCAAGGCAGGCAGGCCCTCCCCATTTAGAAGATTGTCGCAACTCAATCCTCCTTCCCGTGTTTTCACCTTTGTTCGATTTTGTGTTGTACCTAGCTATGCTAACCATATATGCCGGTCTATAAGAAATTCAGTCTAGAAAAAACAAAACAAACTGATATTATTTACGTCATATGTGCTGGTATTATGACCGAGGTGATGAGCATCTACCAAAGCTTGATATGGAGATTTATGGGGCTGGGATGAGTTGCAGGGAACGGAGAAGTCCTCCGAATTCTCTCAAGAATTCATCTTATAGTCCGGCATATATATGTTAGTAAATGTCAAATCAGAAATTGATTTCATTAGTTCACCCAGGACACACTTTTGGTATTTTGAGATTTTCTTTTCCTGCTTTTTAATTTCTTTTTTCTTTTTTTTTTTTTCATTTGTTGTTAATTTTATGACCTCCCCCCCCCTTTTTATTCTATTAAACTCTGTGAAAACCTCCCCTGTGTTGCCATTGATAATAATTCTAATACAGGCCTCCCCCAGTTAGAACGCAGTTTGTTATATAGCCGGAATCGTGTAAAACAAAATATTAGTCTAGTTCTGAGATGGCTAGATGTAGCTCCAAAGTGTGGCCAGATGTACAGGTTCCTTGGCCAAAGTGTGGCCAGATGAGTAGCTCCCTTGGCAGAAGAGAGTGTCCAGATATGTAGCCCCCCCGCCAAAGAGGGTGTACAGATGTGTAACCCCCACCCGCCAAAGAAGGTGTACAGATGTGTAGCCCCCCCCCCCCGCCAAAGAGAGTGTCCAGGTGTGTAGCTCCCCCCTCGCCAAAGAGAGTGTCCAGGTGTGTAGCTCCCCCCTCGCCAAAGAGAGTGTCCAGGTGTGTAGCTCCCCCTCGCCAAAGAGAGTGTCCAGGTGTGTAGCTCCCCCCTCGCCAAAGAGAGTGTCCAGGTGTGTAGCTCCCCCCTCGCCAAAGAGAGTGTCCAGGTGTGTAGCTCCCCCCTCGCCAAAGAGAGTGTCCAGGTGTGTAGCTCCCCCCTCGCCAAAGAGAGTGTCCAGGTGTGTAGCTCCCCCCTCGCCAAAGAGAGTGTCCAGGTGTGTAGCTCCCCCCTCGCCAAAGAGAGTGTCCAGGTGTGTAGCTCCCCCCTCGCCAAAGAGAGTGTCCAGGTGTGTAGCTCCCCCCTCGCCAAAGAGAGTGTCCAGGTGTGTAGCTCCCCCCTCGCCAAAGAGAGTGTCCAGGTGTGTAGCTCCCCCCTCGCCAAAGAGAGTGTCCAGGTGTGTAGCCCCCCCCTCCTTGCCAAAGAGAGTGTCCAGGTGTGTAGCCCCCCCCCCTTGCCAAAGTGAGTGTTCAGGTGTGTAGCCCCCCATCTTGCCAAAGAGAGTGTTCAGGTGTGTAGCCCCCCATCTTGCCAAAGAGAGTGTTCAGGTGTGTAGCCCCCCATCTTGCCAAAGAGAGTGTCCAGGTGTGTAGCCCCCCCCCTTGCCAAAGAGAGTGTCCAGGTGTGTAGCCCCCCCCCTTGCCAAAGAGAGTGTCCAGGTGTGTAGCCCCCCTTTGCCAAAGAGAGTGTCCAGGTGTGTAGCCCCCCCCCCCTTGCCAAAGAGAGTGTCCAGGTGTGTAGCCCCCCCCCCCTCCGCCGGGCAAAGTGTGGCTAGAATTATCATGGCATTGTTATTAGGTTTGCTTTCTTGGACCTGAACACCTGCATCTTAATGTGGGAGGCCTGTTGTTATTATTAAATATTTTGAATTTTGCTGTGAATTTTTTGCTTGTTTTTTTTTTTTTCTTTTTTTGTAATCTGATTTTGTAGGCAATATTTTGTTCTATAATTTTTTTGTTTATTTTTATTTAATTCTTTTCTTTTCCTTTTCAGTATTTAGTTCCACAAGCTATTATTTCTCATGCTTTTATTTCTTGATTTTATTTGTGTGTATGTAGATGACTCTATGTATGCCTACTTGTGGGAGTGTGGGTATAACAGCTTAGATATGAAGTCTTGTACCTGTAGATGTCTTTTATGTTTGTGTAAGTGATTTAGTGTTTATTTGTGTGTGTATATATATATATATATATATATATATATATATATATATATATATATATATATATATAAATTTGAATGGATGTCTGTATGTGTGCACACACATGGACCAAATAGAAGTGAAGAGATATTCAAAATTTTTCAAAACTACCCAGATTATTGAATGCATTCTAATCACGGACACACAAACACATACTTGAAAATAGGGTAAAATTCAAAGATTTGTACTTTTCAAATTATCTAATGGAAAAATAAAACAAATTGCTTGAAAGCAGTCCTAAAGAAGTCTGTTTAGACAATCAATAAGTTCTGAATTGTTGGAATTGGACAGCTTTAGGAATCATTTTATTGATCACTAGTAATTCACGAAAAGTTAAAATAATGAATAAGAGTGATAATGGATTCGTTTCAGGAAAAAGGAGTCTTGATACTTATTAATACTAATACAATACACATAAAAATAGAACAGAAATTAAGATAGATGAAAGCTGGTTCGGAAGTATGTTTTGAAAAAATCAATTGAAAAATAATTTATAATTAGTTTTGTACTTTATAAGCAACATAAAAATAATTAATATCAATGATTGTGAAGAAGACAATAGATAAATAACACGATTTATGAATTATATTGATAATCCTAATAACAAAACGAGAAATGTAAACATTTATAAAATTAAAATATCTTGGAAAGGAAAATCAACATTTTACTCTCGGTGATTCTATTGTTGTTGAGCCACCAATGACAGATATAGTATTATACGTGGTTGTTTTGTGAGCAATGGTTTCAGCACTAGTTTCATCGGTAAACCTTCCCCCTGTTATTAGATTTGACAAAGTTCATCACTGGAAACAGTGACACAGACAAGTATGTTGATGGAAATGCAGATAAAATTCAATACTGTCAGAATTCCCAGACTTGCTAGTGTTTTAGAAATGGAATTCCAGAACCTCGTTTTGTTCATTTCTTTGCCCTTTTTTTGTCACTAACTGATCTTTTTCAATGTTTTCTCATTCAGCTCTCGAGTCGACAAATTGTTGCCTACAAATTGAGCTTCTTTGTAAAGCAATCTGTTACATCTCAAAGTTATCTGAAAGTCAGTATTGTCCTGGTAATTATCCTCAGCTGTGAATGTTTGGTGTATTTTGAGGGTAATTTTGGTAACACTCACTGACTCAGTCCTCATCTCTTGGGGTGAATAGTAATTTGGATCAGATATCTTGGTATCTCTCTCAGTGTCTCTCTCTCTCAGTGTCTATCTCTCTCTCTCAGTGTCTATCTCTCTCTCTCAGTGTCTATCTCTCTCTCTCAGTGTCTATCTCTCTCTCTCAGTGTCTATCTCTCTCTCTCAGTGTCTTATCTATCTCTCTCTCTCAGTGTCTTATCTATCTCTCTCTCTCAGTGTCTTATCTATCTCTCTCTCTCAGTGTCTTATCTATCTCTCTCTCTCAGTGTCTTATCTATCTCTCTCTCTCAGTGTCTTATCTCTCTCTCTCTCAGTGTCTTATCTCTCTCTCTCAGTGTCTTATCTCTCTCTCTCTCAGTGTCTTATCTCTCTCTCTCTCAGTGTCTTATCTCTCTCTCTCTCAGTGTCTTATCTCTCTCTCTCTCAGTGTCTTATCTCTCTCTCTCTCAGTGTCTTATCTCTCTCTCTCTCAGTGTCTTATCTCTCTCTCTCTCTGTGTCTTATCTCTCTCTCTCTGTGTGTGTCTTATCTCTCTCTCTCTCTGTGTCTTATCTCTCTCTCTCTCTGTCTTATCTCTCTCTCTCTCTGTGTGTCTTATCTCTCTCTCTCTCTGTGTGTCTTATCTCTCTCTCTCTCTGTGTGTCTTATCTCTCTCTCTCTCTGTGTGTCTTATCTCTCTCTCTCTCTGTGTGTCTTATCTCTCTCTCTCTGTGTGTGTCTTATCTCTCTCTCTCTCTGTGTGTCTTATCTCTCTCTCTCTCTGTGTCTTATCTCTCTCTCTCTGTGTGTGTCTTATCTCTCTCTCTCTCTGTGTGTCTTATCTCTCTCTGTGTGTGTGTGTCTTATCTCTGTGTGTGTGTGTGTGTCTTATCTCTCTCTCTCTGTGTGTGTCTTATCTCTCTCTCTCTGTGTGTGTCTTATCTCTCTCTCTCTGTGTGTGTCTTATCTCTCTCTCTCTCTGTGTGTCTTATCTCTCTCTCTCTGTGTGTGTGTCTTATCTCTCTCTCTGTGTGTGTGTCTTATCTCTCTCTCTGTGTGTGTGTCTTATCTCTCTCTGTGTGTGTGTGCCTTATCTCTCTCTGTGTGTGTGTGTCTTATCTCTCTCTCTGTGTGTGTGTCTTATCTCTCTCTCTGTGTGTGTGTCTTATCTCTCTCTCTCTGTGTGTGTGTCTTATCTCTCTCTCTGTGTGTGTGTCTTATCTCTCTCTCTCTCTCTGTGTCTTATCTCTCTCTCTCTCTCTCTGTGTCTTATCTCTCTCTCTCTGTGTGTGTCTTATCTCTCTCTCTCTCTGTGTGTGTCTTATCTCTCTCTCTCTCTGTGTGTGTCTTATCTCTCTCTCTCTGTGTGTGTCTTATCTCTCTCTCTCTGTGTGTGTCTTATCTCTCTCTCTCTGTGTGTGTCTTATCTCTCTCTCTCTGTGTGTGTCTTATCTCTCTCTCTCTGTGTGTGTCTTATCTCTCTCTCTCTGTGTGTGTCTTATCTCTCTCTCTCTGTGTGTGTCTTATCTCTCTCTCTCTGTGTGTGTCTTATCTCTCTCTCTCTGTGTGTGTCTTATCTCTCTCTCTCTGTGTGTGTCTTATCTCTCTCTCTCTGTGTGTGTCTTATCTCTCTCTCTCTGTGTGTGTCTTATCTCTCTCTCTCTCTCTGTGTCTTATCTCTCTCTCTCTCTGTGTGTCTTATCTCTCTCTCTCTCTGTGTGTCTTATCTCTCTCTCTCTGTGTGTGTCTTATCTCTCTCTGTGTGTGTGTGTCTTATCTCTCTGTGTGTGTGTGTGTCTTATCTCTCTGTGTGTGTGTGTGTCTTATCTCTCTCTGTGTGTGTGTGTCTTATCTCTCTCTGTGTGTGTGTGTCTTATCTCTCTGTGTGTGTGTGTGTCTTATCTCTCTGTGTGTGTGTGTGTCTTATCTCTGTGTGTGTGTGTGTGTCTTATCTCTCTGTGTGTGTGTGTGTCTTATCTCTCTGTGTGTGTGTGTGTCTTATCTCTCTGTGTGTGTGTGTGTCTTATCTCTCTGTGTGTGTGTGTGTCTTATCTCTCTGTGTGTGTGTGTGTCTTATCTCTCTGTGTGTGTGTGTGTCTTATCTCTCTGTGTGTGTGTGTGTCTTATCTCTCTGTGTGTGTGTGTGTCTTATCTCTCTGTGTGTGTGTGTCTTATCTCTCTCTGTGTGTGTCTTATCTCTCTCTCTCTCTGTGTGTCTTATCTCTCTCTCTCTGTGTGTGTCTTATCTCTCTCTCTCTGTGTGTGTCTTATCTCTCTCTGTGTGTGTGTGTCTTATCTCTCTCTCTCTGTGTGTGTCTTATCTCTCTCTCTGTGTGTGTGTCTTATCTCTCTCTCTGTGTGTGTGTCTTATCTCTCTCTCTGTGTGTGTGTCTTATCTCTCTCTCTGTGTGTGTGTCTTATCTCTCTCTCTGTGTGTGTGTCTTATCTCTCTCTCTGTGTGTGTGTCTTATCTCTCTCTCTCTGTGTGTGTCTTATCTCTCTCTCTCTGTGTGTGTCTTATCTCTCTCTCTCTCTCTCTCTGTGTCTTATCTCTCTCTCTCTCTCTGTGTGTGTCTTATCTCTCTCTCTCTCTCTCTGTGTGTCTTATCTCTCTCTCTCTCTCTCTCTGTGTCTTATCTCTCTCTCTCTCTCTCTCTGTGTCTTATCTCTCTCTCTCTCTCTCTCTGTGTCTTATCTCTCTCTCTCTCTCTCTCTGTGTCTTATCTCTCTCTCTCTCTCTCTGTCTTATCTCTCTCTCTCTCTCTGTGTCTTATCTCTCTCTCTCTCTCTGTGTCTTATCTCTCTCTCTCTCTCTCTGTGTCTTATCTCTCTCTCTCTCTCTGTGTCTTATCTCTCTTTCTCTCTCTCTGTGTCTTATCTCTCTTTCTCTCTCTCTGTCTATCTCTCTCTATCTCTCTCTATCTCTCTCTCTCTGTCTATCTCTCTGTCTCTCTCTGTGTCTATCTCTCTGTCTCTCTCTGTGTCTATCTCTCTCTGTCTCTCTCTGTGTCTATCTCTCTCTCTCTCTGTCTCTCTGTGTCTGTCTGTCTGTCTGTCTGTCTGTCTGTCTCTCTCTCTCTCTCACTCTCAGTCTGTCTCTCTGTCTACGTATCTCTCTCTCTCTCTCTCTCGGTGTCTTGAAGAGTCAAGCCCCTGGCCCCCAAATCTCCTCTTCCATGTGTTTATATCATATCTTTTCTAAAACATTTTCCAGATAATTAGTCATTTTCACTTGCAAAAAATATTTGAAACTTGCCCTCACAGTCAATAACTGAATAACTGTAGCCTCAAATTCGATGTTATGAAATTAATTCCATTAGAGAATAAATATGGTCAGTGGAAAACATTCGAAATAGAGTTAAAAAAAACAAAAAAACAAAAACAGAAAAAAAGCATTTAGAAACATATCTAGATTCTGGAGAATATAGACGTTATCAATTAACTGTCAAAAAAATTTTTGTTTTGAATATCAAAAATATTTTTAGAAGTGCTCTAGCGGAGTAATGATGCCAATTTCAAAGTTTGTAGACAAAATAATACGGCCAGGAGCACTGGAATACACAAACATGAAAAAGGATAGAATCCTCTGCCATCATTCAATTGAATACAACTTCAAGAAAAATAGGATTTGGAAATGATATGGTGATGAATTCAGATTATATGTTAAATTGGAAAAAAGAGGAATTCAAAATAGGGAGAAAAGAACTATAAGGTAATTTCAAAGTCACAAATTTAATGTGTCAATTATATCCTATTCTCATTTTGGTGTATTTAAATATTTAATTATTGTGGATTCATTTGGTGTTTGAAGAGAAGGGTCTAAGGGACATTACTCTTTGAAAATGTGATTACCTACCTTGATCTCTAGCCCCTCCATGAGACAAAACTATAGTTCATTTGGTATTTGGTATAAAACGATAACAAATATGGTTCCGAGCAATCAGGAAAAAAATGAAAGTTGAAAGGCTAGATTTAATTTTCTGCCGACTATAAAAGCACTGATATATAGTCTTTTTGTTTTTTCTTGTCTTTTGTATTTTGTCTTAGACAGTTGTCCTCATCGGATTTCATTTCTTGAACATAATACTTTGGCTGTTGTACCCTATGATTGTCTACAGGTAGAGGGATGCGAGTTTGAGTCTTGCCTGGAGCTCATTCTTTATTTTCTATTCTCACTGTCTACTAAAAGCTGTAGACTGATTGTCTGTGTTATGGTGATGAAAAGCAACTAGAATATCTGTACCTTGCATAAATGAATCACCATAGCTTGTATGTGTACCAGAACTAATTATATAAAAATATCATCCCAGAAAAAATATTTTATCTAAACTTATCTAAAACATACTAGACTGAGAAAATGACCATCCTCCGCAAAAAAACACTTTTTCGAGAGAAAAAACAAAACAAAACCATCCTATTAGATGGTGCTTAGAGGTGTACTCGTGCAAATTTCCAAGCTCGTAGCCCCCAAAATGTGACCAAGAGCAATTGGAGACACACAAAGATATCCAAAGAGAAAGACGAATCTGTTGCTCACTTGGCTTGTTGGTCTGGTGGGCCATTTTTTTAATGGGCTGCAATGAGATGGTCAAGATGAAGAAATACTGGTAAAAAAATCAATGATTTCTTGAGTTTTGTTGGATCCTTAATATATCTCTTAAAATCTCTCTTCTTAAGAAATAATTCTCATTTTGTGTCTTGAGTTGCCTGTAATTTTGGGTAGCATTAAATTAGTATATGATGTTGATGCTTAGTGAGGTCAGATCAAAGGGATATGTGTGTGTGTTGGCATAAAGTTTGTATTTTGATATTTCTCTGTATATGTCAGTTAGATGATAATGAGTGTGTGCACACGTGTGTATGTTAATGTAAAGTATGAGCATTATGTTGATATTTAGGTGAATGTTGTGTTTGTATGCATATGTGTGCTCTTATTGTGACCATATTTATATTGTGTATGTGAGAATATCAAGAGTATATGTATATTTGCGACTAATAGACATGTGTATGTGTGTGTGTATATATATATATATATATATATATATATATATATATATATATACTGGAAGGGAAAATTAGTATTTGGACATTTGCAAAATTAAAAAAGATATTATGATAAACGTCCGATGTCTACATTTACTTGGAATTTACATGGGTGATGTTTTTTGATACAAGATTGACAATTACCAAGAAAATACTAAGTATTTCTAAACATACAGTGCCAGTGAATATTTTGCAAGTGTCCAAATACCCCCCCCCTTCTGTGTGCATGTTTTTTTGATTTCTTTTTCTCTTGACCTGTCTGGTATTTATTTACTAGTTATCTGGTCATTTTTATTCATTATTTGTTTGTTTGCCCCTAGTGGTCATTTGTAATGTTTCTTTGATGGGGAGACAAATTTTGTTGGCCTTTATCCTCACTCAAGATGTCTAGAATATTTTTTTCATGTCATTAACACTTATGTCTCGTTGGATTTACAAAATCCATTCTTATATTCAACTGGGGCAGTATGCATTCTGAGGGTTCGTGTTTGGGTTTGGGTGGGGCCAGACTTTATGCTGTTCTGAGCTGCCTGCCATCAAGTAACCAGAATACTTTGAGACTGTGGTTTCATACAACGAACACGAAAATTATTTTATGTGACAAGTAAAACAATTTTTGCATTCATCGTACAAAATTACAGTTTTTAGATATTTTGGTTACTTCTTTCCAGTATTGTCGATTAGGTAATTTGTATGGAAATTCAGTTGAAGATTTATAATCTTTGATATCTTTAAAAAAATTTTTTTTTTATCGAATCTGTTGAGAACCACTGATCCCAAGAACTTCAAACCCAACACTGCTCTTCTTTGTGTGCTCACTAACATATCTGGCAAGTGTCAACTTTGTATAATGGCCAGTTGTAGAGTAATTGTGGTATGCACACACACACACACACATGCACACACTTCTTCAATTGTTGTTAGATTACAAAAGCTTAACATATGGGGGCACGGGGCAGTATTTACTCTTGAGATTGTTATTGCAGGTGAGGGGAACTGAATTTCTCTTCTCCATTATTTCTTTGAAGACTATGATGGTTCTGGTGATCTCAAACAATTTGATAGTTTCTAACATTGGTTACTTTCACTTTTTGATTCATTTTTTTTTCTCTCTATCTTTTGGAATTTTGTAGCTCATTGTGACTAAAACCTGATCAGGTCTTTGATTGCTTGCTAAAAACAATGACTTACTGAGGTATAAAATATATAGTCTTTTTGATGAGGTGTGATATATCAGCAAAATACCTGGAACAAAATTGGTTCAGAAATAAAATACTGGATTATTAAGAGGTGCATTAAAAAAAAATTATAACTTTAAAAATACTCGTAAAGGACTTAGTTGGAAATAATGATCTTGAATTATGTGTTGTTTTTTTTTCTGAGTGAATTAAATTTCAAGAAAGTTCTTAGTCCACAGTTTGAGAGTGAAAACATTGTTGTACTACTTTATCTTATTTTTTTAGTATACTGATTTATTTAAAAAAAATTTTGTACTATAATTTTTTTTTTATTATACTCAAAAATTTTTTCATTATGATTTATTTTTATTATACTTTATTATTCATCTTTTTTAATGTACTTTTTAATACTTTATTATTATTATTCATTCTATTTTTATTATATTTCATTCTTTTTTTATATTTCATTCTTTTTTTATATTTCATTCTTTTTTTATATTTCATTCTTTTTTTATATTTCATTCTTTTTTTATATTTCATTCACTTTTTCTTATATTCCACTATCCTTATTACATTTTACTCTGTTATTGTATGTATTTTTTTCATTATACTTATTTTTTCATACTATATTTTTCATTCTACTTTTTAACTGTATCTCACTTCACTTTATTCCTTGCTTGAAATCATACACACTACTGTCAACCAGAATATCTATTACTGAATTGAAAAAATTCAAGTGAATTGTAACAACTTAATTCTATCCATTTAGGTAAATAAGTTTTTGAACTTTTAAATTTTGATTCTCCACTTGATTTTTTTTAAATTTCAAAAATTTCTTGTCTTTACAGTTCATATTGATTGTTATATTAGCTTCTAAGTGCACAATAGTTGATAGAAATATTTTTCTTCTTCCCATTAAAATTTTTTATCGATTTCCCTTCCCAATAAATTTTTTTGATCTATTTTTCTTCCTATTATTATTTTTTGACCAGGTAGCTTGTTTCTTTTTTCTTTTTATGTGACTAATTCCTAGTTAGTCAATCTCTTTGTCAACTGTGTGTGTGTTTGCATTGTGTAGTGGACGCACTGCAATTAGAACCCCGAGCATATCTTTGTCTTTTCTTTCACATTCCAGAAAAACCGCTGACTTTCTGTACATAAATCTTTTTTGAAAAACCTCCCTTCATTTATTTTTTAAAATGTAGCTCTTCTTTTCTCAGTTATTTTTCTATTTCATAGTATTTCAGTCATTAGGTAGTTTTCTACCATTATTTCTATTCAGACATTTATTCATTGTATGTATTATATTGTTTTACTATATGCATTTGTTAGAATATCCCTTATTCATAAAGAAAAATAAAATAAATTCTTTATGGTCAATATTCAGAAGTCACTGTATGGAAAGAAGGCTTTTTTGAGAACTTTCGATCACATTTTGGGGTTTTCCCCAAGATTGAGCAAAATAACACTATAACTTATACACAGATAAAAATTCAAGTAATCAAGAAAAAAAATTACATTTGAAATTTATTCAGAACTATTTCTGTTTGTCTTTCTCACCATAGTAGTCTGGAAAAAAGATTACAATACATCTTTTTAATCTGTCTCTAAAAGATTCAAAAGTAATCACCTTTGATTTTAATATTTTTTGATATTTTTTACATACAATGTGATCATATGATCATATCTATCTTAACAGGGTGTTAGTATTTCAATGCAGTATTAGAAAATAACTCTTCAAAAGAAACTTATTAGTTACTTCCCTTGGATTTAGTCAGCAGATTGATTGATATGCTTAGCTCTATTCTCAGCTTATCATTATTATGAATGTAAGGGAGGTAACTGATGTTTCTTTTGAATAGTTATTTTCCTTTTGACTGTTGAATTAATTTACAAACACCCTGTATAATTATATCAACATTCACATAATGCATCATAAATCTGAGAATGTTATAAAAAGTTCTAAAAAGCAAAAAAAAAATAAAAGCTGTTTTATCAGATGGTAGCATTTGAATAATGACCAACATTATTTATTAATTTGTTTTAGTTAATGTTGTTTATATTTTTTTATTTTTTCATTTTTTGTTTTAAACCTTGACTTTTAAAAACATTTAGTTTTTCTTTATTTTCTTTCCACAGTTTTTATTGTGTCAATTGATATACATATATCTATATACCTCGTGTTTGTGTGTATATATATATATGTTTTTTTTATGTTTAGTTTTTCATCACACACTCTCTCTCCCTTCTTTTCTTTATGCTCTCCCTTTTCCTGGGAGATGTCATGTGTGGGATCAAAATCTACCCCCAGGATTTTGACAAAGTGAGACACCAGCTAACACTGTTATGATGGCTGTTGCTAACGCTAGTGCGGCTGTTGCTAAAGCTATTTTTGTTGTTGTTGCTGCTGCTGCTTTTGTTTTCCCCCTTATTTTCTGTCCCCCATAAAAGCTTCATATATATATATATATATATATATATATATATGCGTGTAGTCTTGCCTTGTCCAGCTGCTAAGATGACTTCTGCTATTTGTGATTCTCTTGCAGTTTAAATCTTAAAGTGGGTGTGAAAAAAATATATATCTATATAATGAATAGTGTGACTTTTTCTGTTCATTTCTCTGTCCATAACGATGGACATTTCAACTAAATGATTCACTTCAATATTTTTTATCTATATACAATGAATAATGCGATTTTTCTGTTTGTTTCTCTGACCATAACAATGGAATCCTCCACTTAGAGGTAACAATTCTGTTTATGATAATAGTATGATAGTAGGTCAAACGTCATTAGTATATTAATTTCAGGCTGTCTCTTTCCTTACGTAATAAGAATCTTTGGAATGAATAGTCTTTGTCAGTTTCTTTGTACTTACTTTATTCTTTATTATGAATTAAGATGAAATTTATGTTCTGCTGCTGAAAATATCTCCTACCCACCATATGAAACAATGCTAAAAGAGTTCAGTTACTTTATGATAAAACCTCACTTGAAATTATTTACACTATCAACAGCTTTGAAGTGGTGAAGCATTTTACTCTTGAAGAGAATTTAAAGAAATTGCTCATACTCCACAGAAACATGGGGCGATATTTTTACCAAATGGATTATTGCTTCCTCTCTCATATATATATATATAGTTGCTTTTCTAAAAAAAGTTATCTCATAGAAATTCAAATATATCTGAATTTTTCGACAGGTAAGAACTAGTAATTACCTGTCAGATTCAGGAGCCTCTGTAGAACTCTTCAATGAATAGAATTGATAAAAAAAAAAAACGAAACTCTTTTGCAATCTGACTTGAAGAAAATTAAAAAAAATTACCTATAAAGTGTGAAAAAGGTAACTTTGATCTGAAGTTACTCTCCTTGATTTAACATCCAAATTCCCTATTATGAATTTAAGAGCTAATAACATTTAATCAGTGTTGTATGTAGATAGATAGATGCTTGTTCCATGACATATGTATTAAATACAGTAAAACTAAAGTTGAGAAAAGATGACTTATTTATACTGGACAGAATATATGTACGTATTGTGAAGAATATACATTTGATTGAGTTGTTGCAAATTCAACTTGGCACCTGTTATTCAATAAGGTGAGGAAATGCATTTGTCCAATGTAATAATTTTTGTCAAAAAAATTTCCCCTAGATAGTGGTCATTTTCAAGATTTTAGGACTTCAGCCAATATTTGTTTACATGAGTTTTTCTGAAGATTAAACCTCTTCCTATCTTTTGTGTTATTAACACATTTTGGCTGATCCATTCTACGGCTTTCTGCTGATGTATTATCTGTATGTGATGTTGGTAAACTGAATATTCCAACGATAGCCATGCTTTAATGTTGGATTTAGGTTATGTCAACTTCTTTTTATTTCCTCATTAAGCCTTGATTACCATACCTTGTTCGTGTTGAGTAATGAAATCCACATACAGTTGAACACTGCATTTGTCTGACTCATACACTTGGTCGACATGTTGATATGGGCTGCGTCCTCAGTTTCCAACAACGTTCTCTGTTTATTTATTTCGCTTAATGTTTTGTAGCAAATGAAGGCAGTCCTCAGAAATATTTGTCGTCGAATGATTATACATCATATATTTATTCATATCAATTTATATTCAAATTTATCTTTAGAACATTCTTGAAACTTTGAACCAAACCCTTTACTCAATCGACAAGAAATCTGATACAAGTTATCCCGCTACTCCGTGGCATGAACAATGAAATGGTTTGAATAAAGGATTTGGTCCAAAATTCTTAGAAGGTTACTGACTACAACAAACGTTTGAAGAAGGTTGAAGTGTATAATGGCCAGCAACTTGTGACTAAAGCAACCAAGATTAGGATACCTGGCCGAGTAGATTGATGTATGATATTCACGTAAGTGTGGAATTTTCATGTAAAGAAATCGATTATTATTCAGTTTCTGAATATCCCAAGGAACTTTCGTTTTCGAGATTTGTTTGCATGAATCTTCAGGTAAAAAGTTCCAACAAGAAGACGTAGACTATTAGCTCTCATACCTTAACAATAATAAGACTTCGAGTGTCTCAACTTGAGAGCTTGAAAATGTAAATCAGCTTCTGCCAAATTATGGAAGTCTTTGAGGTGGAATGGTTAAAGCAGCCTGGGTATACTGGACTCCCTTTTGGTAATGAGGGTGTGCGTATGATTATTTTCAGATCATGCTGTTTATTTGTTGCCATAGAACAAAAGATGACTGATTGAAATTAATGAAAATTGCTTCAAAACCCTGTTGACTTCATCTAGACAATTTAAAGCATTTTTAAAAAATTCTTTTCTAATTCACTCGAGTACTGATAATTGTCTGAAAGAAGATACTGCTTGGATTTTTATTTGAGCTATTAGTATTGTACCCTATGAGGATTAATGCTTTCAATTTCATATCTTACCTTATTCAAAATAAACCAAATTGTTTCCTGGAGAAAATAATTGGATTTGGTCTTTTAAATCTTGATTTCATATCTTTCATTGTATAAAATCTGTTATGATTTGCGACATGTCAGTCTGTCTATGAGGGAGGGGGATATTGCAAACATACAGACGCAAGGTTGGCTAATGCTTACTAACCTGTGTATACGTGTATTGATTGGCTGCTGGTCTGGTCTGATTCAGGCTACTGGTACGCCGAAGAAAAATATGAGAAAGTAAAATGAGGTGGAATTGAACTCGACAGGTGGGGAAAGAGAAAAATAGTGAGATATGCAAAAGGATAGTGGGGTGAACAGCTTAGTATTATGAAATGTGAAAATAAGGATAGTTTTTATTCTATTAAATATGGCTTTGTTCACACTTGCAGCAGATAATAGTGGCCCAGCCAAATTTTGTTTTTGTTTCATTTAGTCTCTTATTTCTTTTCATTATTCTGCTGTTTGTTACATCAAATAAGCAAAGGTGTGAAACTCTACAATTTGCAATCGTTACCACCTTTCCCATATTGTCCTAAGATGGCTTTTACTGTCCATTACTTTCTAGAGATAAAATACTTTTGTGTTTTTGTACATCCATAGTACAAAGTACACCCCTGGTATAAAGCAGTAAATACCAATGGTTGGAGGATGGGGGTAGAAAAAAAAAAAAAAAATTCTATTCCTACGAATAAACATGAGGGGAGGGGATTTCAACCGAAAAAAGGTATATGTGACCCAGCATGATTAACTTGTATTGGAGTCGTTACTTCTTGCTACTATGACTGACGAAAAAGTACAGTAAAAAGATTAAACAGAGAAATTAACCTTAGGAGGGAAAAATACCCATAAAACTACATCTTACTTATAAGGTTAAATTTTGATTACTTCAGGGTTAATATGAATATGGTTTTATATATATATATATATATATATATATATATATATATATATATATATATATATATGTGTGTGTGTATATGTATATATGTATGTATGTATATATATATATATATATAATTTACACATTGTACTATAATGAATATGTAAAACAGAAAAAAATACCAAAGAAAATTACATGAATTGCATCAACAGATATTGGGAGATAAGAGACACAAAAAAAAATTTTGGAAGTGTTTTATTGTTCAGTATTTAAAGATGTAGTCTTTCTAGACATATATATATAAACTCCTTCATACCACTCTGAATTGACATTGGGCCTCTTCTGTGGTGGAAATTAATTTCCTTAAATTTATAATGAAAGATAGAATTAGAAAATTCAAAAAATTACCTCAAGTTGTCAGAGAGGTGACTTTGATCAGTAGATATTCCCCTTGATATTAACATTTGAATTTTCTTGTATGAAAGTAATAGTTAAAATATACAGCAAATCCAAGTTGTGTTGAACACAATAGTCAGTGATCAGAAATAGGAGTGGGTCATCTTAGCATTAATTCGTTGTTTGTTTTTTTTTTTCTTTTCATAGATTTTTTTTTTTGCATTTAGTTTGGTATGCTACAGAAAATAGAATGACTTATTTTGGGTTGACTTACCTTATTTATGCAGTCGGATTACTTAGCTTTCTTACTAGTCCACGTCACTGGGATGACACCCTTTTTCTCTCACCCTCATTTTGATTTATCATTTTTTTCAGGCTTCCAATCACCAGTTCAAAAAGAAAAAGCCAAATGCATCTTTTCTTTTTCATCTGTTATTTTTCAGTATTTCGCGCAGGCTCGCCATGAAAATTGATTTAAACAGTTTTCAATGTTTTCAGATTGAGGCATTAGTTAAATGCATCAGACTAATTGTAGAAAAAAATAGAATTGATTTGCATTCTTGTGGGATTTAAACAAAATACCTTTTTTTTTTTTTTTTGTAGTTGTTGATAAATCATGAAATTTAAGTTGGGTCCTTACATAGAAAAATATATTCCGTGTAAATCTTTTTTCCCAAAGTGATGTTATCATGAATAGTAAGGTACAAATGCCAAAGATTTGATAAAATTTAATTCTAACAATCGCACGGGCCTTTTCGATTATGTTGAGAATGCAGTAAGAAAGATTGACGTGAAAAAAAAAAAATTCTCAGTCAGTCAAGATGACTTTTATTTTTTCAAATTGAATAAATTCTATACTTCAGTCATATCAAATCTTCTGATCAACATTTTTTAATTTACGGCTTTCAGGACGAGTGGGTGACTTTTGATATGGGTAGTAATTAATGGGTTCACCAACCATCTGCCTTATATTATGAACCGCTCTATTGTGAATGGTGTTAAATTCTTGTTTTTCTCTTAAAATCACTTTAAAACAACGCAGTTAAGCATAATCTAGAGTGATTAAGAATCTCAACTGAGATTGAAATTCTCATTGTTTAGTGTAAGATGGAAATTTTCAGTAAAATTCTTTGAAAAAGAAATTTTGAGAATGCTGTATTTCCTAGTGCAGATCATACAGCCTTATTTTGTCTTGAGAAATTTTGGAAAAAAAAAAATCCACACCTCACTTTGATGAATCTCCGTAGCTTGCGTATGTACCAGAACTGATTATCTAATATAATGTGAAAAAAGATACTGACACAAGATTTTGGTATATTTTGTCCCCAAATGACGACTGAGACCCCAAAATGCACTTTTTTTTGAAAGAACGGCAAAAAAAGGTGCCTCATGCCAGGGTGCACTCATGCAAATTTCCAAGGTTGTAGCCCCAAAAATGTGACCAGGAGTGCCCGAAGACACACAGGCAAGCAAAGAGAGAAGAATCACTTAGCTGGTTGGTCAGGTGGACCATTTGTTTGGCTACGGTGATTCAATAGTCAAGTTGCTTGACATCTTGAATTATCTCTGAAAATTCTGTGTGACTTGACTCTTTTGGTTTATGGTAATATCAGTAGTATATCCTTGGTTAGCAGGGAATAAAATTTATTGCAGCTTCTACTGACAGCATAGCAGGAAATTCTCCAAAATTTGTTTCGATCCTTGGTCCTCTCTGCAACGAGTTGACAACATCAGGAAAAAAGTTTAAAAAAAATATCTTTGACTGCCACTATCCCATATCTATTCACAGGACTAATAAAAAAAACAACATTTTTGTGCTTTAAAAAAAGTTTTTCTTCCTCCAATATTCTCCTCCCAGTGGCAGTGTGTAAACAGTTTTTTCCCCTCTATTTTGTAGTAAGCCATTGACAGTATGTGTGTGTGGATATATCTTCAGGGTGATGCAAAAAATAAACATCAGTGTAAAGTATTTACTAAAATAAAAAAAAAAAACAAAACAAAGATGAACTCTTAATTTCATAAACCGCTTGATGCTGCCCCTAATTGACAGTGGAATTTTTCCTCTGGATTGAATAGAAAAAAAAATTTAAAAAATTTACTGAAAGCTGGATGGAGGTTACTTAAATGAGTAGTTATTCCTCTTGATTATTGAGAGCCCCCAACACAGACCAGTCTTTGCCCTGACTGACCAACCCCGACCCTAGAGCAACAGTATTCAAATTGTTCATTGGAACCTTTATATTACAACATATTTTTTAATAATTCATTTCATGTATGATTCCATCTTGGTTTTTACACATCTTTATGTATCTCTTTAACACAAATTGTAATTTTTGTGTGAGAAAAAGATTAAAATCATGTTGTTTTTCCAATAAACTACATCCTGGTTATTGACTGGATATGGATGCTGTCCAGTCGATGGTTGGTCATCTTGTCTATTTTCCCCCAGTAAGCTTTACTCTTACTTTTCCATTCCATTTGAAAGTGTATTTTCCAAGGCCCAATTCCAATAGTTAGGTATGTATATCTATATCTATGTAGAAGGGAAAATTGTTTTTTTGAAGGGGTTCCCTCGGTAGTTAGTTTAATGATGACTGAGCTAATCTAGATGGGATAATGAATAAAGAAAGCTGAAATGATCTTGACTTTTTGAAAATTTATATTTGTATATTCAGTAAACAAAAGTATATTGAGCTGTGGTAGCAAAAATCAGTTTGGTGGGGACTAATGCTAACTTCTAATTAACCATTCTGAAAATGTCATTAAAAGGTCAACTAACTTCTAGTGGAAGTTGAGTTGAAAATATAATGGGTGTTAGATCTGTCTTCAGACGGAATTCTGTCTTTGACAAAATACGAGTTTCCAAGATTGATGCAAAAGTACGATTAAAGATCAAGGGAGGTGTTTAAACATTTCGGCCATTTTTTGGTTGTTTTCAGCTATTTTCTTTCTTTATTCAGCCATTTTTGGCAGTTAAACTAGCACAAAAAATATTTTTGTGTCATGTGACAATGATTATTTCCATTTCTAAAATAATGCAGGGGGACCTAATCATTCTTTATGATGACTTGGTTTCAACAGGTGCTGGGGTAGGGACCTGATGTCCAGAATGGACTGCTTCACTGGGCTCCAACTGTCCTGCTGTTTATCGATAGCTTTGGGGGAAAGGTGGATTCATGCCTTTCCTTGGGGCAATTTTTTTTCTTTGTTGCTTATTTTTAGTACCCCGCGAAGCCTTTTGCACACTTTCTGCATCAAAGGGTTATTAAGAAGGGAGCTATTTATGCCACAAAATTAATGTTAAAATTGTTGGAAATACTAAAACTTGAAAAATGAAGACTAAAAAGACGAACATTTGGTGAGGCACTTGTTCCCTTTGGATTGAAAAAAAAGATTGTACTCTTCGGGAAAACATCCAGAAGGGAGTTCATTCCACACGACAGATGTTCTTGAAAAGAAGTTTTTGGCGTGGAGCCCTTGATATATCTAAAAAGTATGGATATGCCTTAATTACAGGCAGTTCTAACTGAAAATTTCCAGACAGGATGGATTAGGGAATCTAGTTGGGACACCTTCCATGGAAGTTACGATAGAAAAGTGCCAAAGTTGCCACTTTATAATTACGAGACATTGGTTGGAGTGCAGGAAAAAGCCTATCACCCACGAGTCCTGTCATTTGCCTCTGTTCTCCATCAATCGTAGAAAGTGCCTAATGAGAAGAACCTACCCATATATGTGCGCTTTACTCCATTTTGGTATGGTTTTGGCCCTTATAGAGGTATGTTTGAGGCATTACTGTGAATTGAACACTAATTCTCCCAGCCGATTCTATTCTCTGTGCAATTAACATTGAAGCCACTTGCACCCTTATGGTAAAAGAACTATTGTAAAAAGATTTAATGATCATTTTATGTTTTTTTGCATCACCTTGTATATCTATATAAGTATATTGCTTGTTGAACTTTGGCCTGCAGTGACCATCTCGATTTTGGGCCTGACCTTTGCTGTCCAGCCACTGAATGCAGCTGGACATTTATTGTATGCATTATCTTGTAAAATTGTTTGTTTTTTTTAAATTTTTTTTTTCCATAGCTACAATTCTTTTGTTATACACACATACATTGATATTAAATTGAAAAGAAAGTAATGCCATTTTTATCCAGAATTTTTTCTACCCAAATGATATCTATATCATAAAGTAGTAAAATATGTGAGTTTGTATTATTAAAAGTTGAAAACTACCCATCACAGAGGAAACACAAAGGCATATCCAAAATCTGCAGGTTTCAATTTACCTTTTCTAGGCCAAATTTTGTAGAAGAAAATCTTTGTCAATTTTTATAGTGTCCACACATTCATGCTCACATAGAAAAAAAAAAAATTTGATTTCTAAAGAAATCGATGAAAGCATCAATACAGCTGTGATAAGAAACAGGTAAATACAATAAGTGTACCAAATTCAAAACCTGTTGAAAAGAAAGGTCTAAATGCAATTTTCAAAGTTTCTATATTATTGATCAGGTTGTTCCTACTTCTGATTGAATGATATGCTTTCAGTAAGAACGTAAGGGAAAGGTTTGGTAGTTTGATGTGGGCTCAAGTAGCATGGGTGCCTGTGAGGGGAATGCTAGTACCGTAAAAATAGATCATCTCGTTCAATCTACTCCTTTACAATAATAAAGCAATATGAGTAACGTACGTTTTGGCTTGGGGCTAGCAGTGTTGATATTATAGTTATGTGTATTGTGAGCGCTCTGTATGGACATATACTGACAACTACTGCTTGTATTATTTTTACCGACCTTCCCTTTCATAGAAACTACAGAATTGAAATTCTAAAGTTATTTACTGATAATCATTTCAATGAAAATATGGATAGGCAACAAAGGTTGGTATCGAGGGAATGAGGGGATAAAAGCTAAGTATCAGAGAAAAGTGAAGACATGAGATAGATGATGAATAATCTTCGTTATCCTCAACCAGGAATTTCCATCGGTTCAGCTATTTATTCTGTTATCCACTTGTTTGTTTGTACATCTATTAGACTTTCTGATTATTATTGATTTTCGTCATATCTATCATCTTTTCTCCTTTCCCTCCCTTGCAATATAATGAAATGGATAGGAATGAAAGAGTGTGCTTAGGCTTGAATGGAAGCAGATGGGACTCTTTGCTATGATTGTCATTCATTAATCATACCTCCTTCACAAGTCTAAACCATGAAAAATAGTAGTTGTAAATCAAGATATATAGCTGCGTGGGGAATGGAGGGGATATTTGGAAATGCACCCTGGGCCCTAAACGGAAGGGGGGCCCCAAAATTCTTCATAAGTAGTGGTTCACCTATTGTATGTCTACTGACAAATCATACAAAATCCCCGAATCTCCAGCTATACCTCTGTGTAGACCACAGGAATATAAACAGATAGCAGAAGTTGTCAATCATTATATCAGATATATCATTTTCATTTGTCTATATGTTAATATAGTTTATATAAATACATTCCATAAATTACTATAACAATGATATCTTGGTTCTCATACAATGGTGGGATGCAATGATAAAAAAGAGTTACTTTTCTTGAATACACCAATCAGTCTATTAAAGGGGAGTAACTTTTTTCTCTTCAATGTATTGGAACCCAAAATGGTATGAGTACCAATATCTTAGTTGGAAACGCTCATGGAATTTCCATGGGTTCTGCCTGTTACAATAATTTCAGTAAATTTTGGAAATTGAAAAATGAAAAAAAAAAAAATCATTTCCCTAATAATTATGGTTAAGTGGAATTATCAGATTTTATGGAATGGGAAGCATGGTTTTTAAATTCCTGTCTTCGAATGGAATTCTGTCTTTGACTGATAAATATTTGGCTATATGAAAATCCATAAATTAATGTGGAAGTGCTTAATTATTTTGGCCATATTTTTTTGGCAATATTTTGATCACTTTTAGCACCTTCCCCCTCCCCTCGGAAAATTTGGCACTTTTTGTCAGTAAGACTAGCATGAAAATATTTTTCGAGTTGTCAACACTGAGATCCAGTTTTGGCAATTCTTTCTACTGACACCCACGGGAAAGAAAAGAATAGAATTGACTGATACCATCTATTTTAACTCCTTATTCAGAACTTGTGCTTATTTTAGATTGGGAAGACTAACATGGCACAAACTCTTTTGTACACTAAACCCCAAAAAGTAATTTACCTGGAAGAAATAATGACATTACTTTCTTTTATTATATATGTATACATATATCTAATGCGACCTTTCGTTTTGTGTAAAGTTGAAAGAGTTAGATGACTGATCCGTTTTCTTTTGTGAAAAGGTTCCAAACATGCATAGAGTGGAAGCAACCAAAAGTACATTTACTGCTGTTATTCGGTTTTATATCATTAAGAGTCGTCGATCAAAAATGTCAATAGAGATTTCTTCAGTTTTGAAGTGGGTCTGGCTGGCTGTGTGTTTATGTATGCATGGCATGTACTGACTGCACCAATGGAGCTAGAGGTGTTGAAAACACTTACTCCTTTTTAGAAAACCAGACTTTTTGTTGTTGAATTCCTATTTTTCTTTTCAATGCCCCCCTCCCCCGGTTTTCAATGGATTCAGTTTATAATGTAAGTTAAGACTAAAGTGGTCATTTAATTTGTGTCTGGTAGTATTCACGCTCGTTTTTTGAAAATCCAGACATTTCCAGTGATCACCACCCAACAAAAGGTGAGAGAAGTGACTTATCCATTAATCACCCACCTTTCTTTTTTTTACCAAATTTAAAATTGATCACCCCCCCCCCCTGCAAAGTTAAAAGATGTTGGCTATGAGATGGTTTCTATTGAGTGACTAACCAGACCTGTTTCTATCCGTATATTGAATGGTTAGAACCTGGATTGTTTCACTTTAAGAAGATTAAAATCCATCTGTGTGAATAAGAGCATTTGATCGATTCTGGCGTTTTTTTAAATTCTTGGTTTTTGTTTTTATCGCTTTTTTTTTTGTTGTTATAATTTCAATTTTGAACGATGATTGAAGAAGTAGTCCAGTGCATTAAAAAAAAAAAAATATTTGGTTAGTAGATAAGTCACATTTAAACCAATAACCTCAGTCGATGTAACTTTGGTTGCTATAGAAGATTTTCATTAAAGAACATATGAGTTATCTCCTCTTTCTGACTTTAACAAAATGAAATGAAAGGTCGCCATATATATACGCATGTATGTGTGTACATGATGTGGGCATTTGCTTTTTCCAGTGCTGTTTGTTGTTCTAACAACTTAGACCTCCTACTAACATTGTTACTAACACTCTTTGAATATAGTGTTTCTTGCCCTGCTGTTAATACCGCTGTTGCTGCTACTAACGCTAAGGCTATTGTGATGCATATGACCTGCCGAACGATTCTGTCTCTTCTATTCTTCCTCCCTTCAATTTCTGCTCATTATGTATTTCAAGCTGTTTTGTATCTGTTTAATGTATCTTATATTGTCTTCTTGTTCATTCAAGAGAATTTTCTCTTTTTACTTTTCTCTTTTTATTAAAACAAATGTCATAACCATGTTTATGGCTACTGTTATTATACTCTCATTTTATTATTATGGTCATCTAAAAAAAAAAGTTATATATTTTTTCTTTCAATAATGCTATTATTTTGAAGAAAATATCTTCGTTAGAAATATTGAAAACCACCATTATTAATTTTTGACATATGCTCTAGATTTGAGATTATATATACATATATAATCAGCAGTTATAGAAATCTCAGAATAAAGGGGAGACATGGCCCACTGTGTAGGCTAGAAAGTGCTGCCATCTAGTGTCTATTTGTAGCATTATGCAGCGTTTTCTTTGCCAAGATGGTAGCATTTTCCAGCCTACAGCTTTTGAGAAAATGGGGTTATCTCCCAGTGCATCATGTCTCATTATAACCCCGTCTCCCATATAAGTCTGAAAATGAACCATTGATAAGTCATTTAACTATTTCCTCGTTAAATTGATTATCCTTATTTCAAAGTATTTAGAAATTGTTTTCGACTGTATTTCTTTTCTTGTCTGAATTTTGTCAGATAGAGCGTTTTGATTATTGTATGTCGTTTGGTTTCGACCGTTTTCTCATCTTTGTTGTTTGTTTTTCCACAATATTTCGGCCGCATACTTTCCCGCCTTCTCTGGGTGTCAGTTGAGTCCTGGAATGTTGTCGGGGCCAGTGTATAGAACACATGATCAGTTTCTGCATAAAGCAGAAGTCGACGGGAGACAATCCCCGAAACACAGGGCTATAAAACAAGACGTGATATGTATGTGTGCCCACTTCCAGGACTAAATTTAACATTCCAGAACAAAACTGAATCTTAGGGAAGGCTGGTGAGAAAATGCCTGAAACATTATGAAAAATGAAGTATGAAAATGACAAAAATAGTCCAACCTTGCTATATACAATAATTTTATTTCTATCAGCCCAAGCCTTGGGGCTAGGATGCTAGAGTAGCTCCTGCACTATCTTTTTTCCATCTTTGGGGTGGACACTGCACAGAGCCTAGTCCTGGGGATTTTGAGCCCGGGGCAGCACCTCTGTCTTGTGCATGTACGCATGTGCCCCCTTTAACACACACACCTTAGACTGATCTTATGTTAAACAACTGCACTGACTTTCTTTTATAATCAAGTTGGAGAGGAATCCCACTAGTTAATATTTGGGGAACTCAATGAATAGGAAACAAAAAATATTGGAATTCTTTGGTGAATCGAATCAAATGAAAATAATTACCAGAAAGTGTAAGGGAAGTAAGTTTAATCAGAACTTACTCCTCTTGAATTACTTTTTGAGAATCCTCGTATGGATTTCAAGGTAAAAAACAAAGCAAACAAGTGACCTACTAAATTCCACTTGAAATGACGTAATGTGTATGCTATGTATATTTGTGACCTGACAATGATAATAAATTGCGTTATACTAAAATTTATTTGAAATGAACTCTCATCATTACAGTTATTGTGTTAATCAGTTCAAACAACATGAATAGAATAAAAAACTAAAAAAATGAAGCTGTTGCAGGAATCGAACCTGCTTCACTGTAGCGCTGCTCTTACCATTGAGCTAAACAGCCGCCAGTAATGCAAAGGCACGAATAACTGCTTTCAACCCTTATTCTCATCTTGTTTATTCTCGACCTATTCACTTCTTTTAAAGCATTAGTTATATATTATTGTATGTATTCAATTCCTGCTGCAGCCCCATTTTCTTTAATTGTTTATTCTACTGATGTTGTCTTGGCTAAGTGATACATTAACTGTGTTATGACGGGAGATCAATTTTGATTAAGAGTTTCTATATAATATAATGCAATTTATAATTCAGTGTATACCATATATGAATATCTATAGTATACTTGCACTATATTCTATACTTATACTATATATATATATATATATATATATATATATCATATACCATATACTAACATCACAGTGAGAAATTTGAGGGCATTTATTTGACAGTTTAGTCTTTTAGTTGCATATATTTTCAGCTAAGATCATTTTGGCAACAGGAAAAGAGAAAAAGATTTCTATCTCCAAATATTGGAATGACTTTATGACTTCATTAGTTCTGTTATCCTCATCTTTGTTGTATTGGTTTTCACTGTAAGCTCAGATCATCTTTAGGTTACATGGGCTGGGGCAGTGGTCCCCAGTCACCATGCCCCAAAGCATGCGGGTTGGGTGGTACTGCCAATAGCAATTGGAGCCCTGGGAGTGGTCCCCCAGAACCTAGCAAAAAGAATGAAGGAACTAAGAATTTGGAGAAGAACTGAGATTATCCAGATGAATGCTCTGCTGAAGTTGAGTAGAATACTGAGGAGAGTCCTGGAGCAATGGTGAAAGCCACCAGTCACTCCTGGTGTGAAAACTCAAAAGAATGAAGAATAAAAATTGCAGAACTAAAACCTTACCTGAGAACTGAAGAAGCTGCAAAACACGTCAGTTAGGTTCATGCCTGTAGTGACTAGAGATCTGTTAAATTGAGACCACAACTGTGTTGAGGTTGACATGATTACTCAGGATTTGTGGAGACTAGCTGTCACTTGATCTCTAGCAGCAACCAGATGTGGTCTACAGATGCAAAATGCATGATTATGCTATTAATATGCTTGTCACGTTTTCGATTGTGACTCTCTGATTGGTCAATTTTTGTTACCAATTGACCAATCATGAGAGAGATTTTCATTGGGTAGAAATGTAAATGAGACTGTTTTTGTTTATTTGTTGCATTATTGAATAAGAGTTTGTGAAAAAATCTAGATTAGGATTCAATTGTGTAAACCAGAGTAATTCTTATGAAAATATTACGGATTTCTTTTCACTATAAATTACATAAAATATATCTTTATTACTAAAATTCAAAAACTTGAAATATTATTTATTTTTTTCCGAAGATAGTTGGGAAGGGGAATTTTTGCTTAGGAAATAAAATTCATGTTTGTATATCATCTAGATGAAGATCATGGTCTAAAAATGAAGGTTGGACAGACAGATAAGGGAGAGATTAAGAGACAGGCTTGGGATACAGTGATGAACAGAGGCAGAGGATAATGGATAATCTTAGTTATGAACATCTGTGGTCCAGCTAGTAATGATCATAAGCATGTGTGTAAAGTAGTTGTAGTAGTAGTAGTATAATTGCTACAGCAAGCATATTACTACACTATGATTCTTATGTGATGGCTACTGTTGTAAGCATCGATTGCACTTAAAATATTGACTGTGGACCTCTTCTGTGAAAAAAAAAAAATTTTTGATAATTATTTGACTGTGAAGGGGAGGGAACTCTGATAGGTAGTTATTCCCCTTCATAATGACATTGGATTTTTTTTTCAAATTCTATGAATTTAAGAGTTAAAAATCACCAAAGATGAGGATATTGGTCCAAGCAGATTATTGAATTGCAATTTGTATTTTTTTTTATTTTTCTATTTTTAAATTTAAAAAAAAATTTTATTGCAGGATCTTCTCAATGTATTCTTTTAGAACAATAATTTGAATTGTTGTCTTAAATTCTGAAAGGGATACATGCCATTATTTGGTGAATTATTCAAAACTAGCATCTTCATCTTTGTTCTTTTGATCCCTGTTTTGGACGTTGGGCTCTTAGGACTTCTTCACTTGTATGTTACATTAAGTAATCTTCAAAATATTTCTTCTCTCCAAACTCTGCTTCCTTTTGTGTCTGGCAGAGAATTGGGCTCTCTCACTACTACAGTGACATAACCTAACATAACTTCTTATTCTGCGGAGTGCCAAGTGTATGAACAGAGGAGTACAGTTGAGTACTTTATCCTGCCTTGGACTATAAGTCCCGCTTTTATGCCAAGTTTCATCTTGAACAGAGCCCCGTTCAGAAAGCAGAGGTTGAAGTCATTGTGAATAGAAATGAGTGAGGTCATTCGTGAGAGACCCCTCAGTGAACTTGAGTTACAGTTCAAATAGCCAGAAGTTCTTTGATTCTTCCTGTGACTAGAGAACATCAAGTATGTAAATCTATACAATAATCTGCCTACCAGAATTACACCAATATAATATTGGCAACAAAGAAAACAGCAGATCTGGTATTGGTGATGAGATATAGATCCTGATGAACTTTTAGATTGATGAATCTTTGTTGTTACTTAACGAGTTAGATTAGAATTGGAGTAGGAATGAGATAAAAGATATTCAACCTACAACTAGGATGGTTTATCACGTCTAGATGGTATCCAATGGTATAGCTTGAGGGCTTTCCTCGTGTAGCTATCTCAAATTGGTTTCTGAATGAATATATCCATCCCATCTCAGAACATCTAGCTTTAATTACTATTATAATTCAATGTATGTTGAATTTCTGTCTTCAAATGGAATTCCACATTGATGAATAAAAGTTTGGTAGTATGAAAATCAAGAATCACTAAAACAGGTCCAGAAATGCCAAAACAATTTTTTTTTTTTCACCCTTTTCAGCATCTTTGTGGATTTTTTGTCAGTCAAGCTAGTATGAAAATATTTGAGTTTCAGTCTTGGCATTTTTTCTGCTAACACCATTAGAATCCCTTTTTTTTATCAAAGTAACAGTTATAATAATGATGGCTTTTGACTAAATATTACATTAGGATTGATTTAGACTTGGTAAAATTATTGGTAGTCTTTGGCATGAGGGGAAGCCCCAGTCTATCGGAGACCTCAGCCTTGCATATAAAGCCAGGGGATATCTTTTGAACTTTGAAAAAAAAAAAAAAAAAAAAAAAAAAAAAAAAAAGTTTTAGGCCATAAAATAGGGTACATTTGAAGAATGGCTGAGAGCTCACCTGCCGAAATATGGTAATGGAACAAAACAATGATGAGGATGCCAGAGTGAATGATTTGTCAGATAACAGTTAGAATTATCCTAAAAATGAAGTCTTGAAGAATTGTTTTGAATACAAAGTCTGGAGTAATCACTGCTTCAATGTTCTTGTGTTTTCAGGGTGCACTCACAGCCGATGAAGAAGCAGCGCTGATGTCCAGTTACCAATATACTGGTGCCACAACCAACATCCACCCTTATCTTTCTGCAATGGTCAACTATGCCCAACCAGTTAAATTCCATTCTTTTGAATTGGCGGAAGGTATTCAATAGTCTACTTCTCCTGTCAGTGATTTGCAGAGGCTCAGGGGGAAAAAAATCTCTAGGGTTGAGTCTGAGGGGATGATCTTAATTCAAAAATTTTTTTTGACGATTGAACTTGTAGTTTATGATGTTGACATAATGTTCCGGTCAATTATATCTATGGCCTTATTCAGGTTGTACTATGTAATATCTGGCTTCTTTCTTTATGGATATGACGTGTGATATCTGGCTTCTTTCTTTATGGATATGACGTGTGATATCTGGCTTCTTTCTTTATGGATATGACGTGTGATATCTGGCTTCTTTCTTTGTGGATATGACGTGTGATATCTGGCTTCTTTCTTTGTGGATATGACGTGTGATATCTGGCTTCTTTCTTTATGGATATGACGTGTGATATCTGACTTCTTTCTTTATGGATATGACGTGTGATATCTGGCTTCTTTCTTTATGGATATGACGTGTGATATCTGGCTTCTTTCTTTATGGATATGACGTGTGATATCTGGCTTCTTTCTTTATGGATATGACGTGTGATATCTGGCTTCTTTCTTTATGGATATGACGTGTGATATCTGGCTTCTTTCTTCGTGGATATGACGTGTGATATCTGGCTTCTTTCTTTATGGATATGACGTGTGATATCTGGCTTCTTTCTTCGTGGATATGACGTGTGATATCTGGCTTCTTTCTTTGTGGATATGACGTGTGATATCTGGCTTCTTTCTTTGTGGATATGACGTGTGATATCTGGCTTCTTTCTTTGTGGATATGACGTGTGATATCTGACTTCTTTCTTTATGGATATGACGTGTGATATCTGACTTCTTTCTTTATGGATATGACGTGTGATATCTGACTTCTTTCTTTATGGATATGACGTGTGATATCTGGCTTCTTTCTTTATGGATATGACGTGTGATATCTGGCTTCTTTCTTTATGGATATGACGTGTGATATCTGGCTTCTTTCTTCGTGGATATGACGTGTGATATCTGGCTTCTTTCTTCGTGGATATGACGTGTGATATCTGGCTTCTTTCTTTGTGGATATGACGTGTGATATCTGGCTTCTTTCTTTGTGGATATGACGTGTGATATCTGGCTTCTTTCTTTATGGATATGACGTGTGATATCTGGCTTCTTTCTTTATGGATATGACGTGTGATATCTGGCTTCTTTCTTTATGGATATGACGTGTGATATCTGGCTTCTTTCTTTGTGGATATGACGTGTGATATCTGGCTTCTTTCTTTGTGGATATGACGTGTGATATCTGGCTTCTTTCTTTGTGGATATGACGTGTGATATCTGGCTTCTTTCTTTGTGGATATGACGTGTGATATCTGACTTCTTTCTTTATGGATATGACGTGTGATATCTGACTTCTTTCTTTATGGATATGACGTGTGATATCTGACTTCTTTCTTTATAAATGTTACTTATTACACCTGAAAAGGCGGGAGAATTAATCAGCTAGAATGTTGTGTGAATTAAATAAACAAGGAGTTCAATTTTCGAAAAAAATCAGTGAATGTTCTTAAGATTACAGATGAATTATGATCTTGATGGGGAAATACAAAAGAGATCGGGATTTTTGATGACTTTCACAATTTTGAGTGTTTACCAGCCATATATATATATATATATATATATATATACTAATCAAAAAACACACACACAACCTGTAAGATTTAACTTGATTGACTCTACTCAGTCTCTTTCTCTCATGCTTGTAAGTTTCTCAACAAAAAAATATTTTTTACATTTTTTTTATGATTTAAATTTAAAAACAAAATTAAACTGGATCATTATAAGGGGCTGACTGAGTGGAAATAAATTCCCCCAATTCATTTCTTGTGCGAATTTCAAACATGACACTGTTATTGTATTGCCTATGTAACCTTGTTTCCTGGTGAAGTTTGTAGGGAAGCACGAAAGGTAAAACAATGAGATCAAAATTGTCTTAGTTTATTTCACTTTATATGATCCTTCTCTTTTAGACATGAGTCAATCTTCTTTGCAGAAGTCTTTCGGTTGAGCTAAATTATTTTGGGGCAAGTAAACTTGAATGGCAGTCAAGTTGCTATTGAGAAAAAAAATCTTACTGGTTGTGTGTGTACGTATATATATATATATATATATATAATGTCATTGTTTGCAAAAAAAATTCACTACGCTTTTTTTTGAAAACTAGGCCGAATATACAGTTGGAAATCAGTTTTTGCGGGATACTAATATATGTATAGGTGGTCTTTGAGCTCTTACTTATGTAAGTTACGAGACCCTGCTCTTACGAACCTCGTAAAATGACCAATTATATGTATATCAAGTTATACTGGTGGGGAGTCTGCATGACAACGAATGCATAGTTGCCTTGCATGCACGCCAGGGGTTCCCCGCGTCATTTCAGCTTACTTCACACAAGCATCATTTAATGGCGATATCCAGTATATAAGCCTGTAGTCAGCTTCTACATTTGTATGTGTGGTAGCACTTGAAGCATAAAGTGCATCTGCCAGCACCTCTGCACAATTTCTCAATCAAGGCGACATGTGTCGATAAAAACACCCGAAACTTGTGACCTGACAATTTTTTTTTTTTTTTTTTTTTTTTTCCCTTGAGACACTGATGTTAAATGACATTACTACTAACACTCACAACGGGGTTTATTTGACTTGTGTAAGAACTGACATAACGAGGTGGTGAGAATGAATCCCCATCATAACTTGGGGACTTCCTGTATGTATGTTTTAGTGAGTGTGTGTGTATATTTGAAGATTTTTATTTGTCCTTATCTTTATATATATGGTCAGCTTACTATTAGCTCTTTGAGAAATATTCTGTGGAGATATAATTGCATTTATTTTAAATTATTTTGTTTCTAAGCCATTTCTCTTCTATGTTCACTGAGATGATTTCTAGAAATGTGAATCTTGCTTAACAAAAGAATAAGAATCTCCCTGATGTTTATTTGATATTATTAAAAAAAATATATTTTTCTAACCTTAAGTTCCTACAGCAAAGTTGTACTGATAATAGCTTTATCACATTAGTAAGGCTTGTCTTAATTTCTTGATCACTGACAATCTTTTTCTCCTTAATTTTATAATGCATTTCCATGGTAAAATTATTAGCAGTATATTTGCATTGTACAAATAGTATTATTCACTCGGTATTGCTTGAATTAATTCCTGACCATAGACTTTCCTCTTCTTCCTGACCTTCAGTGCACAACGTACAAATTGAGTACTGAAACCTGCTAAAATGAATATTTGTTGAAAAATTACTAAATTTGGTGTTGATTATGAAACGTTTAGCCTCCCGCCTGAAATATGGTTTTACAATACAAAGACTGTTTCTGTTGGAGAGTAAGATCAGTTTGCAGCAAACTGAAAACCTTGCTTCTAATTACGCTTGAAGAAATCTCTGTATGCACCACAATCTCTCGACAACCAACTTGATTGTCAAGCAGGCTTGAATGCAGTATAAATCATGTACGGCAGTACTTTTTATCTTTGCCACTGCCTGAAACACGTTGATGAATTATTTTGATGCAAAAAAAACCTCTCCCTGCCATTTCCTAATACCACTAGTTTCCCTTACATTAATGAAATGTATTGCGAGGAGTTTGCTCATGTTTTGAAAATTAGTATTAAGTGGTATAGAATAGCATTGATAAGATACTGCCTAGGCATATTGTGTTTGTATTGGTAGTAAGCTGGCTGTGGCTTCAGATGTCCCTGCCAAGGCTTCACATATCACTAGTCTCCCAGTCTCAGCTAGTTCTTCGAGGTTCCACTCAGTGTGTTGTGGTCTAGCAAATGAGATAAGATTATATCAAGGGAGGCAAACGATGAACAATTTTATTCTCAATTATCTCCCCTGTACTAGTACAGCTATGTGTTTTCTTCAAAGAGTTTTTCTTGTCGTTTGTGTTGTTAACACGAGGTTCCGGCCGATCCATTCTACGGCCTCTTTTCAGGTGTGCTATCCAAATATGAAAGTGTTAAACGAATTCTCTGTGTTAATAACACAAGCAACGAGTCGTTCAATCGTCTGAAAAAAATCTTTGAACATTGAAGACCTTTCTCTAAACTATACATGGTATGTTTTGTTCTTGACAATTAGGCATATTTCAGAATTACTTAAGCTGACAGTAAATTATTACCTGTCTTCGTTAAGTTTCCTAATTTTGGTTATCAGCCCAAATGTTTGTTTTCAGATTTCTTCTTTGATTTTTATCTTTGAGTTTTGCCATGAAAGTTGATTTCTGCTAAAGTTTGTTTTGACAGGTATATATTTTTTTTTTTTATCATATCAAGGGTTCTCAGATCATAGATAAATTCATAAGTTGATCTTTTCATATCTGGCTGTAATTAGAGAAATATGGGTGTGTGTGTATTAACTGTGATTACTTAATAACTGGCCATTGTTAGATGATGGTGGTTAGCCAGATATATTAGCACAAAATGCAGTGCATATAAGTTAATAGATCTAAATTAGATATGAAATACATAAATTTGCAGCACTGAAGTTGCTGGAATACTTTGTAGCTATAGTTTTGTACAATGGATGGAAAATTATTTTAAATGACTGTTGAATAACAGGCTACACAATACACTGTAAAGTCTGGCCTGATATGAATTATCAGGAGATATAGTTTTGATATATTTAGATACTGATAGTTTTATCTGTGATAATAGTGCATTCACACACACATTATGTTAGAGACCTCTTGATTCTGATTGAGGTATGTAAATATATAAGTTCATCTGATTATTCTTTCATAGCAGTGGTCTTCAAACTTACATGCAGTCAAATATGATTTGTCTGACTGAGGACCACAAACGATGAATTTCAGATTCTTTTTACTTAACTTTCCTTGGTTCTGTACTCAAGAATATATTTCTCACTGTTTGGTTTGGTTATGACTCAGAAGTACGTAGTGAAATTGCTTTTCTGATATTTTAATAAGACAATGGATAGTATTATTCAACTTGAAATTGTTATATTTAATTTCATAAAATGAAATGCAGTGGATTCCAGTTGATTGGACCATATCGGGATGAATGAATGATTTTGAACTCAATAACCAGCTGGTCTAATAATCTGAATTAGGTAATTAGTTTTCTATGAAATGATATTGATAGAAAACTCACTGTCTCGGCCATTAGTTAAACAACTGCAGCGTCAAAATTCCAAGTCCTGAAAAAATTCCATTGAAGAATAAATATGGTCTGAATAAATTCTAGAATTATCTAGATGTTATCCCTATTTGAAAATATCTGAAGTAGTTTGAAAAAACAAAGGAAAATATCCAGATTCTGGAGAGTTTTTTAAAGTTTTTTTTTTTTTTTTTTTTTTTTTACAAAAATGGAAGACAAACATTTTTAGAAGGGTCTAGTGGAGTTCTGATGCCAATTTTCAAGTCTGTAAACAAAATTGTATGGCCAGGAGCACTGGGACATGCAACAGACACACATAAAAAGGTATACCTTTAATAACCTTAGTGGCTACAGTTATTCAACTCTTGTTTGAAGCAGTATCTATTGCAAGGGAATATCTTTGTCAGTCACAACAGAATGCTATATTTTTGTGAGTCTGGTTATTTCTCTATTTAGTTCAGTCACTGAAAAATATTTTTAGTGATTCTATCAAATTTTATTTAAAAAAAATGCTAAAAAAAAAATTGCCGATAGATTCAAATGAAGCGAATTGGAATCAAGTCGAATCCACTGCATATTCAAAACCATTCCTCTAGAATCGTCTGAATGTTTTTATAAAGTGCTAAAACTTTATATTGATCTGCAGTAAAATAACAGTAAATTTGATAAATAACATACGCCATGTTTAAATCTTGCAAATAGATATATAAAAGTGTAGAACAATTATTGGCCTCTCAACCATGGAATAGTGCTGATCTTACAGACCATTACCACTAGCGTGAATTCAATCCTTACCAGTTATCCCACTCTTTAGGCATTGTGCCCGACTAAGCTAAGCTTAGTATGTTATAATTTTTCAACCCTGCCATAGGACAGTGGTCTTTCAAGTTGCTCTCACATATCATTATCAATAAAGTGAATCTAATCCTCACTCAGTTTCCTATTTTTGTGTCCTTGTTCCAAACTTAGTTCAGCGTGTTAAATTACTATATTTGTACCTTGCCTTGGAGCAGTTGTTGGCAAGACAATCTTGTATTCTGTTACTAAAGCGAGTTTAATCCTCATTGGGTGCCCCACATTGGTAGCAGACTAAATTGAAGTCCATGGTGTGATAGCATGCTTGTTTCACATACTAATTGGGTAAAATGGTTGATTTGATCCTCACTTGGTTCTTCACATATATGGCCTTGTGCCAGACTGAAATCGGCTTAGTATATAACAATTCATCAAAAGATGGATTGATGAAATGGTTTGATCTGAAGAAGGCTGAAGAGTACAATTGCTGAAATCTTGTGACTAAAACAAGTTGAAGACACTAGCCTAAATGAATGTATAGTAAGGATTTTTTTCCTTTCTTAAAAAACCATCCTTACAGCTTTTAAGCTAGATGTCAAGTCAGGTCTTATTCATAGATTTAGAAAATCTATGAACTGAAAATGTCAACATAGGTCTCTTCAGTTTTCAAGTTGGTCCGTCTGGCTTACTATGTGTGTGTGTGAAACATACAGGCTGCACCAATGGAGCTATAGGGCTCAAACTTTAAACTTTTACAGCAAATTTCTTGTATTTTGAAAATTCTCCCATTATGCTAAATTGATCACTTAGTTGGTGCCTGCTTCTATTCTTTTGACTTTTTAGTGATCACTAACCAAACAAAAGACAAGAGGAGTAACTTATTCATTGATCACCCCTTTTTTTCAATTTTTTGATTTATCACCAACAAGGTATGCTGTCAAAAGACATTGGTCATGTGATGGTTTCTATTGAGTGACTGTCCAGATCTGTTTATATTATGATCAATTGCTCATTTCGCTTATTTTCATATGTAGAACTGTAATTAGTGCTTGATTCACCTTGATTTATCTCCCTTGGAGAATTTTTTTTTCTCTGTCAATTTCTCTGGATTGAAACAATTCCTTTAACTCAGGGGCCCAAATAGACTAGAAATTGCTTTATTCTTCAAGTTGAGCATTTTAATGATTACGCTTGCTAAAATTGTGCATCAACCTGCATTTATACAGAGATTAATGATTAGATCATCATTATAATATAATCAAAACTGGCTGCTTCAGAGTCAATCTCCACTCTGATCCAAGCCTTAATGTTAATGGGGTCAGGTAAATAATAACTTGCTAAAAAAAAATGTAAGAATAAAAAATTCCAAAAATGTGTGATTAGAACAAATCAATTCTTTTGGGATATTAAAATTCCAGTTTTTCTTTCTTACCTTGGTTGCGAGTTGACAAAACATGACACATTATGGCATTACTCTTTCGTTCCCTCTGCTCTCAATGTAACATCTGTCTAATTGCGATAGTAAAGTCAACTCTCTAGGAGTTTGACAATATAATCATTTGTACCATTTGTATTTCTTTTTTTTTTTCATCTTTAGTACCATCTTTCTTGTTTATGAACTTTTGAAATTTTCTCTTTCTATCTTTTGCAATTACATTCCTTGTCAATTCCTTTGAAGACGGAAAAACAAAAAACGGAAAAAGCCACACCAAAGCTGCCGCCCAATTCTCCTTTGTTCCTTGTTTCTTCTTTCAGAACGGAATATCCACTATCACATGTCTTCATTTAATGAGAATGCCGGACTAGGGTATTTAAAAACACAAGCTATAGAATTCGTGAAGTATCCTTCGGTTCGTTTGATCAGAGACTGAGTCTGACACACAGCTCTTCCATCTTGTGCATGTAACTGTGCTTTTTATAACGTCTTTTCAACAATGGAAAAAAAAGAGAGAAGAAGAATCTTTTGTTGCTGTCATTGCATGCCGTTAAGTTTCATTTTCATTTATTTATAATCCTTTTTTTTCTTATGGAAAAAAATTCTTTTGCTGGAATTTCATTTTATGCTCTTTTTACTGTGGTTGTATTGCATGCTTGGGATTAACTAAGTGTTTGAATTTTGTGGTTTTTACACTTTTCTCTCTCGCTAAATGGCACTCTATCATTATTATTATCATTATCATTATTATCATCATTTTTCTTATCATTTGTTAGTGGAACTTGAACTGATTTTAACTTTCGTTTTCATATTGAATTTTGTGGTTTCTACCCTTTTCTCTCTTACTAAATGACGAGATCATTATAAGTAACTCTCAACTAAAACTGTCAACACGGGTTTCTTCAGTTTTCAAGTTGGTCTGCCTGGCTTGCTGTTCTTTCATGTGTACAGGCCATACCAATGGAGCCAGAAGGTTGAAAATTTCAACATTTACTCTTTACTATGTCTATGAGAAAGCATTTTTTTTTTCAAAATTCCTCATCTAAATAGGTTTTTTAGTGGGGTCAATTTGTAATGTAAGTTCATTCTAAATTGGTTTGTTTGTTTGTGTCTGGCAGAGTTTAAACTTGATTTTTGAAAATTCATACTTTTTCAGCGATTACTAATGAACAAAGAGTGAGAGAAGTAACTTATCTGATGATCTTTTTTTTTTCCAATTTTTCTAATTGATCACCCCTAACATGGCATGCTGCCATAGGACATTGGTCGCATGATGGTTTTTATTGAGTGACTAATCAGACCTGTTTCTATTTACCAGTGGAATTTCAGCTGAAATTTCATATTGGGAGAGGGTTGTTTTCATATTGTACTTTCTGGTTTCAACCCATCTTCTCTCTTGCTAAATGACACACTGTTATTGCAAGGAAGCTATTTTATAACAAGGGTAGATATTCTGATCACGGTTACCAAATTGGTCCAAAAGGGGAGATAATCTAATCAGCCTCAAAGGATAGGCCTACCTCAAGACTCATTAGATTTTCAAATTTTATGTGATTCCAATGCCTGTGTTGGGTAAGTCTTTGGGATAAATCTTGGATTATCTCCCTTTGTAGCCAAATCTAGCAACCCTAATTCAGATCCATCATTAGAAATTACAAAGCATGAGCTTTAAGAAAACCATTCAGACTGGACATTCAAAAGGTTGATTAAAGTGATTATTAGGATAATCTTTTTTTCTTTTTTTTTTTTTTCTTATCTTGAAAATTCATTTTCTCATCACTATTACCAACTGTTGACATTTTTCCTCTTAATATCTATATGACAAGTCAAAATTTTTGTACTATTTTAATTTATAAGATTTTGAATGTATCTTTGCTCAGGATCTTCCGGTTCTCAGTTTTATGTATCATTCTTGTCACTTTGAGCTGTTTAACACCGGATCAAAAACTTTTTATTAGGATTTTATTCTCCCCTTGTTGCTCTTTAGTATTCGCCACTAAGATTGAAGCCTAAGATAAAAGTGTTGTATCAGTTTGATGTTCCTTTCAAGAAAGAAAAGTTGACATATATTGATTTCGAGCTTATATCTATCTACTTTTTTCATAATAAAGGGTCTAAACCAGTACTTTTTGACCTTTTGTGAAGGTGAAATTTCTGTGTCACTTACCATTATTGACAGTAAATGTTTGATGTCTGGTTTGAGTTCTGTAAGGAACAAGTGAAGGTCCCCTCTCTCAGTGATTTCTTTATTTAAAAAAAAAATTTTCTTTTTGTACCCATACAATTCCTCTATTTGGCATCAATACGCTTCACAGCACTAAAACCTGATCGGAGTAAATACGAGGTAGAGAAACATAGCAGTTGATCGAATATTGCTTTCCACTTACTTTGATATAAGGTGGACATTTTTTATTTTGCCAGAGTTTTTTGTAGATATTACAATTGAAATTCATTTTGCTTTCTTCATAGCTTCGTTCGTCTTGATGTGTTATATCATCTTTAGCTGCATTTGCTGAAAAAAAAATTCACAATCAAGTTTGAAATATCACTAAATTGTTTTTTCATATCCATTTTAAGTTGATTTGGGTGACGACTGAATCTCTCTATCTCCTCTGCAGCTACACCATCTTTATGGTAATGAAAAGCAATAGCTTTATCGCTGGAAAGTGATGAAATTCCTTTTTCAAAAGATTATGACAAAATAAATCAAGTTTTCCAATAAATAAGGTGATAACATTTTGCGATTGATAAGTGTTATATAGGTTCTTTGAAGCTGCAAATTAATTTCAGTAAATTTCTTGAAGATTCTTACCCAATAGAATGCATCATATTTTATTATTTCTAACTATTGACGCAGATCAACCTTGTTTTTACTTACAAAAAAAGAACAAAACAAAAAACAGTTTAACCCTCTTGAACAAAATGAGTCAGACTTGCATCCTTTTAACTTGTGGTTGTACCAGTAACCCAAAAGATTTGCTCATTATTCTCTTGGTACAGCTCTCGAAACCTATCTTTCCTGGCATTTGATTTTATCTTATCTATAGCCCTAATTATTATATTTAATGAAGCCCTAATTATCATATTTAATGGAGAATGAAGTTTTGCACTCTGTTTCCCTACAAGGCGTTGCTTAAGTACCACACAATGAAAACACAAAACGTTTGATCCCCCTCTTCTTCAAATAAGCAATAAAACTGCCGTAGCAACCCATCATCGATGATGCTCCATCAGTTGCACATGCAATATATATATATTTCTTTTTTTTTTCTTTTCTAAGTATGATGTCACAATGGTGTATATATATATATATATATATATATATTGACAATTCTAATCTGGAATAAGATTTAAAGTAAATAACATTTCTTATTGCAATGTACGGTTTTCATCAATGTACCATTAAAAAAAAATCCTATCAATAAAGCAATGATATCTACAATGGTAGAATTTTCCAAGATTGAAAATGGTGAGTTCATGAGAAAAAGCAAAAAGTTTAATCTCAACATCTCATCAATACATCACCTTCATGTGGAATCGCAAACGGGCAATGATTTTATAATTTTAGTTGAATCTAGCCGCATCACTGTTGAGATAAATTCTTTGAAAAAAAAAGATGGTATTATTGAGGTTACTCCAATGTTATGGCTCTCACCACTTTTTGCAATTAGTTTTGATGTACTGTAAAAACGGCCAGTTCGTCTTGGTTCATTGCTTTTTATTTTCACTAAATGATGCAGCTATTGTCGGACTATTCTTTAGTCTTTCTGAATCTACAGTTTATGAAAATATTCAATGGGTTTGTCTTTAGTATTTGGATGCTGAGGAGCAAGATGTTCTCTCAATCAAATTGGTCTCATTGCTTCATTTGAAAAAATCTTTTGACACAATAAACACATTGGAAGCAGGTGTAATAAGTTCAATAAAACTAACCTTCAGAAACTCTGATGAATAGCCTTGAACATATTCTTTTTTGAGGTATGGTTTTAATATTGAGGATAAATTGTTGCATTAAGTACAAAAGTCCATATATCTATTGTACTGACAATTGATTTATATTATTTTTAAATCTCAAAAGCCTACAGTAGGTTTCTGGTTTTAAAAATTTGGTCGTGACAGAATTCCGACAGAGCTTCAGCGAAAGTACTTTACTGTGTAAAAATTAATACATTGTTATGAGTGATCTGTTGTTACTTGGCGCAGTTTTATTTTTAAAACACGTGTTGAAGTGTTTGACACCATCTTTCGTGAATCTATGCTCTGTAGAGATTAAAAGGAAGAATTATAGCATCAAATATACTGGAAAGATTGTCGAAAAGATTGAATTTCCAAAGTCTTACTGTGCACATACATCACAAACTTGAGTAGTGCATGTTTCACTTTTTTAGTTTTATTATGCAACCTTTCTTTTATTTCTTTTTTGTAGGGTATTCGTCTTTTTAATATTGTTGTTGTCGTCGTCGTCGTTATTTCTTTCTAATATCTACCGTATTTGCTGGCTCATAAGATGAATGCATACATGAAATCTTAATCCAAGATTTCTTTTCTTTATTTTCTAACACTTACCATTTATGTTTGGCCTATAAGATGCAAGGTTTCCAAGAGCATTTGGGAGACTACTGATGACTACAACTAAGGACCACTTGGAGTAATTTTATTAAAGGAGTACAGAGTTTGTTGTAAGCCCTCTTCCTATCCCTTATAGTCATCCTACTGGCTCTTTTCGCTCCCACACCCAGTATGATGTGCCCTCTGCACATCCCTCTCATAGGTAACGCAACTCGTCTCAACTCCCTATATCCATTTCAAGCTTTGATGGAAAGCTCTCTAGTCATAGCACAGGGATGATAGATCTCTGTCTTTTGACGGAATTCCGTCCTAGACAAATAGTGAGTTCTTGAGCAAAGATGCAATAATTGTCTTGGCTGTTTTTTTTACCATTTCTTGCATCTTTTGGATGTTTTTTTTTTTTCTTGGGGGTTCACTTTTTGTATATATCACTAAAAAGCACTGTGAAACTTGCTCAAAAATATTTTTTCTGTTGGCAACACTGAGTTTCAGTTTGGGCAATTTTCTGCTAACATCCATGATAACATCAGATTGACTGCCGTGTGACATTTTAATAGTTTCCTTCTATTTATTCAAATGCCTCTCTTGTCTGCCAGCAGATACAGTATGTTTCGATCAGCTGATTGGAATTTGATTTAGTCATTTGATTTTAATTATAGATTATTTTTGGATGCACAATATACTATTGAATTTCTGTATTTAAATTCACTGATTCTCTCTTGTCCAAGTTTCCAGCAATTATGTTTCTTTATGGTCTTTATTACGTTTTTATTTCATGATTTTCAGACAATTATAATGTTGGACTTCTGGGAAGGAGGAAATAATCATAAAGATGCACAGTTGACAGAACAGAAACTATTCACACATTTAAGTCCAGCTAAATATATAGTAATGTAGATTTTATTGACCATATTTGTCTGAATTCACTTACTTAAGGTGTTCTAATCATTGTAGGAGATTTTTTTTTCATGCTACAAACTCTGCTGTTCGATTCAAGGAACTTGGCAAACAATTCAATATTAGCCATGTTCAATGCAATTTGAATAAGCTAGCAAAAATCTCAAAGGTATTTTGGGGGGGGACTGAGTTGTTACTGAGGATGAGAAATGGATTCTTTTTCACAATTTAAGCTCTATTGTCAGTAACTCAGTCATAATAAATTGAGCACAGGTGGAAGATTTATACATATATAAAGAAAAAAACATTTTGAAGTAAATCTCTAATTGCTTTTCCCCAAGTTTATTTATATCTTGGAAACCCTAACTGTATGATGGACTTATGACATTTCTAATAAGACAAAGATAATCAATTAACCAATTAATGGGTAAATGGAGGTTTATTAATGACATTCTCTGAATATGAAAACTATCAATGCTGGCAACAGGTTCAAAAAGCCAATTCCATAATGTGGAGTGTATGTGTGTGTGAAGTATTTGTGAAATCATTTGTGAGGTTGCAGTGAAACCTGAAAACAAATAACAAATAACAGGTTGGGTACCCTTTAATTGAAACACCTGAAATTGAAATGTTCCCATATCCAAAACTTTGAAATGCCAACATGATGTCATAAGGGAAAATTCCACAGCTGACTTCACAGCAGTATGATTGAATCAAAGACAAGAGACAAGGCTGATTTTCAAGGCATTTGAATCAAGATCTTTATCTTTGTATAATCCTTTGGAGGGGTAAAACTATAGTAATGGTGTAAGACTAAAACTGGTCTCAATCAAAAATTGTCAACGCCATTTCTTTTGGGTGGGGGTCGTAAATACACTGATTCAAGGGAGATAGATATTTGGGATGGGCTTGTAGTTTACGGTGATGAATTATGGGGGTTTTATGTATTTCTCATTATGTATATGCAAATATTCCAAAATCTGAAACCCTTGTGGCGCTAGGCATTTCGGAGAAGACGTATTCAACCTGTATGATGGACTATAGGATAAATGGCTTACAATGTGATTTGGAGGACAAATGCTCTCAGCAACTCATCCAAACCCTATAACTGTCCATATCTTACTGTTTTAGAAGGGCCTCCTAGTCATAATACCAGAATATTGAACTTGGTAAAATATTTATCTTCAAGAAAAATGATTTACAAGGGTATTTGGAGGACTTCCATTCACTGCGAGCGTACTAATTGTTCATATCGAGATTTGGTAGATGGACACTAAATCATTATGTCCGCACACTGGAAGCAGTGTAATATCTGCATAGTCTTTTTCAAGAAAAACTAAATATTTGTTTTATGTACCGATGTACATTGTAGTGACGTACTGGAATATCAAGTTGGTCAAATTTACAAAAAATGTATTTTTTTTTTTTTCTTAAATTTTTGTAAAACATTGATATTCTGGTATATAGTATTGACTGTACATTCTTGAAAATAATTAAGTGAAAAAAATTTTTTTCCCCTTTAATCTTTGATTTTTATTTTCATGAAACTAATATTGTTAACAAAATCTAGTTTGATTACATTTTCTGCTGCTCAAAATACTTATTTTTTTTTTCCCTTTTTCAATGTTTGTGTCATTCTTCATTCATTTTTCAGATGTTTGTTGTGCTTGAAAAGTTGACGCTTTTCAAATTGTTTTGGTTAACTTTTTTCACTCGGATAGAACGGATGTTTAATGACTGCCAAAAATAATTGAAATTAATAGCAGAGGCATAGTGTAAGATTTGGGTGCCTGGCTCCTTGAGGAGGCCCCCGTCCAACATTTAGTTAGATCTGTCAGTAGAAATGCAGTTGGTGAGCTATTATTAATGAAGCTTTTGGGGCCTGGTGGGTGTTTTTAATACCCCCCCCCCAATTTAGCTACACCTCTGTTTGATACTAGAAAATGAAGTTTAAACATAATGCTGTATTCCTTGAAATAGCAGTAAGCAATTCCCATGTATATCAGGGAACTGGGACCTTTCCTTTGGTGTCTTACCCTAAACCTAACTTTACCATATTTTCTGGCATTGAGAACGGTCTTCACCTCAATGACATGCCCTGATTCTGAATTTCAAAATTTTGAAAAAAAAAACAAAAAAAAAAAAAACAAAACAGAAAAGTAACCTTTGATTTGTAGGAAACAGGAAACTGATGAAATAATTTTGGGGGTGCGGGGGGAAAGTAGCATCTTTGATGCTTGGAGATGAAGTGAGTTTTTTTTTTTTTTGAGGAGGAGGAGGGTCAGGTAAAAAGGAGCAAAAACATAAAATCTTTTTTGAATACTTTTTGGATATTGATTTTATTTTTCCTGTGAGAAATGATTATTTGTATGTAATACCATCATCTTCACTTTGTTCTCCCTCTTCTGTATAAAAGTGAGTTTGCATGTTGTGTTGTTTTTCCTTTTTATGCCTTTTATGCTTTTACACTTTGTTTCAGCTCACCCTGTAGGGACATACTGATACCATGTTTTGCTGTTTATAAGGTACTCAATTGATTAAACATAACTTAACTCTTGAATTCATAAGCCAACAGTGGAACTCTTCAATAAATAGCATAAGAAATAGTGGAACTCTTATATAATATTAGATGATAATATCCAACAGATGGGGTGAGGCCTGTAAGTGTGAATTCAGATGTACAAAATGTAAGTTATTCAATCAATTCATTGTGTGTTAGTAGATGTCTTCCTAGATTTTATGTAAACTATTTTTGAAGGTGTTGAGTGATGGTATATTTACAATATTTACAGGAAGATTATTCTAATTATTCAGAACCTGTTGTGTAAAGAAATTTGCTTGTGGAAATCTTAACTGCATAATTCTCAAATACCTACTGAGAATGTCCTCAAGTAAGAGCAAATGTATGTATAAAAAAATTCATTAAATTGTCAAAATGAAATGATTTTAATCTGCAGTTATTTCCCTTGAAATTTGATGCCCCATTTTCTTTCTTTGTGTGAATTTGAGAGTTAATCGAAAATTTGAAAAGAAAAAAAAAAAAAAAAAAATAACCCAATAGAATTCATAACTAGGCATTTAAAAAAAAGTTGAAGATTTTGCTGATAACTGAAAATCTACTTGAGACAGTTCGTATGCCTTAAAATCTAATTTTCTTTATTCCTGGAAAATTGTTTCAAATGGGGAATATTTTGATTTTTTTTTTTTTTTTTAAAATTAAAAGAAATCTTGAAACTGCAAAACATGGTATCTGGTTGAAAAAATTGTTTCGAAAAGAAATTGACTTTTCCTATTTCATTTTAGTCATAGTTGTGAATTTATAGTTATCAAAAATATTTCCCTTTCCCTCTTAAACTGGTCAAATAGCACTGGACACTCAAGTAGCCTTCTAGATATTTTTTTTATTCAAAATCGACTATTGACTATTTACAAATAAAAAGAAATCCATTTGTGTGTGTACCATGATTACTCAACAACTGGCCATTGTACTGAGTTGGCATTTGCCAGGTATATTAGTCCAAACACAAGGCAATGCAGTGTTTAGTTTTAAGTGTTTCTGATCAGCAGTTCTTGAAAAATTTGATAAAAATGAATAAAACATTGAAAATTGTAGAAATTATCTTCCTTGAATTCTGCCTTTTGAAATTATCTAAATTAAGATGTAAATTATTCAAATTGGCAACAATGGAAAGGAATAACGACAATTCCTCAAAGCCATTGTTTCATACAATAAGCCTGAAATTATTCTATTTGTCAATTATCGAAGGCTGCTCTGCACACCATCATCATCATCATCAGTCTTTTAACGTCTGTTGTTGGACATAAACCTTCCCCAGGATTCGCTACAATTCTCTATCATGGGCGTCTTGGAGCCAGTATTTTCTGGATTTGTCTAGTTCGTCTCTCCATCTTGTATTCCGCCGGCTTCGGTGTTGCATGTAATCTCTGGGGATCCACGTTGTGAGTCCTGATGTCCATTGGTTGTCTTTCATTCTTGCAACATGGCTTGCCCATTGCCATTTAAGTTTTCTAAAACTGCACACCATAAACCCTTCCAAACATGCACCTTTGGAATGGGCACTTCCCTAGTTAACCCAAAAGTTTAATTTTTAGATTTCAACAGTCTATTATTAATCAGCAAGATTTCATTCATGTAAAGCTGAGCTTAGGATTTCCGGATTTCGTTAGGTGTATCATATGCATTTTGAAAAGCTTAATGTAACATTCTTGTAAACTTTTGAGAATTTTGACCAAAGATTTCTTATTTCTGTGTGTAACTTCCTGATCTTGTTTGAATATCATTTTAATTTTTGTATTTCTTAATCTAAACATCAATTTTAAAGATGTTAAAATAAATGTTTCAAAATGTATCAGATATTTTGAGCACTCACTGTGTATATCTATACGATTTTATATAACTTGATGAATATTTTGTGAGTTATATATATATATATATATATATATATATATATATATATATATATATATATATATACTGTAGGCTTGTGTCAGACTAAACTAAGCTCAATAATTCACTCTGCATATTGTTATAAATTATTTCGGATTTTATATTGGTAGGTACCAAAAAGTATATTAAGCCTTTGGTTTTTTTTTTCTACAGACATCAGGGTGTACCCTGACCCTAGAAGTATAATAGAAAGATGCTGTTTTTTTTTTTTTCCTTCTCTCTCCTTCAACCTGTTGGTTGATGTTACGCACTGTCCAGTTGTTGTATTGACCAGTCAACATAATTGTTGTCTCTCACCATACGTGTTGTGTGTTTTTTCTTTTTTTTTTTTTCTTTTTTTTCCCTGCATCTTGCCATCCTGACCTCTGCCCCCTCCTTAACTCCCCACCCCCGGATTCGCTCTGCTATCTGTGTTCACCTGCATGTGTCCTGTATCTGTTTATTTCTGTTTTTCTTTGCAAGTTAGAGGAATTCACTACCACATGTCGTCCTTCAATGAAAATGCTGGTCTGAGCCTCATCAAACACAGTTGCTTAGATTTTGTTGAGTATCCTTTCTTGTTGCATGGTTTTGTTGTTTTCTTTTATTTATTTTTTTTGGGGGGGGGGTTGATTTTTGGAAAAAAAAAAATTTTCTTTTTTTTTTATACCCGTTGTACCTAAGAAATAGAGATTAGTCCCCCTTCGATCCATTTGAAATATTGAAAAAACAAAAAACAAACTGTTCCATCTGAAGATGTGATGAGTGGGTATCTGCATTTTTTTCTCCAACTTCTGAATATGGAAAAAGGTGCTTTATTTGCACACACATGCACATATGTATAAATAAATAAATGTTTTCTGTGAATCGCTGCTAATATTTCTTCTGAAAAAGATAGCTGGCACCTGTCGAAATGCATCAAAACATGGAATGATAAAAAATTGAAATATGCAATGCCTATTTTCTCTAGAGATTTTCTCTTCACCTTCCAATTATATATATATATATATATATATATATATATATATATATATATATATATATTGTCATCAGACTTTTGAAGTTCGTTGTTAAATTTGGACTGTCTGCAAGATTTGCCAGACTTCTTGATTGTGGACGATGCGGAATAACATTACAATTAGTTATTACTATAATGGAGACTCATACAAGAGGGAGGTTCCAACAATAATGACAGAAGTTATTCCCATTGTATGATTTAAAAAAAAAAAAGAAAGATTCTCACAAAATGGTTTTTACTTTTTATTCCCCTCTGCCCTTATTTACTTTTTGTTCCCTTCAACTGTTCAAAGTTTTCAAAAACTAGTTGAGCTAATGGTAATTTTATGTTAATTTAAAATAAAAATGATAAAAAGTCTACTGTGCATAGAAACATTAGCTCACATAAACTTTATTTACTTTTTTTCTCACTTCACCTGTTTAAAGCTTTGAAAATCTACTCGTGCTAATGCTTTTATGCAGGAGTGATTTTTTTAAAATTCCAATTTTAAAACGAACGTATAATTCCTATTTATGCCCTCCATGCATAGAAACATTAGTAGATTTTGAAAGCTTTAAATGGGTGAAGGGAAAAAGAAATAAGGGCAAAAAGAATAAAAAGTATAAGTCTATTGTGAGGGATTATTTTTGTAAAAGTTTGGCCTAAAAAATTAAGGTTCAAGGAGAATAACTTTTTTGTCTCCATCAGTGGACTCCACTCTTGTGCGAGTTCCTGATGTTATTATAACATTTACTCTTAGTTATTACAATACCATTCCAGTTACATTTATGGTACAACTGAATGTATTTCTCTTCTATTTATTTCATTTTTGCTCTTTTTCTTTTCATCTTTTGCTTTTCTTTGGTTTTCTTGCATGAATTTTTGTTGTATAAGAATTTTTGTAGCGAATTAGACGTGTTTTTCTTTTGTGTGGGTGTGTTGTTACTTCACCTTGTAAGTGTTAGTTTTTCTTTATTATATTGTATGTGTAATACAACTTCTCTCTTCTCTGTCAACTATTGTGACATGCCAGCGATCAGACCTTTTGTCCAGATATATTGTGACAGAGTGCAAGTGAATCTATACATTTTCTCGAGAGAATTAGTGTTAAGTGAGCCAGAACAGCATCCACCAGAATTTGAACCGTGTCTGCTAATTTTGATGGTTTGTGTTTTTTATGTACATACATACACTTTACACACACACACACATACACCTATACATGCTATGTGTGAATATAAATGTTTTTGAGTCAACACGTGTGTATATGTTTGTGTGAGTGTATGTATGTATGTATATATATATATATATATATATATATATATATATATATATATACACATAAAAACACTGCTCTGTGTGTGCATATATATATATATATATATATATATATATATATATATATAAACATGTTTTTGTGTATGCAAATAGATATACACTCACGCACACATGCACATTGTATTTTTCATGTTTTTATTCTTTATAAATGAATTTCTTTCTGAATAACAAATTGTTTAATGAGTTTTTTACCCTGCAAGTGTTAGTACCTTAACTAGTAACTAGTTATAATAAGCGACAAATGAGCCGGATCTATCCGAGAGGTGGCCGTGTGGACTCGAGTAACTACATGCCCCAAGTGAGTATTCATTATTTATCTTTGTTCTATTACTAACAACAGATAATTACATCAATGAGAATTGATCAACTTCATACCTTATTTGATAAGTGCCCCCTCCCCACCCCCATTTCAGCAAATATTACCGGTGCTCTGGCGCCCCATTTCAGCAAATATTACCGGTGCCCTGGCACCCCGGCACCCCGGCACCCCATTTCAGCAAATATTACTGTATATTCAAAAATATATGAAAATATAAGTCAACCCTGGATATAAGACAAGGTTAAATTGAAGTAGAATAGCCAAATAAATTGGATAACTCAATTATGTCGAGCCCAAAACCATAATCAAGACATTCAACGATTCCGCTTCAGAGAAAAAAAACCAAATCTTTGTAGATCATCAAGATGCCCTTCATGTCATTTCTTATGGGCAACGCGAGTTACTTGGCAGCGACCATTACTTCTCCAAGTGATGTAACAGGCTGGGTTACATGGTACCAGCATTAAGGAGAAATATAATCTAATCTATTAGAAGTGGTGGTATCAATCTGCGATTGGGTTCCACTATTGGTTTGGAATCAGTTTGTCGATTTCCTTGTCCGGTTGCCAACCAAGCCTAGAGAGCCCTGTCTATGTTACTATTTACCAATAGCTGGAGGGAGACCAGTCGACCTTACTATTTCATGCATAGCTGAGTGAAAGGGTGGATTCGTGCCTTTCTTAACAGAATTATTCTGTAATTCCATTTTTCTATGTTGTTAATAACCATTAAGCTAAGTGCACTGCCAATAATAATCATTCTTCTTGAATCGATACAAAATATGAATTTAATTCAAGGGAGCTTTAATGATGGAACCAATATCTGGAAACACTTCTAGTAATCTTCCTTTTCTTTATTTGCTAGATCTTCTGGAATGCTGGCTGCCAGATGGTAGCTTTAAATTTCCAGACTCCGGATCTCGCTATGCAGCTCAATCAGGGAAAATTCGAATATAATGGAAATTGTGGGTAAGTAGTCCAGAATTATATCTATATATATATATATATATATATATATATATATTTATATTGTAAACTAAATTTCTCATTTCTCAATGACATTGGGTCATGATTCCATTTCAAGCCTAAAAAACCCTTTTAGGTCACAATAGAATGTAACTTATTTTTTAAAAAGTTAACTTAACCCATTTACCACAGGAGGTGGCAAGTGTAATAGTTATGCATTGCAAAATGAAATCTTTTGTCAACAGAAATTTATCTATTATAAGATGGGAGTAGTAACTCACGGATAGAATTGAGTTCTGCCGTCAATGGATCAATCTTTAAAGGAATTGAGAAATTTGTCAAAACAAATCATGTTGTCAGATTTTTCGTTTGGCATGTGCATTCTTCTCCGCTGTACACATACTTCACTGCCCGCTGGAATCTTTATGATGTGAACTGCAATAAACCACATCATCAAAACTTGTACCTCTTTCATCAACTCAGGCATCTTGCACTATTTTTTTAAAATTTTTTTCCCAGATGTGTCCACACATCTATATTAGCCAGTATTTGGTTGGTCCCACTTACATTAAACAGCAGAAATAGGAAGGAAGGAAAATGCGTAATGTGATTGAAAGGTGTTATGCATTAAAGGAAAATCTATTCCGATCGATTGTTTTTTACCAATCGCCAATAAGATGAGGAAAAAAAATACTCAAAATGAATATTTATGATTCTTATTGGGAATGGAATTTGCAGGATATTTCATATTGCAGTATTTCACATATATGAGAATTGAATTAAAGAAAGACTGTTAGCTCTTCTTCCTCCTACTATTACCACAGATGGTGTCTGCATCGTTGAACTTATGGTTCTTGTTTTGTGTTCAGGCAGAAACATCAGTTAATTACTGTGTATGCGAACTAAGACACATTTCTTATTAGCCATCCCACTTACCAATCTAGTCTCTCTAAATTTGGAGCACTCTCTGAGGCAGATCAAATATCAATATTTTGCTACAGCGTCTCACAGACAATTAAGATATTCTGAAATCCTGATATCCATGCAACTTTTAGACAGTATCCAAAAGCAGTTCCCCCTTTGTGAGATACCTCAGATGAGCCAAATCTCCATTGGATGAGAACATGACTGAGAATTTCTGTGGTACTATTCATTACAGTTCTTGCAGGTAATGCAATGGTTTATCCGACAAATTTAATTTCATGATCCAAGGAAATTGATTTATTTTTATTTAACAGAGAATGGTCAAATCGTTGTTTCTTTGCGGCCAAGTGGTTAGGGACCACTGATCTGAAAGACCCTATCCCCAAGTGATCATAATAAGCGGCTTCCCCTGTATATGAGAACCTCAGAAGAAACAATTGACAATTTTCACTCAAATTCAAGGAAAAAAAATCACACCTGATGGCAAAAAGAGTGAGAAATTTCTCATCAGCAAGGCTCCAGATGCTTGCTGGTGAATGCCTATGGAAAGCCAGTTCACCAAACAATGTTTGAAGAAATAAAGCAAAAACCCAGTGAGGGTGGTCTGGAACATCAGAAACCTGTTTGTGAGGGAGGAGAACTGTTCAAATAGTCACCTTGAATCTATGAGAAGAGTTGGGAAGTCAAATTGGATCTGGGGATGATCAGTTGAAAATGGGTCAAAAGCAGCTGGATGGATGTGAACCCAGCCGAAGGGAATTGCTGAGAACTGAATCTATGGGTGTGTTTCAGTTGTAGCCTTATGATCTGCAAGTTTCTAGAAATAAACAAAGCAAATAACAATTTATGTTGATTTTTCTGTTGTTCATTACAGATACTTATTAAAGCCTGATTTTATGAGGAGACCAGATCGGACTTTTGATCCGTTCTCGGAAAGTCCAGTCGATGGTGTCATTGCTGGACACTGTTCTGTTGAGGTGAGTATTGGAGTGTTGAGAGAATTTGAACTGTCAGTTATGGAAAAAAAAAATTCTGCTGTTTTAATTCATTAAAAAAGAACCATCTACTGTAACTTATTGAATAAATTGGATAAATTCTTCACTATAATACTATGCCACTTGTATTTGTATATTATTTTTGTCTGTAACACAAAAAAACAATTAAACTTGGTTATTGAAGGATTGTAACCTACCTAATAATATGGAAGAGTTGTGTCCCTTACCTAACTCTCCGAACATCCACAATCATGTTTATAAAATGCAAACTATTTCCATACATTTCATATACAGTCATTTTTTTTTATAACATGGTTGTACCAGTAATATATGATAGCTTTATTTTATCAGTTAATGCCTGCATTATTCCCTTTCACCTTATTTTCGATGTATTTATATTGTAAAATCATCATATTATAATTTCTCTTAGAATTCACATTATACATACAAGAGCCCTATTGTGTCACAAATGGTTGCATTAGTTCCTGACCACTGACAATACCCTTTTCAATTTATTTTCTTGGTCAATTTATTGGCATTAAATTATCATATCTTTAGTAAAATAATTAGCATTAGACATATAATAACAATTCTGTTATTAATACTGGAATTAATTTCTGATAATCCCTTTTTAAAAAAATTGTCAATGTATTTCTATGGTAAAATCATAAATATCATTTTATTTTCTCTTTCTTTCTAAAGTAAAACCACAAGCATTACATGATTTTTTTCTATTATAAAATCATGAGCATTACATGATCTTTTTTCTATAGTAAAATCCACCCTTTTCTTCCTGATTTAAAGTGCAGTTCTCTTTGCAGTGTATCTAATACATCAAATAAATAGCCCTTTTCTGTCAGTAACAATCTTCCTTACATGACATTGAGGGAACAGAAAAAAAGATGATCATCTAGAGACTTTTCAGTAAACTTTACTTTATTGTATGTAGGTTTTTATCAATATTCTTGTTTAAATAATGAATACTGTTTTGTTCCAGGTTATATCAGGCCAGTTTTTATCTGATAAGAAAATTGGCACCTACGTTGAGGTGGATATGTACGGTTTGCCAACTGATACCATTCGCAAAGAATTTAGGACTAGAATAGTCCCCAACAATGGTCTCAATCCAATTTACAATGATGAACCTTTTGTTTTCCGAAAGGTAAGATGCCAGGGTTTTTTTTCTTTTCTTGTTGATAAAGATAAGTGAGAATATCTGGAAATAGACTAATACAGGGAAATTAACTGGGGTAGATAGATAAAAACAGATTTAATAGAAAAATAGATGCCGGCTGGGATAGAGAGTGACAGATACTGAAATAGGTATAGTCCATGGGCCAATCCAGATTTTGGTACCACCCAAAGTGGCAAAACATTAGAGGTACTAGAATGTTGATAGGGTCTATATGAAAACATTGAACTTTTTCAGCTTTGTAGCTTTATTTTTTCAATGGAAGTTTCAAAATGGTGGACTTACACTGCAGTGTCTTGGATATTTTTTTTTTCCATCAAATATAGATATATTGTATATTGTTGGTTAGGAAATTTTATACTCGAGTGAAGTTTTCAAAAAAATCAAATGTTTCCGGATAAGTCATTTTGAGTTATTTACTATAAATACATAAATACTTGTTTTGAAAATCAAACCCATGTGTGGAATGATGGTTATGACATAGCAGATTGTTCACACTTCCATGAAATTTGATTGAAATTCATTCGGAACTTTTGGAGATATTGTGTTGACAGACTGAAAATTTTGGGATAATCGTGCATGGATGTGGTCCAAAATTTCATGACTGTTTTCATAGCCTATTGTCCTCTCATCCTGAAGATGTCATTGAAATTCATTGAAAACTTCTGGAGATATCGTGTGAACAGACGGGTGGAGAGAAAAGTTTCATAATGACTATCCGTCCACACCATACAATATCTTCAAAAGTTTTGTCTGTCCACAAAATATCTTGAAGAGTTTTTGAAGGATTTAGATTTAATTCTGTAGAAGGTTTGGTAATAGACTGCGGAAGAAGTGATTGAATCTCAGGCTGGATCCATGCACAGTTACCTCTGTTGGCGGAGGTACACGCTGCTTTCTAGTTAGTTTACAAAGTGATAAAGCCACAATGCAGAGTTCTCGTACCAAAATATAGATGTGTAAGGTAGACAAAAAAAAACTTGTTTGGCCTCCTTGGGTGATACTAGCTGGTGAAAATATCAGTTTTTGCCATTGGATAAATACTGGGATAAATAGATCAATACTGATACTGATAGATGGTCTGATGAATGATAGGTAGATCCATGACTTGAAATCAAACTTGGTTTGTTTTAGTTTTCTATGCTTGTAACAATTATCTGACCCTGCTACTATATTTGTCTTTGTGTGTGTGTGTGTGTGGTCTTATAAGTAATTTCTGATCTTCAATCCAGTTATTTTGGATCTTTGTTCTTCCAGGTTGTCCTTCCTGATCTGGCGGTTCTGCGAATTGCTGTCTATGAAGATACTGGTAAATTAATTGGCCAAAGAATCTTGCCACTCGATGGGTTACAGGCGGGTAAGTGCAGGCGTATTCTGAAAGAGAATGGTTCTGAACTTAGTTTGGCTCAAGGCCATCTAAATTATGAGGGATAAAGGGGATTGCTGTCTTGGAAAATTAAAAGCAAAATGGACCGAGTTGAAAAAGTTTGCCAGTAAGACATGATAGAGGTTGACACGATCACCAGAAAGGCCTCCATTTAGTCCAGCGGAAGATTCATGATGGCTGCTTTCAGTGATGATTTATTTTTTGACATAATCTCCTTCCATGTCAATGCACTCAACACGGTTGTTAAATCTGTCTTCAGATGGAATTCTGTCTTTTCCAAATAAAAATTTTGGCAGTGAGAAAATAGCCAAAATTGCACAAAAGCACCTTTCAGCCATTTACCTTTTCTTTTAACGATTTTTTTGAATTGGCAATACTGAGTTCCACTCATGGCCATTTTTTCTGTTAGCTCCGTGACTTGAATCTATGGTCGATATTAATCACCTTGAGTGAACAGTGAATACACAAAAGTGATCACTTGGGAAATTTTTGTTTTGAAATCTTCCTCTTGATACAGGGGAAAGTTTTTAATATTTCATTGTACGGAATTAAATGAAAAATATCTTTATTTGATAATCCAATTATGCTGCTAAGACCCGGTAATAGTAATTCAGTTTTAATTCTAATTTAATTTTAAAACCAAACAAAAACATATCGAGATGTCAGGTATGTTTAGATTCACATTTCTACAATATGTACTGTAGTTTTCATTAGTGTCTTCCCTTGTGTCCTAGTCATTGGACCCTGCTCTTGTATCAGTCGGGACTTAATGCATATGGAGTACAATCCTGTGTTTCATCATACTTGGCTTTGTACTTGAAAAGTCTGTTTTGTTGTAACTGAAGGAATAGCTGGTAATGGGTTCTCGACAAGCAGAGGAAGATTGATGACTGAGAACATGGTCTCCGTGGGATCCCCTGGTTTTTGCAATCAAACATCGTCCTTCCAAAACCAGTCCTGGGAGTTTGGGGGTGAGGATCTTAAAATGAATCATCATTTTGTTCTCTTTGTGATGCCAGTAATGAGTTGTGGGTTGAGGTTATTTTTCTTTTATTGTATAACTCAGAGGTTAAGCAATATGGATATGGATCAATTTTGAATGGGGGGTTAGATTAGAATAAAAATGATGAATTTTCTTTTGTTGCTTTGCTGTTTTTTCATCGTTTCACAATGGAACTCTGAATTTTTTTCCCTTTATTTCCAGGTTATAGACACATATCACTACGAACGGAAGGAAACTTTCCATTGTCTCTCCCAACGGTTTTCTGTAGAATTATTTTAAAAACTTATGTTCCAGAAGGATTTGAAGGTAAGTCAGGAGGACAGATTAGGAATGTTACATTATTTTGAGTTAATCTATGTTTACTGAAAATAGTGGGATTTAGAGGGGTACAGCTGCTCTCATTTTTCTTGTCTTGACCAGAAAGGCAAATACCTTTTAAGACTATTTTGTTTGAAGATGTAGGAACATCTTTCTTGAATTAAAAAAGCCAATCTCACTCTTTCATTGATTATTTTCTCTGACCTTATTCAGATGTCCAACCTAGTGCCCCATGAAACCACTATCTTGCTTTTTAAAGATTGCGTAAAATTTATTCAGAAGTATCAAGTTATTTTTGTTTTTTTTTCCCCCCCAAAGGATTATAATTTGATTTTGTCACTTATAATTCACACACACACATATATACATATATATATATATATATATATATATATATATATATATGTATCAAATAATTCTGTAGCCTTCAAATCATATGAAATAACAAACCAATTTTATCATTTTCGTTAAATTTTTATTTAATTTTAACAAGATGATCATGGCTCCAAAGTTCAAATGTTCACATTTTCAAAAGATAAATCCTGGGGGAGTTTAATCCATGCATAAATGATCCTGTTATTTTCTGCTGAGTGCTACGAAATTCTAATTCATGATAATTGTTTATGACTGTTTTTCTCGGTTAAGAGTGAGATGGGCATTGTAATAATTTTGACTTTTACGTCTCTCTCTCTCTCTCCCTCCAGACTTTGTATCTGCGGTGTCTGCCCCCATTAAATTCCAGTCCATGGCTGACAAACGTGCACAACTAATGAAAGACATGGGTATTGATGAGGATGACATTGGAGACGTTCCAGATACCAAAGGCAAGAACAAGACAACGCCCAATGAGAGCAACAAACCCACTCCCCAAACACCGAATGGTCCAACTAAAGATCAAGCCAAAGACACGCCCAAACTAGTGAAGCAGGCTCCTGTCAGTGCACAACAGCCACCGGCCAAGAAAGAAGGTAATTTTCCATTAAATTTTGGTATATGATTTTGAGTTTGTTGAGCTTAAGCCTTCTGGTACACTTAAGACTTTTGTCCCGAGGTGTCCATGACTACTGGGGTGCATATCTCCCAAGCTGTCTGATTGATGGGATTTATGTCTCCCATTTAGAATTTTATGGGGATGTATGTTACAAGACAAAGTAAATGATCGTTTCACGCTTCATGATGATAGGAGAAAATATATTCTGTATTTTCTGTCAGATTATATCATTATCATCATCTGCCTTTTAGTATCCATTGTTGAACATAGACCTTCCCTGAGATTTGCCAGACCTCTCTATCATGGGTGTCGCAGAGCCAATATTTTCTGAACCTCTCCAGTTGTCTTGCCATCTTATATTCTACCTGCCTTTATTCTGAATTTGATCTCAGGGGATCCATGTTTTAAGATGGGATGTCCATCGGTTGTCTGCCATTCTTGCAACATGTCCAGCCCATCCCATTGAAGTTTCCTAATGGTTTGTTTGATGTCTCAGACTCCTGTTTTTCCTGTAATATACTGCGCTGTCTTTTGGTCTCTCCATGTGAGGTTGAGCATGATTCTCTCACGTGCACGTTGCATGGTTCTCAGTTTGAGGGGTCAATCTTTTGGTTAGGTTCCATGTTTCAGCTCTATAGATGACTATTGGGAGGATGCATTGTACGTGTCAGTGCAGAAATGGACAGTGAATGAACAGTATGAGAAGAGTGAGGATAAAGCTGTTATTTGGGCCTTCGCCTTTCATTTGGGCTTTTTAGCTCATTGGTTAAGAGCAATGCTACGTTGAAGCGATTACCTCATCGGTTGCATGTTCAATTTTCTTCAGTTGTTTAATCTGTTTACGCTGTCTAGGCTGAGTGGGTCATTCTCTATGTAACAACTGGAGGTCGTTTCAAATTATATAATGCATTTATGAATAAGAATATATCTTGGTTTATCCATTCAAGATTTTTAATTATTGCTGTATATTTCGTATTTCAGAAGATCTTCAATTCGATAACATCACCCGAGAATCACTGATGAATGAGAAGGTGTACACGCGACTGACCAAGAAACAACAAAAGGAAGTAGATATGATGAAGAAAAAACACCAGAAAGAACAGTCAGTGATGCGGAAACAGCAATGTACGACCATCGAAAAACTGGTGGCATTGCACGAGAAAGAGAAATCGGCAACGGAGAAATCATTAGAGAAATTGAAAAAGAAAGGGTAAGAGTTGAACGCCCACTTTTTTCAAATGCTAAAAATATGCTGCAAACATTCGGTTGCCAACTTTGTCTTCAAATTCTTGGAATTGATTTAACTAGTTACTTTTTAACGCAACTCTTTGCTCAGAATAATAACCTTCCATCAGTGAGCAGATTGAGTTGATTGGAAAATAGAAAAAAAACTCTTTTGGCGGGATTTGAACCCACATCCCCTAGCCAAAGGGAAGTACCTTTTTGTCTGGCCTGCTCTACAAATTGAGCCACTGAGACTTCAACTGAGAGCAGAAGCTTGAATAACACCCTTGAATCCATCTTTCTTTCTGATTGTTGTTTGTTGTATTTAATACCTTTTTTTGAATTCTTAAATTTTTACTCGCTACTGGTGGGTAATCAGCCTGAGCAAAAAATTGCGATAAAAAGCATCAATTAAAATGAGGATGAAGATGAAACCTACTCATCGAGATTTTTCTAAAAAGGTTTAAAAAATTTGAAAAATGGTTCCTATATGAAGTGAATGCAGAAATGGATCCTTATTTTGTGTTTACGCTTGAGTTTTTTTTTTTTCTTTTAAACATTTAACGCAATGAATCTATTGATTAACCCCTCAAACCTGTTTTACTTTGTTTTTTATTTTTGTCTCTGTAGGGAGGATGTCAACCCAAGCAGCATGGAACAAAAGGTCCAAGCTTTGATGGCAGATCACCAGTCAAAGGTAGATTAATTCTTTGTGGATGATGTCATTTTTACTACTTATTCTACTTCTATTTACAGAGAGAACCACCATAGCCTCTTATTTCATTCACTACAGTGATTATCCTCCTAATTCAAAACAATTTATAGAGGAAGGTAACTCATTAATCTCTTATCCATAAATATAAACTGCAATGCACATTCAAGCAGTGCCTACTTTTACATTATTATGAAACCACTGTAGCCACTTATTTCATTCACTCCAGCCTCTATTCTCTTAAATCAAAACTGTTTATTCATTGGTTTGGCCATAGTTTCTTACCCCTCATCATTAAAACTCTGACAGATCCCCCTTTCATATTCCGATCCCCTGGCAATCATAGCTCTTAAAAGTAACTGCCGATACTCCACTAGTCATGATACCAGTGTATTGGATGCAGTACAATATTTGCATGTTTTTTTTTTTTCTATTTAATAAATGTCCATTTTATATACAGGCATTTGTAGTAGTCATAGATTTAGAATAATGATATTACTTCATTCAAGAAATAGCCAGATTTTCTTTTGAGGAAACCAGTTTAAGTTGAATCAATCAATCCTATGAATACAATCTTCTGGGATCAGCCGATTGATAATATAGATTTTATCAAAACCTAAAGTCTTCTGCAAGAACTAGCTAATTATCATGGTCTATGGATGGGTTTTCATTTAGTAAATTATTGGCCTTATTTTCTCTTTTTTTCTTCCTTTTCGGTTTTGATTTCATTGTATTTCTTTCTTTCCAGGTGACTGTTCTTGTAGCCGAGCAGACCAAGGAATGGTCGGAAATAGTTGAACGTCAGCTCCAAGAAGAGCATGAGCTGAACAGGTCACATATTTTCCAGCAGAATAGTACTGTGACTAAACTGCTAGAAGAAGCCCATCAGTCCCAACTCAAGGAGCTAGAGACGAAACAAGATAGGTAAATACCACCCCAGGTGCAAAGATGTAGCTAAGGGAGGAGATCAGAGGGCTATTTGAAAATGACCCCTGAGGCCCAAATGGTGGGGTTGGGGTAGAAAAGCTTGATTAATTATCACTCACCAACTGTAATTCTATTGACGTAATATAACAACAAGGATATATTTGTTTCTATATTAATTGCATAAACAATAATTCAGCTTTCAAATCAATAGTGATATTGCATGTCTATTAATTGCGACTTCTCCTTTTTCATCAAATCTCTCTAAATGATGGAGAGGTTCCATAAACAGTCAAATGAAAACTAATACATCTTTTATTATTGGGTACTTTTGCTCAGTCTATATTCCAGTGGTCTCCTACAATAAATCAACTTTTAGGCTTTAGACCTTGGGAAAAGGAATTAAAGGATAACTGTTATAGTGAGGGACGAGTCCCTTTTGCTCCCACTCAAGCATAAGCACCCTCTTTCATTCTTACCCTCGTTCCTTACATTGCAAAAGTTTGTTGGTGGGGGGTCGTAGAGAATCTTTTTTGTTCCCATGCAAGCATAAGCACTAAAAACGATGTTTAACAATACCTATGTTGTTATTTGTTTTGGAATACTTTGATGGTTTTGAGGATTGAATTGTAACTGATTTTTTTTTTTTTTTTTTCTTTTCTTCTTTCAGGGACAATAAAGAATTACGAACTAGTCAAGCTAAACAGTCAATGGAGTCGAGCAAAGGAGTTCTGAATGATAAGTCGATTAAGAATAAAGCTGAAAGAGACAGGTGAGGAAGAGGGAGAGAGGGGGGAGTGATTAACCAGTGAGAGAGAGTGGAAGGAGTGGAGGATTGAGAGATGAGTGGAGGATTGAGAGATGAGTGGAGGATTGAGAGATGAGTGGAGGATTGAGAGATGAGTGGAGGATTGAGAGATGAGTGGAGGATTGAGAGATGAGTGGAGGATTGAGAGATGAGTGGAGGATTGAGAGATGAGTGGAGGATTGAGAGATGAGTGGAGGATTGAGAGATGAGTGGAGGATTGAGAGATGAGTGGAGGATTGAGAGGAGGTGAAGAATGAACAAAACCAAGACAAGTGAGGGAGAAAGAGAGAGATGGGGAGAAATAAAGAGAGGGAGTTGACAAGTGAGAGAGAGAAGGCACAGTGAGAGAGTGGAAGGAGTGAAGCTGGGAGAGATGTGTGAGAGAGAGGGAGTTAAGAGTTAACAAAGCTGAGAGACAGTGAGGGAGTGAGAAATGAACAAAGCTGAATGACAGTGAGGGAGTGAGTGAGTTAGAGAGAAATCAAGAGAGACAGTATTATACTGTTATATTTGTTATTACTTTATCATCAATGCTATTTTATGATTATTCTTTTATACTATTGAATAACCATAGCCATCAAAGATCCTTTTTTTTGTGTGTTTATGTTCCAGTGCTCTTGGCCATACTGTTTTGTCTAAAGACTTGAAAATTGGCATCACCACTTTTACTCTCGTATACCCCTTCTGAAAAGTTGTTCTTTATTTTCAGAAACAATTTTGACCTTTTTGGGGCCTTATTCTTCTAGGTTTATCAATATCATCTAGATTCTCCAGGAAAAAAAACACCTGTAATATCATAAATAGAACTTATTCCAACCATATTTATTCTTTGATAGGATTTTTTTTTTATGCTATGGTTGTTCAATTATTCTTATCATTTTATTACAATTATTATGATTATCATTTTATTGTCACAATTATTTTTGTTTTATTATGATTATCATTGTATTATTATGAGTTTTATCATTTTATGATCTTTATGATTCTTATTATTGTCAATCTGTTACTGTAATATTACAATTCCATTACTTCATAGTATTTTTGTCATTTTGTTCTTTCAGGAGAATAAGAGAACTTAATGAAAATAATACAAAGAAATTTATAGAAGAAAGAAAGCGGTTAGCTGTGAAGCATTCCAGACAAGTTGACGCCATGAAGAAGATTCACGTCCAACAGATCGAGGATTTAGGGCTGCAGAATGAGAAAGTAAGAGAATAAAAACAAAACAAAAAAACCCCTAATATCCTTATCTTTCTCACCTCACACCCAAAAGCAGGAGTAGGCAAACTATGGCCTGCTGGCCACATCTGTCTTCATGAATTATTTTTCATGCAAATATATGGATACTTAGCTTATTATGTTTTGAAGGTTCTTTGTTTCTTTTAAAAAGAAGATGCAAAAATGAATTGCAATTAAATCAAGGGTTTTTTAGAATTTTTTTATTACTGATTTGCATTCTTGGTGAAGCACAAATTATTTTCCTGATTGCGTTATTCATTGATTTGAAGCAAAATATAACAATGTATTTATATGGATGATTCCAATATTTTGATATTTCTTATGGCATTTATCTTTCTCATTTGCTCATAGCTTTGTGTTATGTTATTATTGTTCCCAACTGTTTGTTTGGTCTTGGAATACAAATTCTACAAAAAATATTTCTGTATAGAAATTGAGTAGTTTGGGTTTAATTGAAATATATGTATTTTTGGTACTGTTTAGATATAACCTCAAATATAACACCAGAATATATGCAAAAGAAGTACAAGCAAGTTTAACAGACATAGCCCTTACATGTATAATTCATAGTATTTTTTTTTACATTATTTTACAAAAGTTAGGTTTACGTTTAACACAAATATTCGTAAATTACTAATGTTACTTTTCATCTTATTGTGTGTGTATATTTAATATATATATACATATATATATATATATATAGTCTATTTGGATTTAATCTATTTTTTAAATTTTCTGTTTCTTTTCTTTGCAGGCATTAGAAGCCGTCGAGATGATGCATCAGGAAGAGAAGCTTGCCTCAAAACCTGAAGCGGTCGTGTAAAGACTGGTGCACCATCCACAAAAAAAAAAAACAAAAAAAAAAACTTGCTTCTCCTCCTCCTCCTCCTCCTCCACCTCTGCCATGACCTCAACCCCAAACACTCCCTCCCTCCCCACCCATGACCGGACATCGTCTGCCTCTGACTTCCTTTGTCCACTGCCCGAAGTTGAACAAGTTCCAGCTTCCGTTGTAACCAAGAAATAATTATTGCTGTTGACACGATATATAGAAAAGAAGTAAAGAGACAAAAAAAAAAATGGAAAAATAAAAACGGAAAAAAAAAAAAAAATTTGACTAAAGGAAAAAGATTTTATTCTTAATTCTTTGAAGAAGGACAAACTGAAGAAAAGTGAGAGAGAGAGTGTACGAATGTGTGAAAGAGAGAAAAAGGTTATTGAAAAATGAACAAAAGATATTAAGAATTTTAAAAAATATCAATATTAAAAAATCATTATTATTATTATTATTATAATTATTATTATTATTATGAAAAAGTGAAAGAAGAATCTGGAAAAGAAAATAATAATTGAAAAGAAAAAAAATATTACTTATTTGCAAATTTGTTCCCTTCAAGATCCCACAATCAAATTAGTTTTCCCCCCCCCCCCATTTGAAAGAAAAAAAAAGACCTGGACTTTGAGGAAGCTATATGTATTGAAAAAAAAAAGACAATTGTGTAGGAATCTAATGATGAAAGAATTATAAAAAGCAAAAACAAAATTAAAAAAAACATGAAAAATAATTAAAAACAAGACTGGAAAAAAAAAATACCCAAATTTGGAGAAAACAAAATTTCCAGGAAGAAATGACAAAACTATGTTGTACAAATTTTGATAGCACATAAAACTTTAAAAATGTCTTATTAGTGTGCCCGCTGCCCTCCCCACTAGCCCCCACCCTCGTATTTCAAACCTGACCCCCTCTTACCTCCACCACCCATTCAGTCCCCAGCTTTTATACTTGGTGTTTTTATTGTATTTTCTTTTTTCCTTCTTTTTTTTTTGTCTTTTTTCTTTCTTTCTTTCTATTTTTCACTCTCATTTACCTCATTCAAATCCTGTATTCATTATTGTACAATACATTCGGACAGGAAAACATCTCCACGTCTATTGTCTTATATATATATATATATATATGATGCTTTGGGCCCTAAAACCATGCCTGATCCTAGAGTCATCCCCTGATGAAGTCTCTTTTGGAGGTACAGCTGTGGTTTTTTTTATTTTACAGCAGCATGCATGTAAGATTTTATATATATATATATATATATATATATATATATATATATATATATATATATATATATATATATATATATTTTTTTTTTTATTTATACACACATTTATTTGCACCATACCTAATTCAATTAGGATAAATCATCCTGTTAATATTGACAAATACAACCACCCTTATATTTAAAAAAAAAAGAGAAATTTTTTTTCACATACATACACACAATTAGTAATGCCCATTCTACTTTGAGCCAATGGACCTTAAAATACATACACTCACACTATAATAAACTTGATTTAAATACCACTATTTTCTATATTTGCGAGCTTTATATATATATATATATATATACATAACTCTTTGTTAGAATTATTTTAGTGGTTTTCTCTGGAAAGTGAGTTGGTTGATCAAACTAGTTATGCAGATAATCTGCTGTGTATATATGTATGCATATCATATATATAAAGTGTGTGTGTGTATGTATATATATATATATATATATATATATATATGTGTGTATAAAAAAAACAAATTTTCTCTAAATGGGAGATCCCAATCATAGAAAAAAAAAATCTGTGAAATATTTCCTGTTTGTGACCCCTCCCCCCCCCGAAAAAAACAGTGAAATGTCATAAATCTAACCAGAATCATCTAGATCTCATTTATTCATATCTAGTATCTAAGTGCTTATTTTAAGATGGACAGACATTTGGCGGATTTTTAAAAAATTTATTATACACAATTACATGTTAATTCATCTCTATACCTTGTTTAAAAGTAATTTGTCATCTATTTTTTATTGTCTGTCGTTGGACATAGACCTACCCCTGGGTTATATGCCATGAAATACGGTACTCCCCTTAAAATTGCTGAGTCTGCTCAGATTGTGTCATGGTCAGCAAGTCTGCCTCACATGCAGGTCCTGCATCCGATTGTAGATGGATGACACTTCCCCCGTGCTCAGAGTGTACTCAATTAGCTACTGTATGATTAGGATGGAGGTATTCTTTTGTTGGACCATCCTGTCGAGGGGTTAGTCTCAAAAACTTTCAAGAATAAATCCCTGGTTTTGTCAAGATTTGAAACTTGCAAGGATAACTAAGTTGATTTATGCAATGGAAACCGGGACTTTGGTACCTGCCATTCATACTCCAATGGCAGTTGTATTTTAAGAGATGGACGCTTTGCTTAGAACTGGTGTTTATGTTGGGATAAATGGGATGCTACTTTAGGGATCATATATATATATATATATATATATATATATATATATATATATATATATATATATATATGTTTCTAAAACAAACAAAAACAAATCCGTTGTAGATATTTAATCAGTGTTCAATACTCAAGACAGTGAATATAGCTCTTGGTATATAAAAAGATAATATTTACTAAGACATTACAAATGTTATTCTTTATACAATATGTGTGCAGGTATGCATATTGATATAAGTAATGGTGAGCATATGTGTATATGTAAATACATATCTACATACTGTATAGGTTTGATTATAAAGCAAATGGTTTACTAAGATATCTGGAGGAATACCACTCACTGCAAATTCTAATTAACCTACTTGATGTGTCTACTTCAGGATTTACATTAACATACTTGTGTGTATATGATAGATTCTGACATATTTTCAGATAGAAATACACACGTACTTACTATATATGCTTGTATGTATGCCAAATTTTTTAGCGTTTAAACACGCTCCAAATGGGTTCATGTAGATAGGTGGTCACCGACCTTTTCCAGCCTTATGCCCACTTTTATGAGGCTAAAATCGCTGTACTACCCATCAATTTTAAATCCAGTTAGCGATCTAGCAGCTATTTTAAGTGAAATAAGTGGCTAGATTTGTCAAAAATGGCTAAAATTGCAATCGATTCCATTTCCAGGTAACTGGGCATTGAGTCGCTTTAAAGCTTTGAAAACTCATACAAAGGCTCCAGAAGGTAAATATACAACATACTAGGACAGCGATGAAAAGGAAAACCGCTGTTCTGGGTCGTGCAACTTGGAAATTGTATGTATTGACCTTCAGTGTTGTCTGTGTGGTGTTAGATATGATACTTGACCTTGGAACCCAATAATGGGCCTATTGCCCACTTGAAAGCTGAAATTGCATACTGGTAGATGGTTTTGTCCATTATTAACACATGGATTAGTATACTTACTAGAATATCAGCGTTACCCACCCAAAGATTGATATATTGGAGTATATTGCTCATCTTATATATATATGTATGTATGCATTTGCATGGCGTACAAATGTGTACATATTTGCTTAGTCCTGTTTTTTTTTATATATACACACACACACGTACAGACACACATGTATTTATTTGTATGCACATGCTCATACATTATCTATCCATAAGTGCACCCACATACACACCTATTCTTTTCTACATGTGTCTTTCCATTTGTATATAAACGCATATGTACGCACACACACACACTATTGGCTATCTATTCACACACACACACACAAAATCTATTCATATATATATATATACTCACATACACACATCCATCCATTCACACACACACACACACATCCATCCATTCACACACACACACACACACACATCCATCCATTCACACACACACACACACACATCCATCCATTCACACACACACACACACATCCATCCATTCACACACACACACACACATCCATCCATTCACACACACACACACACACATCCATCCATTCACACACACACACACACACATCCATCCATTCACACACACACACACACATCCATCCATTCACACACACACACACACATCCATCCATTCACACACACACACACACATCCATCCATTCACACACACACACACACATCCATCCATTCACACACACACACACACACACACATCCATCCATTCACACACACACACACACACACACATCCATCCATTCACACACACACACACACACATCCATCCATTCACACACACACACACACATCCATCCATTCACACACACACACACACATCCATCCATTCACACACACACACACATCCATCCATTCACACGCACACACACATCCATCCATTCACACGCACACACACATCCATCCATTCACACGCACACACACATCCATCCATTCACACGCACACACACATCCATCCATTCACACGCACACACACATCCATCCATTCACACGCACACACACATCCATCCATTCACACGCACACACACATCCATCCATTCACACGCACACACACATCCATCCATTCACACGCACACACACATCCATCCATTCACACGCACACACACATCCATCCATTCACACGCACACACACATCCATCCATTCACACGCACACACACATCCATCCATTCACACGCACACACACATCCATCCATTCACATGCACACATCCATTCACACACACACACATCCATCCATTCACATGCACACATCCATTCACACACACACACACACATCCATTCACATGCACACATCCATTCACACGCACACACACATCATCCATTCGCACGCACACATCATCCATCCATTCGCACACACACACATACACACACACATCATCCATTCGCACACACATACACACACACATCCATTCACACACACATACACACACACATCCATCCATTCGCACACACATACACACACACATCCATCCATTTGCACACACACACACACACACACACCCATCCATCCATTCGCACACACATACACACACACACATCATCCATCCATTCGCACGCACACATCATCCATCCATTCGCACACACATACACACACACATCCATCCATTCGCACACACATACACACACACATCCATCCATTCATTCACACACTCATACACCCCTCCATTTATTTACCTACATAGGTTTGGTTCTCTATTTGCCTCTGTCCTGCTGTATTGGTCCATTTTCTAAAATTTTGACTTTTCTTTTTCTTCTATTTTTTTCTCTTTGTAATCTCAGCAATGACTAATCAGTGTTTTTTTTTCTTCCAGTTGTTGCTAAGTTCATTTCTTGTTCAATTTTGATGTTGATTGTTTTTTGGGGTTTTTTTTTTACTTGTTTTCCTTTATTTTTTTTTGATTCAGAAGAAAAAATTCTCGTTTTTTTTGTTTTTTTTTTTAAAGTATTTTTCCAAACTATTTTTCAATTTTTTTTTTTTTTTTTCACATATCTCAATTTCTTGACCCTTAAATTCCTGAACCGATTGAAACCACTCTTAAATACAGGGGAACTCTTCAATGAATAGATTAAAAAAACAAAAAAACAACTGAACTTTGGTTGATCGAATGAAAAGAAAAAAAAAATGGGAAGTAACTTCGATCATAAGTTATTTCTCTTGGTTTAAAACTTAATTTAAGAAAAATAAGTATGAATTTAAGAGTTGAGTCATTTTATTCTTTGCTTTTTTTTCCCCAAAATTTAATAATTACTTCTAACCTATTTCATTATCATGATTATTTTCAATATTTGTTACATTCATTCTAATTTTTTACTTCTGTCATTATTACTTCACTAAATTCTTTTTGTTATTAGAATCATTATGATTATTATTACTGCTTTTAATACTACTACTGCTACTCCTACCAAACTTACTATCGACTGTCTAGAGCCTGTCATGGTTAGCAAGGACAGAAACTTACTATTATACCTATTTTTTTTTATTGTTACTAATGCCTGGGCAGATGAGGTAGTTATGGGTGAGTGGTTTGTCCCGAGTACTTGCCCTTTCATCTGCTCTCTTGTTAGACATGATACGTCAGTGACTAGATCTCTATGGTGGAGCTATCTGGTGAGGAGACAGAGTTGGACTTCTCCCTTTCCCTGGGATATTAATGCTCGTAAACAGTCTCAGCTGGAACTTGAACTCTGTTCGTTACTTCCGTTTACCTTTCCAGTGATTAATATATTACCATCATCATCATCATCATTATTTGGTGTTCTTTGTATCAAAATCACGATTCATACATTTTTATTTCCAACTCCTGCTCGGATTTTAAAATTTTATTTGATAACACAATGTCGACCATTATTTATTTCTCTCATGTATTTGTTTCATCTTAATTTCCGTTGCTTTTCATTGCAACCTCTCAGATGGTCTGTCAATGAAGATGAGATTGCTGCAACCAATACTAACAGTGAAAAAATAACAAATATGGAGGGTAGGTTCAAGGGTTAGATGTTTTATCTTCAGTCAACTGTAGGGTAGGGTTCTCGTGACTCAGTCGTTGAGCAACTGATATGGATAACCGGGCTTTCAGAGGGAGAAGATTTGTGAGTTTAGGTCTCTTTATTTCCGATCTGTGCTATTTACTAACAATCATAGACTGATGGTCTGAGTGGTTCCAATGAAAAGCTGTTAAAATTTAGATGAAAGAAATAGTAATTGAAAATTAACTCTTAAATTCATACTGTTAGATACTGCAACTATTAATAGTGGAGCTTTTCTGTGAGAAGGTAAAAAATGCCTAGAGCAGTGGTTTTGAACTCGAGGACCTCTTCAATAAAGGAGATATTCTGGTGGATCCCTATTTTTAGTTCTTAGATTAATTAATGAACTTTATCTTTTGAACATTAAAAATATTTACAAATTAAATGAATTTAAATATATAATACAGGTTTAGGTACCATTATGTTTTCCAATTGCTGTGTGATGAATGGTATTGTTCCACTACCACATGATTCGCTATGACAGATTCAGAGGGAACACTGCTGCCGACTCCCAAGCATTATTTGTTGGACCCCTCCACCCAGTGGTCTGTAGACTCCAGTTTTGAAACCACTGACCTAGAGATCAAAAGGAGGCAACTTAGATCAGTAGTAATCTCCTTTGATTTTACCATTCAAGATTTTTATATGAATTTGAGAGTTAAAAATGGTTCTTCCCCAATATTTTTTACTTTTTTGGTGGTGGTGACCCTTTTTTTGTTGTTTTTGAGATTGGCAGCCCTGGTATGGGGGCAGGGTTTTAGTTTGTGGGTGGTGGATGCTAAGATTATTGGTGGGGTTGGGGTTGGGTGGCTATGTATTTGTGTGTGTGCGTGTGCGTGCGTGCATGTTGTGTGTGGATGTATGTATGTGTTTACTAGAGGTCACAGTGTTTGCTTCCTGCCTTTTGAACTTCTTCATCTTAACTCACCAGCATTTATGTCGCTCCACATTTTTTTTCTTTTTCTTTTTTTTCCAAAGAAAACCTTCTCGGGACGATGCAGGTCACGTCCAGTTTTGTTTTAGTCAATTGCATTTCGAGTCCAAGCAACACCCTCCACTTCCCCCTCTCGTTCTCCTTAAAACACAAATCCGCTTATTTATTCACCACCCCCTGAAACCATACCTGACACAGGCAGTTTTCTTTCTTCCTTTCCTTCCCTCTTCATTCCCTTCTTTCCTTCCCTCTTCGTTTCTTCGCTCTCCCCCCATTTTTTTCATTCTCTCTTTTCATTCCTTCCATCCAGCTTTTCTTTCTTCCTTTTTTCATTCGGTCTCTTTCTTTCCTTCCATTCTTTCTCTCCTTTCATCCCTTCCTTCCTTCATTCCCTCCCTCCCTCTCTCTCATTTGTTATCAAATGCAATTGCAATAAGGAAAGTCCTGATACTATTTCCTCAGACAAGGAATCAAAGTCTCTATGTCTGCTTCATTTATACGTTTCTGCTGCACATCTACTGCATGTCCGCTGCAGTCCCAAACCTCTTTCCGCTGCTTTCTCCTATCTTGATTTTTTTTTCTCTCTTGGTCATTTAAAATTTTTTAAATGATTTTATATATATATATATATCTATATATAAAATCATAAATTGCGTTATATTACACAGAAACTTACCTGAAATGATTTCTTGTTATTACAGTGAATATATCATTCAATTTAGACTTCATGAATAGAGTGAAGAATGGAAGATGATGAGGCTGCTGCAGGAATCAAACCTACCACCAACAGGTAACCGCTTTAGCATAGCAATGCACTCACTGTTGTCGTGATTATTCGGCCTATGCCTTATCGGCGGTCTGTTTAGCTCAATGGTAAGTGCATCGCTACGTTGAAGTGGCTACCTATTGGTGGCAGGTTCGATTCCTGCTGCAGCCCCATTTTCTTAAATTCTTTATTCTATTTACGATGTCTAAATTGAATGATATTTTTATTAACTGAGTAACGACGGGAATTCATTTCATATATATATATATATATATATATATATATATGTATAATTTTTTTTTCCTTTGACATACATATGCATATTTTGTGAACATATACCCATATGCAAACCTATATGCGTAGGAGTGTATGTGAGTACACATATATATGCCTGTGTTCTGTGTTATCGTCTGAAATTCCATTACTATTTGTTGGGCATAGAAGGGCCTACATTTGAAAATATGTATATTGGCTTAATCAATAAAAAAAATTAAAAGAAAAAAATATTTAGCAAAAAAAAAATGTTCACAACATTTTCAGTGGTACATCTTTAATTATTACATGGAGCTTGATTGAAGTGTTTGATTAATTAAAAATTAATTAAAAAGAATCCAAGTGTATGATTATTTAAAAAAGACTTATTTCTTCATTTCATTCATTTAGTATTTGTATGAATTTTGTCAGACGAGTTGCTTTAATTATTTTTTGTGATTTAAATTTTTTTTTTTTCACTGATTCCATTGTATCTGTTGTTTGTTTTTCACAACGTTTTGGTCGTGTTTTCGCCGGCCTTCCCGGGTGTCCGTTGAGTTTGGGGAGGATGTCAAATCTCGTTGTGGGGGAGCATGGGTATCCCCTCTCCTACACGTCATATCCGATGTTTGTGTCTCTGTGTTTTCTAGAATTGTCGCCTTCTCTGACCTAGTTCATCCCTCAATGATGCTTCCTACAAGCTATTAATGTTGACGCTTGGTCTGCTGATTTAGTTATAGTATGTGTGCAGATTCTTCCTATCTTCAAATGATTCTCCAACTCTATTATTTTGACTTCATCCCACAAAGGTTGGTCTATCTAAGGCCGGGGTGTTCACAACCAAAACGTTGTCAGGGAGAATAAAGCAAAAAATAAAACAAACAAAAAATCAAAACGTCTGGTTAGTCCTTCAATGGAAACTGTCATGTGACCAGCATGCCATGTTGATGATCAATTAAGAAACCGAATAAAAAGGATGATCAATGAATAAGTTATTTCTCTCCCCTTTTGTTGGGCAGTGGTCACATGCATACTTAGATAAATATCCAGCCGGTCGAAATCACTTAAAAACGGGGAAAACAAAACAAAACAAACTTAGTCAACATTTAAATATAAAACAACAGACCCGGAGATTCATCAATGAAGAATTCTGAAGTTCTCCAGGAAGAGCATTGGTTGTCACAGATTTAAAAAGAATAACCTATTCCAGTGGATAAAAACTTTCTGTACGACATTCACTGTGAATGATGCAGACCCTTTAGGAAGGTCAGAGGACACAGTGACTAAGAGACAAATTTAAGATCTGTAACCCACAGACCGAGATATATATATAAATCGGTGCGATTACCGTTTCTCGCGTGATCTCTGTCGAGCTGAGTCAGTATCTAGATGGGTGACTGAAAATACCAGATGCCGTAAGCAGCAGGGCGTCATATGCAAACACTCGTGTGGCCAACCTGTTAACCTTCCTCCTCAGTATCGCAAGGGTAAGCACCCCGCTCCAGGCCAGGTTGCAAATAAGTTAAGACTCAAACAGTTACTTTCTGGAAATAAAAGAACTATTTGAGATTAGAGGAACCTTATAATAAAATTTGTCTTTGGTTTTCGGGCTTCATTTGTCTGTTCTCAGGATATTTCGAAACCTTTCCACGCTGAAGCCCCGGAGCAAGGTGTATTTAAGTTGCCCCTCCATCGGTTGAAGGTTGTTTTTCTCTCGTCAGGCGTATTAATCGATCGGATTTGGACAACTGATAGGAGAAAATCGCCTAACTAACCATCGGGGCCCATGGGCAGTATTTCCTAATTGCGATATTTTGGCCTGTGGATTCAGGAACCAATTGAGTAATGTAGGGTTAACCATGACCCTCAAGTCACCCTAGTGACATACCAGAAGATTTTACTGTCCGAGAAATTTGTAATTTCTTATTGAAAATTTATAATCAATGCTGAAATATACGACTATTAAATTTTAGATAGAAATATATAGATTCCATGGAAATAGACCATGTAAAACTATTGAATGTTACCACTGATGAACTGTTGCACTTATACCAACGTTTCCCCAATGTTGTAATTGAAACCTTTGGAAGACGTATTAATCGTATACCATTGTTGTCAATATTCGTTTATCTCAACGTCTCTAAATATTCCAAGTTCAGAATTTGGAGAACTTAGTATCTATATACGTTTTTCAAAAAGCATCCAATGAGAGTGAAATGTTTGAAAAAGATTTCGTTTTACAAAATACCTTCTTATATTATAACTTTTATATGTTGGCGCTTCTTAATTAGCGTGTATTTAAGTCAACCCACTCTACGTACTTTAATTCTATTCTGCTTTAACATAAACAAGAGATACAAATAATTCAGCGGTGTTTTTGTCAATGTTTCGAAATAAATTGATGTAAAATCAATACATCGGGTCTCCGAGATATTTTCTTTCAATATGTTTAAAAAAAAAATAGATATCTTTGAAAAAAGTTACATAAAGCAATTCGTTCAAGTTTTACTAATTTGTTACACGTAAAATCATTAGTTTACCTCAAAATAATACATAATACTAAATTTACTTCGAGACTAATTGATAGATTTAGGTGAGCAAATATTTTCCCAAGTTGGTTAAAAAAACAACTTATCTCAGTGTATTGACATCCTGGATACTACTATTTTTTTTTTTCTTATTTCCTGACTTGCAATTAAACAACGAATATTTCAAATCATTTTAATGATCTGAATTTACGCTGCCAGGGTAAGGAACATACAATTCTTTTATTCGTTAAGAATGAGAAAATGTTTGTTACGAGCTGATTCTATTGGAGAGTGACATGAGCAAAAATCAATTACCGTATTTGCCGGCCTATCAGAGTGCTTTTCTCCCGAACAAGGTATTTTTTCCGTCAGGACAAAAGAAATTCAAGATGCATAAAGAGATATTCTCATTACTTACAACGAAGCCATTAAAATCATATTCGAAACGAAATATCAGCATTTTAAAGCCTATGGTCTTATGTTCAGCCGCAGAACAAAGCCGAATGAATTGAACGAAAATGTGTTGGAAATTCAATGTTTCAATTTCTTTGGAACTGGAACTTTGGATATAACGTTCATTGAATTCAGATATTCAACGTTATGGATAGATAAATATAAATCCTTGAGGAAATGAAAATCACCTAAGTATGAGATCTACAGGCTGGGCATCACTTCCCACCATGTTTTCTTCGTGAAAGAAAATAGGTTTTGCTTCATCAGTTTTGGGGCTTGGCTATTTCTGCGAATAAGTGTTTTCCCAGATGATGTTTGTTCACAATACATCTCGAAACAGGCTAACTACCGACAATTCAGTCATGTGTTCTCCTGAAAACGACAAAATACTAACCAAATGTCGAGAAAAAAAAATGAAATAACACAATAGAAACCCTTAATGAAAGCCCAAATATATACAAGAAAAAAAAACAAAAAAAAAAAAACGGAACATGCATTTGTTTCAAAACAAAACATTAAAAACACGTAAATTATTCGTTTTGAGTCCATTTTGGGGTTCGTATGTTTTTTTTTCTTTGGTTCTGGTAAATAGTAATTTTCTTCAAGCTTTTCTTTAATAGTTTTTTTTTAAAGAAAATTAGTTTGCCGAGTCTTCCAATCTTAATGTTTTTTTTTATTTATCTTGGAAATCTAATTTTGCTGTAAAATACCTTAATGATGAAATCGTATATTATAATACATTCGACGTTAAACACTGACCCACGTACCCGAATTTGTAAGAGTGAGAAAGAAAGCTTTTTGTGTAGAAGCAGTCCGACATTAAAACCGACAAGGGATTTAATATTCACAAGGATAAGCACTCAATAGAAACGACACGAACAACAAGACACGTCTGCTGCGATACTAATTGATCATCATCAAATAGATTTTTTTTGTTTGGAGTAACTTCCGTAAGTAAGCCTTTTGTTTCAAAGATTTAAATGATGTGTTGTGTAAAATATCATGCGTGATGATGCTCTACTTAGAAAAATATATCAGTTTTGTTTTTAAATCTCCGAAACAGTGAGCAACTGATGATTCCAACAAAAAAGATTCACACATAGTGCCATAATATCAAATTCTGTATAAAACTTAAAAAAAAAAAATACATTGATGGCATTAACAGATAGTGGGGGAATGAATGACTGAAACAAAACTATTTTTTTTGGAAAAGCTTTCTGGACTAATGCATGGCCACAAAAAAAAAAAAGCAATATGGTTAGTAGATAAATGCACAATGATTATTATGTTCAGTGTGTGACGCCACTTCAGGTATTTGTTACATCTAAGGCTATTTCACATATCGCTAACGGACCGAGTGAACAGTGATGTGATACGTAGAGCCCAAAGAGAGACGACTGAAGCCGTAACCAGCGTAAGATCACTACTTATGTTTCACTTCAGCATCACCTTTACAATTCAGGATGTTATCAGTTACAGGCCCTTGCAAAGCCGGTAATAGTCCCAGCTCATATTAGAAATGTTGGCCCTGTTTCAAACTGCTCGTTATGTATTTCTTATTGAAAGAAAAACGTTTTCAAAATTCTAATTATGAAATCACAGGCGTTTCCCCACTGGAAATCACCTGAAATGTGGATAGTAACATCTGGGTTCAGGAGAATCTAGATGTTATTTCCGCTTGAAAACATCTAAAATAGTGTCTAAATTTACGTTTCTTCTATCGATAAACCTGTCAGAATAAGGCCCTCGAAAGTTCAAAAAGGCTTCTTTTCTAAAAAAAAAAAAAAAAAAAATTCAGAAGTGGCCTAGTAGAGTATTGATGTCGATTTTCAACCCTGTAGCCAAAAGGGTAGGGCTAGGAGCACTGGAACACATACACAAACACGCAGATATATATAAAAAAAGACAGAACCTTTTGACTGCTACGGTTGTTAGACAATAGAACGCAAAAGACAGCACTAATCGATGTAGCTAATAATGAAACAATTCAAAACCTAAGAGGTCAGGTTAGTCGCTCAGTAGAAACTGTCATGCAACCAATGTCTTATGACAGTATGTCGTGGTACAGTGATTGAGGAATACGTTCCCTCTCTCGCCTCCTGTTGAACCATGATCACTAAAATCAAGTCTGAATGTTCAAAAAATAAGTTTGAACGCTATTGAACAAATACTAGTAGGCCCATATTATGTGTCCGTCCCTTGAACTACCCCCCGTTCAGACGTAATCACACATTGGAGGCCATCTGTGAAGCCACATAACTGATAACAATTTTCTTTCCCCTTGTCAAACATTGACCTTCAGAGAGATTTCTGAACTGGGTGAAGTGCGGCACTTTTGTTTAAATTTAGATATAAATCCTCAGTGATTGTATACGTCAAGAAATTGATTAAACTCAGGGCCGGGTTGAGCCGGTGCAGAGCCTGTAGCATATGTTATATAATGGTCTCAGATATATATATATATATATATATATATATATATATATATATATATATGTGTGTGTGTATATATATGTATGTGTATATATATATGTATGTATATGTACGTATGCATGTATGCATATATATATGCATATATGTATGTATACATATATATGTATGTATGTATATATATGTATGTATATATATACATGTATGTATGTATGTATGTATGTATATATATGTATGTATATATATACATGTATGTATGTATGCATATATATATATATATATATGTATGTATATACATGCGTATGTATATATATATGTACGCATATATATCTATGTACGTATATTTATATGTATGTATATATATACATATATATATATATATATATATATATATATATAAACGCATACACTTTTTATTTGCAAAGTAATCAAATGGTTTTCGTTTCCATACAGCAGCTATGACTTCAGTTTCAAATACCTTCGTATTCATGTGTCTTATATGAATCAAATAGATGGATAAATGCCACACTTTCATTAATCTCTGTATCAAAATAAAATACTCAGTTAAAGGTGATAATTGGTTCAAATTGCTCATCTTTAATACCCATTCATTCATAAAATTTGAGGGTAGTACAACCAATGCATTTTCTTGATAGTCACCTATGGAGCTGAAACAAGGAACCCAACCAAGAAGCAGACCCTCAAACTGAGAGCCATGCAACGTGCATGTGAAAGAATTATACTCAACCTCATATAGCACAAGACAGCACAATATACTCGAGAGAAGTCAGAGACCTCGTAGAATGTATTAAAAACCTCAGATGGCAATGGGCTGGCCATGTTGCAAGAATGGCAGACAACTGATGGACATCAAGACTTACAACGTCGATCCTCAGGGATCACATCTTTGCAACATAGTTAATCCGGCACTGACGAAGCTGAAATTAGTACATTACTAAGTTCATATGTACTTGGTTAGTAAATCCTACCCATGATAATACAAGGTTCATGGTAACGAAACATTTATCAATTGCGATATCTGAACCACCACATCTGACACAGACAATGTACACGAGGAAGTCTTTTCCGGGCACAATCGTTCAGCTTACGCCATTCCATAACCGCTCCCAATGAAAATAACTTAATAGCACAGGAAAACAAATGATATTCTGTAGAGATTTCACGAATCAAAGAGGATGGGGAATTGATTGAGTTGGAACATATTTCCACAACTATTTGATACGATATACTTTTTTGTGGATAAATTCATTCATAAATGAATAAGTACCGAAAGATTTTATTGAAATCCGATTACTAGTTGATTTGAGAAGTTTAGATGTTTAGATCCTCGTTGTCAGGGGTGGAAAATATTTTTTCCGCCAAATCTTGGAGTGGTTCGTCCGTCGCTGTTGTCAAAAGTCTGCTCACTCGCATCACTTGGATTTTTGGGATCTAGCATCCCCGAGTCGGCCTGCATCCACTGCTGGGTTGGCATGCAAGCTAATATACGTTTTAGTAGAATGTTTGTGCGCTATCCCGAGCCAATTTTAGCATTATAGTTACATAGTAAATTGAAATCCCCCCCCCCCCAAAAGCTTAGAAATTAGTTGTTATCGAAACGAATACAACACCAGAAAAAAAACTTATGGGTTAAAGGCACAAAAAATTAGTTGCGAAAATAATTTTCCAAATTTCTTCGCGTATTCGACTGAAACGAATATTAGTACAGGAGTGTGTGCAGGCCTATCCAGGGTTTATGAGACCCCATATGAAGAAAAAAACAAAAACATGCAAAAGTTCTATTGCCCACACAACCACACTCCTTTAAACACGTTTTGGCTCAGCAGTTTGCGTTATGTAAGAATAAGTATATCAAAGAATACATTTTTTCCGTGTTGTCAAACTAGAATTTTTCTCCGGGCTACACCAGGAGTCCCTGCAAGTAGTTTGATAAAGTAAAAATATCTCAAAATATTTTGAAAATATATACGTGGATATGATTGAAAAAATGCACCTGAAAATATCAAAATGATATTTTATAGAAGTAAATAAAGTAAACATTATACAATGAAAAGATAATACTAGGCATTACTTAAATCAATCTGTCCGAAGTGTATAGGAGGGCAATGTCTCAAGGGAGGGAACTCTTTAATGGAATTCGTGAGAAAATGAGTTGTCTTCCTTACATTAGTCTTGATTTATTTCTTAAATTAGAAAGGACATTTGCTTACTTCAAATGACCCCCGAGATGAACCCCACATAGTCATACGTATCCATATTTATTCATTGCCTAATTTTCAGCTTAGATGGTGCAAAATTGAAGTCTATAATTGCTTCATTTTGCTACAAATGGCTACGAATGATATTTTGTTTTCTCTGAAGTCAACCTCCCATAGTCTATTACCTTCGCAGGTAAGGATGTAACTCTGTTCCAAATTTCAACTTCCAAGGTGCAAAACTGTGTCCTAGTTTTGTCTTAATAAAACTTACGAAAGACCAGAAATGACAACCTTGAATGATATCCTTGGTCAATCTCATATACCCTATATAATTTATTGCGAATAGAGGTACACCTTGGTCAAATGACAGTCTCCAAGATGCTAAATTGTTGCCTGCATATTGTTTGTTAGCTAAAAATGACGATCTTGTTGCCTTGACTGAACTCTGAGATCAACCTCTTATTACTTATGTACTCCAATGTAAAAAGATGTACTCTTATGCCAAATTTGGAGTTCCCACTTGCAGGATTGTAGCCTACAGAGTGTAAGAGACAGACATATGGACCATCAGTTTTATACATAAGATTTTAGTTGATAAATAGTATTGATATTTATATACAGAAAAGGAAAAGAGGTGGAATTTTTGCTGGGTTTGCTCAGCCCTCTGGAAAGGCATGAATCTACTTTTCCCTCAGTGAGTCATATTGCAAGATATCTAGACAACTTTTCGTCATTTGTATGTCAGGATACTCGAACAAGAAGATACTGATGGCTGGAACATTTGGATGAAAGTTTTTCCGTTACCTGCAGAGAAGCTGACCTTTCATAATCAGGCATTGTATTAGCACTATATATTTCCAACAAATACGCCCCCCCAAAAACACATACATATGTATGGATGTACTTGTAAAATCAAGACAGAGTAAGGTCATTCAGTGCGTATGGAATCTTTGTTTCAAAGTTCAACTCCATCGACAACGTTCAGGTGGGCTTCCATTGTTGGAAGTTGCACAAACAGATACGGGCAATTTTTTTTTATACCAAAGTCGTCATGATACACTTACTTATTATGAACGGAGGTGTATATATTGCCATCCTTCATGTATGTTTATGACTATTAATTGACCATTAAGTCTTAGATTCGGGGTATTTTCGAGGTAAGTTGCCATAGAATCCGATCTATGTCCAGTCGAGTTATTGCAGCTTAGGAATCCATGTCACTCTAGAGTCTATGTGTAAGAGAAATGGAATGTTGACAGTGAAAGTGTTAAAAAGATCGTATGAATTTAAGAAAGGCAAAAAAAAAAAAAAATCAAGGGGAAATATAGGTTTAACAATCTTAAAGGGGTTCAGAGGTTGAGTTTATAAAACTTTGAATTTCGATGGAACTTCTTGAAGTTTCAATCGCTCAGATTTATACTATTCGTGATGGTCTATTCTTTGGTAAATACGAAAATAAATGATTCCGGTTGATATAGTGCGATTTTCCTTCTTTAATAATCTATAATGCATTAGTGTATGAGCATGTAGATAGAAGTGATGTTTACACACTGTTGTTAAGATTGTTGTAAGGATTGTATTCTAGACTATCTGCATAAACGTTCTGTGTTATTAAGATAATTTACTTTGAGATTGATTTTTATTGATTTTGCTTTTTCATTTGATGTTCAGTTCATTAAGTGGGACTGTTTCGAAGCATAGCATCCACATGCTTCCATGGTAATGGAGAATATTCATGTGTTCTTTATTTTTTCAACAATAGTGAATCTTCCCTCGGTGCTAAAACTGTATACGGGTGGGCTAAAGTGTTGGTATATCATTATAGCATACCCCCTCTCTTTCTTTCTCTCTCTCTCTATATATGTGTGTTTATATATATATATATATATATATATATATATATATATATATATATATATATATATATATATATATATATATGTATATATATATATATAATTGCATCATATCAAAATACATTTACGATATGATATTATATAATATATGTATAATAATTATCTTAAAATCGTATATATATATATATATATATATATATATATATATATATATATATATATATATATATATATATATATCCAAAGTACTCACACATACACATGCCTTATTTCATCGTAAGGTATATATATTTATGTATTATAATGTATATTATATATTATGAAATACACATAATATCTGTACATATATATGTATCTATACATCTATATCTATATATATATAATAATATTGATATATGTACATGATATATACTATAAAATATAAAATGATTTATCCATATCATAAAATAAGAAATATATAACATAAATCATAGTACATATGCGATATATATCATGAAATATGAATGATATATTTATTATACGTCATGATATATATCACATTATACATATAATGTATAATAAGATATACATGATATATATTGAGACATATATCATATATACAAAATACAAAATGTATAAAATATAACATATACATGATACATTATGGAATATATAAAATATACACTATACGATTCATATGTATATAATATAAATATTAGGAAATATACATATATGTAGAATATATATTATGAATTATATATACATATGATACATACATTATGATATATATAATATATATCATGATATACTTAGATATAACATATAACATATATATATATAAAATATATCATATAACAAATTTCATATGATATATATTTGAAATATATGCATAAGTAATACATATTATGAAAGAGACAACATATACATTACATGATATTTTAAATATAATATTCATTCTATAATATATATATGATATTTTAATTACATAGTATATGCATATATATAATATATATTATACGATATATATTATATGATATACATACATATGATATCTAGTATGTAATATATTATATGTATTAGATGATATACAAATATAATATATACATGGTATATATTATATATAATTCAATATATATGATTATATATATTATATCCAATATAAGTCATATATGATATATTATATAATATATTCATGATATATATCTCATTTTATATATTTATGCTCTATATTAAATTATATTGTCATCTAATATACATAATATATAATATAATGTATAATATATTTTATAATATATATCATATATTACAGGATATATATTACATACCGTATAATGTATAATATACATCATTTAATTTATACATAATTATTTTAGTTCATACATCTATATATATATATTATATACTACATGATATATATATATATAATTTATTGTATAATATATATCATACTGATCATCATATGTCATATATGATGGATAGTATACTATAAAATATCATATATGTATAATATATATCATGTAATATTATTAAATCATATAACATATACAATTTTTCTCAAATGTATTATATTTTGTATGATTCAAATGATATATCAGATAAGATATGTATTAAATTATATGATATATACTATATATCATATAATACATATTATACATCATATAATAAAAATAATGTATTATTCAATGTATCCCATATCATATACTATATATCATATTGAATATAATATATATCATATGCGATATTTATACATATAAAATATGATATAATATACAAGAAATAATTATATAATCATGTATAATGTATCATACATATAATTTATATTATGTAATATGCATATATATGTGTATATATTACGCACACAATATAACATGAAATATGTAAACCTATGATATATGCGTACAATTCAAATTATATAATGTACATTACATAACGTATATAGTAAATATAATATAACATATGGTATTAGTCCAAATGGTGGCGTAAGTGGTTTTCATCGTGTATGCTTGAATATCTTTAGGGGAATGTATGTTTTATATCCTTGATTTTCGCTATGGATGAAGAATCTGATGGTTTTGAGTAGTGCAAATGAAATATTTATTCAGGTTTATATATATATATATATATATATATATATATATATATATATATATATATAGATTTATATATATATATATATATATATATATATATGTAGAAAGTGTGCAATCAAACAACAGAACTGGGCTAATGTAAGTCATTTACAACACGCATGTACTAATTGCTTGTTATTTATTGACCAAGAATCAAACATAAACAACTTTTGGAATTTTCAATGTACTATCCTTTATAGCTTTCTGTTACGTTTCGCTTGAAGTGGACATATTTTTCTGACATGTTATAAAAATAGACAGCTAAAATATCAAGCAAAGCATCAATCATTTGTGCCAGTTGAACAAATGTGTACATAACATGAATTCTTCCCCCAAACCTTCAGTCAACGTACATAAAGATTTAGTAGCTGTTTTGTTTAATTTCACCAAAATTTGAAATTGATTCTTGATCTTTGAATTGACTATTCTTTATACGAATCAGAAAAAAAAACAAGTGTACTTCAAACATACGTAATAGCAAACTAATGCAAGGCGAACTGAACGAAGAAAGCAAGAAAGTCAGTCTTCACATGACCTTCAGTGAAACTAATGTCATTCACAACAAACATGTTGAGGGCATATATATATATATATATATATATATATATATATATATATATATTGCAAGAATGACAGCTACTCTCTCATAACAATTGCTCATATCTGGGTCAGAGGTATATAAGCAGTGATTCGGCCAGGTGTACTTCGTTCTGACGTCTTGGATGCCACAGTTATAGGCCGGAAGAAAGATTTGAGTCAATTTGATAAAGGCAAAATTGTTATGGCCAGATGAGTAAGTCTGAGCATTTTCAAAAACATACGATTCTTGGGTTGCTCATGCTTGGTTGTGGTGAATACCTATTGACAGGAAAGAGAAATCACCAAAATATGATAAGGCATTGGGTCTCTGAGACTTATTGATGTGAAAAGCGATTCGGTGCTCTTCCGGAACTGGACCTTATTTCAATTGCATAAGGTTTCCTGGTCCAATGAGTTTAATTTTCTTCCGAATAAAGTGAACAGCAGAATACGCTTGTGTCATTATCATTAACCCCAGGATCCATGTTGAGAAAACAACAAATTGATACTGATACTATATATGTATACATGTATGCACGAACTTGAGGGGTGCATCGATGCTTCCCCTTACCAACATACATACACCGATAACACCAGGTGTACAAATGACCATTCAAAGCACCTTGAAACTAACATCTCCAAGTCATGACATTCATATCTTCGAACGGCTCACAAAACAGATTATACACCAGGTCATTTGATTATTCGAAAATCCACACACATACTTTTTTCTTGTGAACAACTCATTTTTGAAAATGGTATATTAATGAGAAGAACGTTAAAATAATTGAGCTATTTGCCCGAGCAAGTCTTCCGATAGCATCTCTTCATTCTCATATTATTGCAATGACCATAAACCATACTAATACATTGATCACCTGAGATTCTGCAACAGACGTAGAAAACCTTTTCAAATCTTTGTTGGTGAAGCCAAGCCATAATATATATATATATATATATATATATATATATATATATATATATGATCATTAATATACCCTGTTACAAGAAACACATTTAAATCTATAATGGGTACATTCATGCTCATTAATGCTTGATATTGTCATACATTGAGACTATTTTAATAATGATTCATCACACACACACACACACACACACACACACACTCACACACACACACATATATATGTATGTATATGATGTATGTTTCTGGAATCTCAGGAAGTATGTACCAGTATCTATGCAGTCATTTTAATGCTTTACAGTACATATCTTCGTATAAGCAACTGATACGCAACTGTAATCATAATCCATTTGTGCTCTTCCTCACCGAAATACATCAATAATTAAATCCAAGCATTTTTCCGGTTTCAAATTATAGATAGCATTTTCATTATTACCAGTACATTATTAGTAATAATCACGATATCTTTGCGTATCTGTCTTTTGTGGCTGCCTCAGTTCATGGATCTTCAATGCATTATTTATTTCGTCACCAAACAACGCCGAATCATACCAAAGACCTTTTTCAAAATAGTACTGAATACTTATTACTTCAGCACAAAACACAAAGACAATGGTTGAGTAGCGTCTTATGACCAAATCGCGTTGAATAAATCGGTTCTCGAGAGATCACAAAAGTTAAGTAAATTTCAATTTGGTTGCTACTTAAATGGGTAAACCGAACGAAATTCCAACACGCTTGGCTACAAGAAATGAGTCTTATAAATAATTGCCCGTGTGTACTTAACTATTCAACACCCTTGATTAAGGAACAACCGGAGAACGATTATCTATACATACAATCGAGTATTGGTATGGATTATGGTTGATCTGACAATATCAGATTTGAAATGACGGTGTTGGAAGGCTTGTTAAGAACAAATGATTATTTCAATTCAACGTTTCGTTCTCATCAGAACTCGTCAATGAATGAGGAGAAAACAATGAATCATTCCCTATACTACATCCTAAACACTTCGGCTGACCTGGCTGTGAGCAATAAGAAGTGAGTGAATAACTGATTCTAAGTGCAATATGTGTTTCATCGTGACAACAGCCAGTGAATCATTTTCTCTCTGCAAATACTAAATCTACAGTGATAACTGCTGGACGTGGAGTCAGTCGAAGATCAAAACACATGCAAATTTTATAAGTATCTAAATGTACTGGCTGCTCGGAGAGAAATCAGATAGATAACAATTATCTTCGAATTGAAATAGATGTGCACCACACGTCTGCATAAAAAAACATGAATTTCGAAATGAAACTTCAAAGTTCGAAAGAAATTTCTTTAAGCCTGTCTAATCTAATGCGACCCGACAACTGCCATAGTCAGATACGATTGAATTCAACCGCTATTATTTTCTGGATCTGTCACGATAGTTTTTTGATTCGATTTCAAACTTTGAAGTTTGAAACGTAATTTAACGGTTCATTAACCGACTCGTTAAACCGAATGTGTAAAAACCTAACAACAGTTTGAAACCAAATCGAGGAGCTCTAGAACTTTCGATGTTTACTTTAGCATGAAATAACAATTAATTTTCTTATGCATCATCTTGATACAATCAATTAAAAAGCACCAGGAAACAAATCATTTTCATTTATCATAACATTATTCATATTATAAAGAGTATATTGAAATTAGTCATTTGATAGAAACCGTCATGTTGCCAGTGTCTTTTGGCAGTATGCCATGTTGGGGGCGAGTGATTAAAAAATTGAAAATGGAATGACCAATGAATAAGTTAAGGACAGATATGAACAAATAGATAGAAAGATAGCTGAACAAATACACAGGTTGACAGACAGATAAGCAGAAAAAGAGACAGACGGTGATAGATAGATTGACAGACAGATATATATGGACAGACTGATAGAAGGATTGACAGACAGAAAGGCAGATAAAGAGACAGATATGAATAGCGATAGATAAATTGACAGACAGGCATATAAGGAGAAACTTACAGACTCAGTGATTGATTGACAGACAGATAACCAAAAAAAGAAACAGATATGAACAGACTTTGATAGATAGATTGATAGACAGACATATATGGACAGACAGATATGGACAGACTGATTGACAGATCGACAGACAGATAAGCAGAGAAAGAGACAGATGTGAACAGACTGTGATATATTGGTTGACAGACAGACAAATATTGGACAAACCAAGAAAGATAGATAGACAGACCGATATGAATAAGTGAGATAAATCTTCGCCTCTATTCTCTGTAGACACCCTACTATACAAAAGCCATTTACCGCCTACAAGTTCGCAACTCAACCGTTGTCCATTTGATGACAGCTTAGATACAGCAGTTTTTCATTACGGATGATTACCCAAATGCATTATGGGACAGCCAACATTGACGTGTCCCTTATAGACGAATCAAAAGGAAAACGTAACGCACGGTTGTCAGCCAATCAAAATGGCTTATCTCAATTTGAAAACGGTGATAAATGACGTTTTTGCCCATGGTTTCTAATGTAACAATCAGTCGACCAAAAGCCAGTTTAGTTTTTTCATTTTTACATTTGCAACTTCCAGATGTTTATAAACATGGTTTATGCCCACTGGTCGTAGGGTTGCCAATCTATGATTTTTTCTCATTTCTTATAGTAAGGAAGTCTCTCCCACTTTCTAGATATTAAGTAAAAATCACATAGACTGGGAACACTAGACTCCCACATTCTAAAAATTAATAAAAATACATAGATTGGCGAACTATCTTGAAAAAATCCGTCTTATTCGTGCATAACACACACACACACACACACGCACACACACACACACACACACGTGCATATATGTGATAATGAAAATATTGCCTTTACGCTAGCCAAGTTTTCTCCTTGTCCCTCTGTGTCAGGCTGAACTTGGACGTTTGGGTTATGTGAAAGTATTCAAATACGAATTTCTTCTATCTCGTTGCTTTTTTCCTGGTTTTCAAGTGGAGAAATACGTTTTCCATCTGATTCTCGTTGAGAGGGCTTCCAGTTTCCCTGGTTTTCTCTTTTAAACTCAGTAAATATAATTACATTCAGAAACTATTTAGAGAAAATTGTTAAAGAAGTAGAAGAGATAAATAAATGAGAAAAAATGTTAGTAAAAACAGACAAAACAACAAATATAATGAAACCGAATGATTATAACAAAATGATGAAATGCAATTAAAAGAAAGAAAAAGCACTTAACAATGAAAACATTATCAACAAGGGAGACCAAAACGAACTGAAAATTACAAATTAGTGACAGAGTGGCTACAGTTTGAATAATCAAATACATTTTACTAAAAGATCGCAAAAAAGACTTCATTAGAAATACCCATCCAATTTAATTAACTTGACTAAACCTAAGTCGGTAAAATCAGCACCATATCCCTTGTGAAGATTAATACAGACATCAAAAACCATTATGGATTCAATCAATAGATTAACGACGGCCATCAAATGGTTCGAAAACATCAAAGGTAAAAACAAGCAACATATGGAGACAAATGAACATATTTTTCCATACAATGTATGGAAACACGTGTTCTCTCATTTCTGTAGTTCGACACCCAATTTAACGTCCTTCCAGAACCTCCTTCAGTCAAGCTGACAGCAGATGTATCATTCTGCTTCCCCCTGGATTACATCAATAAAGCTAAGAAGGGGGATCCTGGTACCTCCATACTCTTCGGCCCTCCTCGCACCTTGGAGCAGATGTTTGATTGTCTGCTGAGACAGAATGAAGGCCATTCATCCATTCGTAGTTACCTCATTCTGTTAATCACTTACCCTCATTCCTGACCAATGTAAATATTTCCCTTCCTGATCTACAATGCATTTCTATAATAAAATAAAACTATCAATTAGTGTTATGTATTCTAATTATTAATAATCAATGATTTTGTTTTTCCATATCAGAATCTTTTGGGTTAACTGGACTAAATAATGAAAGAAAAGTCGTCCGTAGATTCAATAATCCTATACAAGTTTGATTTTACTTGCACAAGGATTATTGCTGACTCGTGTTAAAAAGAGTGGTACTGCTGAGAGATGGATTCAGTAGAGTTTGGAAGTGAACTGTCATCTATTTGAAATCTGTCTGGAAATCCAGCAATCGATTCTATTAATCTATTCTGGTAAATTCTGAGCAGATAAAACCAGAAGTGACGAGTTTATGTTCACTTCTGACACTTCATCTCGCAACTGTACATTCCATTCATCTTCACCCCCGCCTTTTAAAGAATTTTTATCTATTGATTTATTTATAGTTCTAGCAGTCTCACATGTCTTTGATAGGTATTCCAGGTCTCAATAGCACAGAAAAATGCTATAAGAACACAAGCTTCATTCACCTACTACTTTGTGCTTGAATGGATATTTCTCTGCAACCCAACACAAGTCTCAAGCCTCACAAAAAGCCACACTAGTTCTCTTAGCTCTTCGCTGGATCTCCCCGTCCAATGTTCATAATTGGGAAAGAGTACTACCAAGATGAACAAACATCCACGACAGGTGGTTTTTGTCCATACACAAGAATGGGCAGTTCGTAATAGGAATTCTGGGAGCTGAGATAAACGTCACTTTTGTTTTAGAAAAAATAAATTGCGACACCAATTATTGTGCAAGCCTCTAACGAATCTGTCCAAGATTACTTGAAAATTCACCTCTGAATGTACAACAAGGTCACAATCATCTGGGTATGATAGATCTCTGACCAGCGCAGAAACGTTTTAGACTTTGCTTTAAAACGTCACAAATCAAAAACTTGGCGATAGTGAGATAAGGAAGATTTATACGAGTATTGCAATCCTGGAAAGCAAATGAAAGAGTCACAGCAAAGTATATTGAGAACAGAGTTAGTACAGAAATATCCCCTTACTTCATTTCGTTGTCTACATTAATTGGGGATGATAGCTGACAATTGAAGTTGACCTTTGCTTTCGTACCATCATGAGACTGTCTCAGGATATCAACAAACCTGAGTAGGTAGCCAACCTTTCTCAAGACAATCTAGAGTGCTTTCTTGCTAACTGTCGAAGGCCTTTGTCAGATCAATAAACAGCTGACAAAGGTTGATAGGCTGTTCAATATACTTTTCCTCTATTTGCAGTAAATATCATGTCCGTTGTTTCCCTTCCCATTCTAAAACCACACTGGCTTTCTAGGAAGACTGACGGGCATATGTGATGGAGAAGCTTATCCAGAAAAAAACTCACTTTCCTGATGACTGAGATCAGAGTATGCCCAGATTATTGCATTGTTCTCTTTTCTTGTACTTATACTTGTATAATGACAGCATGATAGCGTCTTTCTGTTCCTGGTGGACAAGCAATCCTTCTTGTCAAAATATCAATAATGAGGAAGTGGAGAGCGCCTGAAAGCTTCCCACCGACATACAGAAGAACTGAGGGGATTCTATCAATGCCAGGATCTTTTTCTCTTTTCGTCCGACTAATAGCTTTAACAACTTCTGCATCTCTCGGATTATTTCAGAAACCAATCTTCCTATCTGCCGCTGCCTGGATCGCCACAGATTTCTTCCACTTACCAGTTACTTTTTCATTGATCTGAACTCACACCACAGCTTACAGCTCATTGCAGCGAACTACATCTCAAGTGCGTTTATCTTTCTTACATTGATATCTGGTTGGAGGATCCTAGCAGACACAGATTTCTTTTCTGAGAGCAACGCTTCCATCGTAACGCCGTCATCATCAAATGAGTCTTGTCCCAATCCAAGAGTCATTCAACGCCAGGCTTTTCGTCAGCTTGTTAGCAACATTTCTAATTTTGACCTTGGATACATCAATGTGTTTGAGATATTACCCCCTTCATGAAAACAAAAACGCTTCTTAAGCCTGACAACAAATCTAAACTGTTTTTAACCATTCAATGGTCAGTGGAGTATCCAGCTCCTTAATATGCACAGACCTTGCAGACATCTTGAATATTAAGTCGACGTACAATTACCAAGTCGATTAAATGTAAAGGGTTTAAATCTTAGGTTCCTCTGAGTTCCTTCGTTTATGGTCATCAGATAAAGCAATCGGGGACAATTGAAATTCATTTTGCCTAGCCGATGATGACCCAAGGAAAACCAAGTGCTGCTATCGCCTCCAACCCTTGCATTGAAGTCACTAAGAAGAATGTCATACATTAGGATATTCAAGATAACATCTCTCAGTGACTCATAGAAAGATTCAGTCACCCCAGTAGGTCTGTCAAGTGTAGGAGCATACACTGAGATATAGTAGCTCTCGACCCGATGGGCTTGTCAAACTCATTATGCTGTCACGTATTCTACAGGCTAACTCCTCCAGCTGTGCAACAATGTCTTGTCGAATAGCAAACCCAACTCAACTAACTCTCCTCTCATTTTCAGACTTACAGATACATCTACTTCTTTCCAACTTCACTGGCCAAACAAGTCTCTGATATGGCAACAATATCGATGTCATATATTGCCAACCCCTTTACCAACTGTCGCAGATCTTTTCCCAGTCCACTATCTATTCCATCCACTACCTATCTAATAATTTGCAAACGTTTCAGCAGCATATGTTCATATACTTAAAATTATGAAAGAAATATATTTCTGCTTTTGGGAAACGGCCGTCAGTCGCGGTTAACAAACTAGCATAGATTCATGACAGGCTTGAGATACCTGTTCTAGTCCACTCCAGTACATGCAAGTAAGTAGTGCTCACCCTAAAAAGGTCTGCTCAGTCAAAAATGATTCGGCCAGACTAAGCTGCTGTCCAAGAGAGCGACGTTACGATAGTCCCTCTGCCGCCGACGTATGCTGATTGAAATATCAAGTATCTACTCGCTCCCCCACGAGATCTAGATGTGACATAAGGTCGGTTTAATGTGGGATTCCGTTTACGAAACTGGTGATGGAGGGCGTGAGGGTGTCATGGAAAGGCACTGTCCTGGGAATTACTGACTGGATAGGGTAATTTTTTGACGTCACAGGGCGAATCCTAGGTCTATGCTCTTAGCAATACCAAGTCTCAGTAGCCACCATCAGCTATGACTTTGCACTGACACAAGGATACCACAGAGCATACTGTAATCAGAGATGTTAAAGCTGAAAGGGAATGCAAAAAGTACCGACTGAGCACTTTTTTTTATAGTGATACAACACAACATATATATATATATATATATATATATATATATATATATATGTATGTATGTATGTATGTATGTATGTATGTATGTATGTATGTATATATATATATATATATATATATATATATATATATATATATATATATATCAGAGCTGATAAACGATCGAAGTTGTTGTGGAAGGAGATTGGAAAAGGCTCCATTCAAAATTGGACTCCCAATGGATGATGTATCAGAGCCAGTCGAATGCATAAGCAAACTAAGTGGCGGTGTAGGGTCCAAAAAACGATATGGACCCCAAAGAGCGATGGAAGTGCAAAAAGACAGTGGGGTTCAAAATCAAATTTAGCTCAGGACCCAATAAAGGGCTAGAGGAATATATATATATATATATATATATATATATATATATATATATATATATATAAAATTTATCTGTCCGTAATCATATTTGAGTGCATGCCTGCCAGATGTAAAAAAAGGGGGCAAAATAAGAAAAGCTGACAAGAGCAACTGCTCAAACAGCAACCCCCAATACTTTGATAAAACTTGACTAGGTATAACTGGCCTATTTTTTTTTTTTTTGAAAAAGTATTGTGAACCAGTACTCCTGAAACTGGGGCTTGTGAGACCCCTCCAGGAGACATCTTGTAAAATCCAGACACTAAACTATATTTTTCAATTTTTTTAGAGGGAGGGGTAATTTATTTCTATAATTTGTTTACTGATACAGTGAGATCACGACTAAAGACTAATTGTATTAATGTCTATAGCTTTTATAAAGCTGAATGACAGGCCTCGAAAGCATTTGTTTCATATCGTGAATAAAAAGAGTTTGGGGAACCCTGCTTCATTATTTTTTTTTTTACTACTATTTACCTTCATCCTGTTTTTTTTCACTTGATTTTGAGGTTTTGATTTCTGTTACCAGTGAAAGAAAAAAAAAAAAAGCAAAAAAGAATGTTGTATGCTTTTAATCAAAACACCTCTTTTAACTTTTGATGAGTATCAGTTGTTAAGAAAAAATACTCTGGTTTGGTGGTACTACTTACGATGTAACTATTATGCTAAACTAGAAACTTTTGTCTTTTGTACGATCGCCTGGAATCATTTGTTAAAAGCGCAGAAATTTATCTGAACATAATTAAAAATGAAAGAAAAAAAATCCCTGAAATGATTTCCAATGAGAATCAGAAGTAACCTAAATAATTCAAATATTTAAAGCAAGGGTCTCAGCATTATACTTACGACGCGAATAGAACGCCCTCTACCCAACTGAAGATTTTTCTCCCCAAACTGTCACTTATCAAAATGTAACGGAGATATTATCGATCGAAAGGATCAAAAGTTATGCTGCTTTGCGCTTTTGTTGGTTAAACTAATATAAAACATTTTTAAACACAACTTAACTTAAACTGAGTTTACAACATCCAGAAAACCGCACAGATCGGAAAAAGAGCAGAAGCTTTTGGTATGAATAATCTTTATTCCATCTGTTGTATTGCATACAAAGGAATATATTAAAGAAAATGTTTTCCGCTGGGTTTGTGTTTGTGCGAACCTGCCCAAGGGTGTGCAACAACTATACCAAGCATTATCTACACAATCTCTCACTCAATATCCTCAAACATTTTTGGCTCGCGCCACTCCTGCCCACCTGGTTGGGTTGTGTATCAAGACATTTATCAAAAACATGTTTCACATTTGTACTCTCAGATGTTCAGTTAATTTCACTAGGCATTGTCAGAATTTTCTGCTAATATATATATATATATATATATATATATATATATATATATGTATATATAAATTTAGCTGTTAGTAATTATGTTTGTGTGCACGTAGAATCAAATAGAAGCAAAGAGATATCTATTTTTTTGTCATCGTACTCGGATTTTGATTACCGATTGCACCAAGGAGAATCCTTTATAAATGTGATAAAAAATCCTAACCACAATTTTGATGTGAACTCCTTCATTCTGGAAACTGAGGAGGGTGTCAGTTTACAGCTGTATTGATTTCAGGGCAGGTTGCAAAATTTTTGAGCCGTATTTTCAGAAAATCAGTCTCAATAGAACTTCTTTTCACTGAATAATTTTCCTTAAAAAATGTTTCCGGAGAAGTTTGTTTGACGTCATGATATAGATACCCCGAACTACCCAGGCTGTGTATTTTTTTTTTTTACTTCTTGTTCATTGACACCTTTCCATGGTGTAGTGACCGTGCAAATTCTGTGTTTGGTGACGTGTGCATTTTTGTCAATGAATCTTACCATAGCAATCCTTCTTCAGGTATAGGAGAAATGTGGTTGATCTCTTGTTCAGGAACTTTGCCTTAATCAAATCCAAGGTGATCTGCTGTGGTTGTGTGCGCAGCCATGGTCAGGTCTCGTGTCTGGTTGAGGGGGTCATCTGTTATGGCATCGGGGGGATTCTCACCAAAGTGTTCAAGTGCAGGTATGTCCAGACTGATACTGCTTTTGAATCGTGTTTCCATGTCAGTCAGACATGGGAAGTTGGTGATATCTCTACCACTAAGACTGTAGACGAAGAACATTGCTCGACGTTGTGAAGTACAACGACCAACAGTGCATTTTGGGATGTTCTCACCCGTTGCTCTGGTAAATCTCCGAAGTGCCTTGCACCACAATACAAATACATGGTAATGACATCGTATCATTGGATTGGACGACAACTCTGTGACCCCCTTCATTCTGTGTACTGCTCTCAGACTTCATATAATTTGGCTGTGTAGCGTTACTGCATTTGATTAAGTGCACATATGTGTACAGGACCTGAAGAGACAATGAAGAAATGATTGAGTCGTGTACGTTATGAGGAAACGAGTCTGTTCTTCATTCTTTCACTCAGCAGTTTTTATGCCCTAGGAACCAAGAACATCCACCACTACAATTTGTCAAAATATAAACACTGAAAACAAATGAAAAGAAAGCATGATAGGTGCACTTGTTCAGGGTGGCCAATTTAGACGTTTTTAAAAAAAATGTTAATTCTTTCGAATTAGTGAGTCCAGTGTTGACCATATTCACCATCATCATCATCATCATCATCATCATCATCATCATCATCATCATCTTTTATCGTCCGTCGTTGGACATAGACCTTCCCCAGGATTAGCCATACCTCTCTATCGTGGGCGCTGCGGAGCCAATATTCTCTGACCTTGTCCAGTTCGTCTCGTCATCTCATATTCTGCCGGCCTCGTTTCTGTATTTGATCTCAAGGGGTCCATGTTGTGAGTTGTAATGTCCGTCAGTTGTCTGCCATTCTGGCAACATGACCAGCCCATCGCCATTTGCATTTCATAATGGATTCTATGATGTCTTGGGTTTTTCCCCCTCAATTTGCTGGTCAGTCTCTTGGTTAGGTTCCATGTTTGAGCTCTGTAGGGGACTATCGGGAAGATATTTAGATTTAAAAATTATTTTCAAGTTTTGAAATCCAGTGTTGCCAACGGAAACGTGTTTCTTTTTAATTCATTCAATTTGTCAAAGCATAATTACTGTCGATCAAAGGTTTCAGAGAGAGAGAGAGAGAGAGAGAGGGAGAGAGAGAGAGAGAGAAAGAGAGAGAGAGAGAGAGAGAGAAAGAATAATGAATAAGAAGGAAAGAAATATGCCTAGTTAAGCAAAGGTGCATAACTCACCCCCCGGAGGCACAGTCTGAACGACTGCCCGTCCGAATGACCGACCCTTTCTATCATTTTTTCCATCATTCATTCATAACTTAATAAGTTTCCAGCTTTTCCCTTCTTTCTTTCTTTCTTTCTTTCTTTCTTTCTTTCTTTCTTTCTTTCTTTCTTTCTTTCTTTCTCTCCCTCCCCCCTCTCTCTTCGGTTATATTTACTTTCTGTCCATTTCTCTTTCGAGGTCAAATTCTCATGCTATTACACTCCACTTCCCTTTTCTTACCTTCAACCAATGTCTCTGTCTCTATCACGTCCCTCCCTGTCTCAACTTCTACCTTTTTCGTTTCTATTTTTCCTTCTTTCTCTCTCGCTTCCTTTTGATTTCTTTCTTAGCAAACGCCTTGACCATTGATATTTAAAAAAAAAATGTGGACCCTATCTTTAAGAGGTCGGTGTAGGAGGTCCAAATTGACAAACCCTATCTTTCCTTAGTCTTAATCATCCTGTTAGTTGGTGTCATAGTCTTATCAGATAATCTACTTACCCACATAAAAAATCTTTCTAATTACCATTAGCATTACATACACATACACTCATACACACACACACACGAACACATATCTTAGAGTGGTATTGTACACACATGTATATGAACACATATTCACACGTTAGCAAATTATTCTTTAAAAATAAAACGAAATATTGACAGATTTGGTCGCCCATATTCCTAATATCATTAAAATTTGTTCTAATCTGGCGTATTTGTTTTTGGTTGGCTGACTTGAGGCTGAGTTCTGTGTAACTGTCACAGCAGAAGCGAATGATTTTAGCGCTGACAGGCGCATCACAGCAGTAGGTTTTTTGTATTGTTTAGCAATGGTTTCAAACGTTCAACTTTCTGAAAAGAGCAGTATTATATGCCGCGCACGACATCAACGACAATTACAGTTTTTCTTTCATCTTGGTCTTTTCTCTCAGGATCTCCTCAAGACTTACAGTGGTGAGTGTGGGCCTGCTTCTTACCGTATGCCATGTATGTCGGGATAAGTTCAGCAACTCTGGATCGTTATTAGATAAAGGCACTATTTCACAGTACATGTTGCAGTGTTTGAAACATTCCTGTGGATTTCCAGTTGCTAGTTGATCAGGTTGTGCACCCAGGTTGTAATCCTTTAAGGTACTAGTTGTCATTTCTGGGTCAAAACCTTTAATAACATTTCATGCCTGGAAGGAAAGGAGGAATTCCCCCCTGCGTATCAACCAAAACTGGCATCAAAACTGTTTCTTCAATTTTTAAGTTGTTCTGGCTTACTATGATCGGTTATGTATCACCTGTTCAGACCGAACCAATATATATTTATATATTTACTTTATTTTTTGAAGAAAAATTGAAATAACTGCATAAATAATATCATGGGGAGATAATCCTGTAAACGTCGTCTCATTTTGAGCAAAAAAGGAGTTATCTCCATTTTACCAATGTTAACCAAGATTCTACTAATTTGACGTAATTGAGGATGGGATAATAATCCTGACATTGAAATCGACCAAAACGATTGAGACACACTGGAAGAAAGAAGCAAAAAAGTTGGTCTTCGCATAACCTTCAATAAAACAAATTTCATGTGCAACAATCATGTTGAAGTCAAAGACATAATAATCAAAATAAAAAAGGCACAGCTGAAGCGAGTAGACCACTACATCTACTGGGACAACGAACTTCCGTGGAATACTCAAAAGAATAAGATACCAAACGAAGAAAAAGAATCACTCTTGGTTGATAAGCTTTCGGTAGAGACAGTCAAACCTTCAAGAACAAGGGAAATCCATGAGTCTCAAAAACAAATGGTATACAGCCGATGTATCCTCGCGATAGTCACCTGAGGAAATAGAACAAGGGACCTAAACAAAAGATCGATAGTCAAGCTGAAAACGATGAAGCGTTCACGGAACAAAAAACTTTCTCAAAATCACGTGGAAAGATCATAAGACAGCACGGTTTGTTAAAGAGAAAACTGGCGTTAGACATCATATAAACTGACAATGGGTTGGTCATATTGCAAGAATTTCAAACAAACGCAAGGTGGTTCCCAACTGATCATATGCGAAACTGTGGCCGGAGGAAAGTAAGATAGTGCGGCGAACTAGATAATTCCGGAAAGGGTGGAGAAAATGTGCCAGATATCAGGAAAAATGACACTACATCCAACCCACCCTTCATCATAATTATTTATATTTTAATCAAATACTTTTAGACACACTTGAATGATTACATTTTTGTTATTTTCAAAGATTTCTATTAAAATTTAATTTTCAAAGTCTCATTTTCATCGATTTTACAGATTTCCCTGATGAAATAAATGCCATAAAAGGTTTGTAAAGTCTGTAAAGGTTTGGGGAAATACTGATCTCAATAATTCTTGGACCAATTGCAGACAAATGAACTTGCTCTTCGTTCTTAGAGATGTTCAAACGAAGCTGATTACGAAAACATTGTCGGTTCGTTAACAACCTTCCAAATCAGAAGAGCCTCAAAAAGTCAGTACTCGAAGTCTTGGCATTTTTCCACGCTTTTCCCCGATTACACCTACTAGAGGAAAGCACACAATGATGTCAGGTGGAAGTGATGCATAAATGAACAGCTAGAACAAGGAAATGGTTGACTATCTATCTATCTATCTATCTATCTATCTATCTATCTATCTATCTATCTATCTATCTCTCATAGTCTCTTCATATCTATCTATCTATCTATCTATCTATCTATCTATCTGTCTATCTACATAGATAGATAGAGGGATAGATAGACAGACAGACTGACAGATAGATAGATTGATAGATAGATATTAATGAACTGGAATAGATAGATGGATAGATAGATGGATAGATAGATGGATAAATGTCATACTAGGCTGTGGTAAAGACCTTGTTGATACAACGTGAATTGTAGGCAAAATATGAGTTCACCAAACCGAAAAAAAAGTTTGGTTCTCTCCAAGAAAACGTTGAAGAAGTTGTTGCTGAGAAATTTGCACGCAACAAGCTTTGTATAAGCCAATGGACTGTTTGCACTTTGTGTTTCCAGAAAAAAAACAACTTGTCAATTATAATCAACTGTTGGCTTTATCGTAGATGTATCTTTGTGAAAAATTTTATTTTGGCCTTTTGCTCGGACATTGGTATTAACGGACAACATGTCAAAAAATTTGCAAAGTTGGAAGATGGCAACTATTAGAGGGAAACAGCTTGCTAACCTCAGACATTTGAAGAGACGCGAAATGATGCTTCTTATGAATTGTTCTTTGAAACTGAACTTGCGAAATTAGAACAATATCCATTGGTGGAATGGTCCTTTACGTCAGAAAAGCGGAACAGATCAATATTTTCCAAGATAGGACATTGATGGCAGTGAAAGCAGTGAAAGACCTTCTCAACACTCAGTAAGGGTTGGCGATCACAACAAAAGAATCTACTTTGAAACTATTGATGCAATGGTTCGTAAGATTTCATCACCCATGTTTCAAAACATTTACAATTGTGGAAAATCTCCTCCTCAATGCCATTCATTGCAAACAATACGGTGATAGCAATGTGAATGTTCAACTCGCCGCCACAGACAATAATTGAACAACCATAGCGTTAAAATTCGAATTGATATAAAACAATTATCATCAAGGAATACGCTCAAAATAAATACTATTTATGACTTCACTTCCCTCGGAAAACGAAAAAAAATGTAGAAACATCTAGATGTTATTGTTAAACTATATCCGTCAAAATAAAGCCCCCCCCCCAAAAGTAAAAAAAAGTTCTTACCAGAATTGAATAAAAAACTTTCAGAAAGTGTCTAATATGATATCGATGATAACTTCCAAGTCTACAGAGAGAACGGTTTGGCCATGATGCTAGAACAACCCACAAGAAAACAAACACGTGCGCATATATATATATATATATATGTATATATATATATATATATATATATATATGTCTATATATATATATATATATATATATATATATATATATATATATATATATATATATATATATGTCTATATATATATATATATATATATATGTATATATATATATATATAAATAAATAAAGAGGAGAGAACCTTTCGCCACCCTTGATGGCAACGATTGTTCAATAATGTTCTTCAAATGTATTACCAGCTGGAAAGGCTATTTTCAAAATGTTCATGCGTTGACAAACATGGGGTCGCCCCCGGTAAGCACTGACTCTGTGACCCACCACTTCTGAGAACGTGTCGCGGGCCCTGCTCAATAAGATTTCATTTTATTTTTTTCATAGCGATAGGGGTATTCGCTGTTATGATTAATTATGCAAGAGTTAGTGATAATGGTTTGAACTGATCATTTTTGCACAGTAGCTGCTAGCACAAGATGTACATTTTTCACAAAATTATTACTATCCCCAAAAATGCAACTATAATAAATATAATAATAAAATAAATGTGTCATCCACAGACAGCTGTTCCGTTGCATTACAACTCTTCAGTGTGGCTAAAGACTATCCATTATCCCATTCAGTACTACGAGGTAGGATTGAAACCTTCGCTTCGGACCCAAAATGCTGGCATCTTACTTCCGGCCTACGCAGAAATGGACTGTCAGCAAGGTTGAATTCAAGTGATATATTCACTCACGCGTAATTCCTCATCTATCAGAGTGCTCTATTTCTAAGCTGGAAGAGCATTGTATAAGCTTATAATGAACGAGTTACCTCACTTAAAGAGTGCTCAACCCTGAATAAGGGAGCGTTAATTATAATAATGTGTGTGTATATATATATATATATATATATATATATATATATATATATATATATATATATATATATATATGTGTGTGTGTGTGTGTGTGTGTGTGTGTATATATATATATATATATATATAGTGTGTAGAGAGCTCATACATATGTCTCTATCTATTCATTTGAATTAGTTTTTACCTATTTATCCATCTAAATATATTTTCATTCATCCATCTAGCTAAACATGTGTCTCTCTGTATGGATCTGTCTTTATGCGTCTACCAATCTGATTATGTTTCTATGTATTAATCTATATCTGCTCCTATCTGTCTATCTATCTATCTTAATATGTATGCATTTTCTAAATATTTGTCTATCTATCCATCTTTCTATCTAAATCGGTTTCTATCTTTTAATTTATATATCCAGCTATCTAGCTATCTAAATTTGTTTCTGTCCATCTATCTATCTATCTATCTATCTATGTCTCTGTCTGTCTGTCTGTCTGTCTATATATATATACATATATATATATATATGAATACCCATCTTGGTTGGTGAGCTGGTGTCAAAAATACTGCAAGTAACATTCCATATGTTACTCAATAAAATGCATCTTGGCTCAAATCCGAATCAAAGTTTATCGAATACGAACGCTGATCAATTGAACTGTCCGTTCGTCTCTTGTTAGATCTCTACTCACGTTTCTACATGTTTGCCGAAATGTCAATCTTTGTATAAAAGTCTTTCCAAATCAATCTCGTAGGCTCAGTCTTTTCTTATATATGATGGGTCAACCAAAAAATAACACTGATCAACAAAAATGAACTTTTCTTGTCAACGTATATCTTTTTTAGATCAATTTCCTCTCTATCACGTTTCATTTTGTGAGGCTGCAGACATGTTCTTCTGTTTTCAGTTCTGCTGTATATGAAAAGATATAGACAAAGACTTAATTAAAATAAGATTTAAAACTTTTAAATGAAGAAATTTAGGATTAATATGCAAAAAGAAAATGCTAGGTAGAAGGAAAGGCAAAAATCATTGCTGTTTATATCCACTATGGTGCTGTATAAGGCTTACATGCTCGCAAAATAGCTTTTGTCTCCTCATGAAAGCTATTTCTTTAGCACATAGCTACACAATAAAGGGGTCTAAAGATTAACGTTTTTGCCCGTCCTTCTAGCTCATTGAAACTAGACGTAAAATAAGAAAACGGATTGCATTTTGGGAATCAACATCCCAAACTACAAGGTACACTACAACATATGCCCGATGAAACTTTGTTGTTGACCAGTGTAACCGGAATTATAGCCTTATCATCGGTCAGAACTTTGAAAAGGAATAGTGGCTCAATTTGATATTGGTTCTTTACATTGTAACAGTCACCACGATTTCTTTTTGATCATCTGTAAGCAAACAAGTATAAGTTATGCGGAAACGCGATTCATTTTCAAATCTTCTGTTCATAATTGCAGGCATGAAATCTAACGCAAGGAAGTCATGTCAGATATCTCATCATCAAGATATTGTCATTTCGACTTGTAAAAAGTTGGTCGGTTTTGGTCGATCTTAAAATGACATTTCACTCAGTTTGAAACACGATTATAACTTTCTATACGAATTTCTACCATTGTCAAGTCAAGGAGGGGGTGTAATTTATTCAAATGGAATAAAAATTCTAATTTCTAATGTTTTATTCATTTTATCAGATTTCTTGAGCAGCATCAAAAAACTTCAAACTAAACTCTGCTCGTACGCTGACTAATATATCTGGTGAATATAAACTTCGTACGATGATTGTCAAACATGTTTTACCTAAAGATTTTTTCTTTCCTTAAAAGCTTCTCGAAGCGTTGCAACAGTTTCAACTGCAGTTTTCGTATGATTGACCCCTGGATCCCTTACGCTTCCCATCAAAGTAACACCATCTGGGAATGTAGCTAATATTTATTGAACTGAAACTGGATGTCTCTTGTTGATCATCAAAGAAACATCTTCTGTGCATGACATGCAAATCAAATATCTGAGCCAAACACTTATTATATATTTGTTTTGTTAGCCATTTGTGGTGGTATTGTAAATTTGCACCGTACGTTATGTCAGCTCAAGCAGTTATGTACGGTCTCACCTGTTAACTTTATCACTCAATCGACACACTTAATTATCAGATAATAGGAGCAATGGTGGGGTGCAACGTCCACATTTTATTGTTCACTTATTGATGCACGGGAAGAGTTTCCACAGACATATTGGTTTCCCCCCACTATTCGAGAGTACAATAATTTCGTGAGTCTAAATGGTGTAAAGCAAAGAAGCTACTATCATTAATTTTTATTGGAAATATCAAATACGAACACTGATCCCCAGGCTTTCAATATGGTTAGGCTGGTGTGTTAGACTTGTCTTGTTCTTGTTGGTGGGAAGTATAGGAGGCCGGGTTATATGAGAGAAATGAATGTGTTCTACTAAGATGACTTGCTACAAAAAAAGCCATTTCAATGCGCGATCGGACATTAAGTCTTTAGACTAAATGTTATGTAAGAAAAGTCACCATTGATAATGTGTGGTATGAAAACAATCATTGGAAAAAACTCATTTTATAAAAAATATAACTTTTACCTCTACAAAATAAAGTCATACACTCATTTTTCTTTTATTTCAGTTTCAAATGACAAGCTTTTCTGTGACGTATTCTTCATTGTTAACAGGCTCATCCCGACACCCTTGAATTGTAGTATGGGCTCTGATAATCTATTTCTCATGGACCAATCCTTTATGAATTATAGGCTTTACGAGGACAGGACTTTACACATACTTATATAATTAAACATACTAATTTGCATGTATGACTTTGGTGTGAATAGATTTGTTACTACGATTTGCCTTCATCTTGACTAGGGTTCCCTATGGCAAAGCGGGACATGAGATCGAATTTCACCGGGATTTTATTTTTTATATCCCTTCCACGCTGTTGAATCACTGCCGTAGATCGACAAACTTGATCATCATCATCGTTCTTTTAACATCCCTTTCCGAAGGGTTCAGCACACTTCTCTATCGTGGGCATCGCGGAGCCACTATTTTCTAAATCTGTTTAGTTCATCTCTCCATCATGTGTTCTGTCGGTCTCGGTTTTGCATGTGATCTCCGGAGATCCATTTTGTTTGTCATGATGTCCATCGATGGTCTGTCATTCTTGCAACATGGCCTGTCCATTGCCATTCAATTTTTCTGATAGACCCTACTATGTCCTGGACTCCTGTTTTCTTCCTGATATACTGTACTGTCTTGTGATCTTCTCATGTAAGGTTGAGCATGATTCTCTCATGTGCACGTTGAATGCTTCTCAGTTTATGAGTCTGTCTCTTAGGTAAGTTACATGTTTCAGCTCCATAAGTGACTAATGGGAGGAAGCATTGGCTGTATACTCTTCTTTTTAGGATTATTGGGATCTTCTTGTTTTTGTAAGTTGAGATTGCTCTGCAAAAGGCTTGCCATCTAAGAGTGATTCTCCACTTGATGTCTTCTTCCTTTGTGGGTTTCATAGAGATTGCTTGTCCTTGGTAGATGTAGTGGACTACTTTTCCTGGCTTTGGATCTTCGATTTTGACAGTTATGTCCTTATTCTCAATGTGATTGTTGCATATGATTTTCGTTTTACAGGAGATTTTCGTTTTACTGAAGAAACCTTGATCATAGTTGCAATAAGAAGCAGCAAATAGATTAGCATAAAGGTAAATAGTAGTACTTCTATCCCGACTGAAAACAATTACTGCAATTTTTGAATTATATACAAATATTTGATAATTGTAGGGACATGTTATTAAGAAACATATTTCGTCCAGCACCGGTGTTAACCAAGTAGCGCATCGACCAGCCTACCACGTAAATTTCAAGTTCGAATTTTTTACAAAATTGATTATAATGGATCCCCAGTCCTTTTACAGATTTTCCAATTCGTTTCATCAACAGACTTGGAAATTGAATACTTAACAAGACCCTCTTTGGAAAAAAACAACATTTCTTTGTTTTTTGGGAAAAGGATCCTTTCTTATCTTTTGGGTCCTTATTTTCATGGGTTTATCGATAACTTCGAGATTTTCCAGAAAGTAGTTGTTTCTAGATCTTTTTACTCTATTTGAGATATTTTCCATTGGAAAATGCTAGTGATGTCATAAATAGAATTTATTCTGACCATATTTGATCTTCGATGGGAATTTTTTTTATGTATCAAATTTTGATGCTACAGCTATTCAATTATTAACTGCGATGGCGAGTTCTGCCTTCTTCACTCTAGTTAGTTAAAAAAAGGAGGTGTGTGCAGAATGGTGTAGTGGTCACCGGAACGGAAAATGGAATCAGTGGACAGAAGGTTTGTCGAGGTTTTCCACCTTCACATCGCGCTAATGCCCTAAGGAGAGGCATGAATCCAATACAATGGGATGGATACATAGTAGTGTGATTTGGTGCCATTTTGTCTTGTCGAGCAGTAGTGGTGAGGAAAAGGGGAGTAATGTTAAGGATAGGGGACTATTGTAAAAAATGGGATAATGTTAAAAAAGGGGTAATGTTAAAAGAGGGGAAATGTTAAAAAAAAGACGTAATGTTAAAAAAAGGGAAATTTTATAAAAAGGAAATAATGTTGAAAAAGGGGGTAATGTTAAAAAAGGAGGTTGTGTTGAAAAAAGGTAATATTAAAAGAGGGTAATGTTAAAAAAGGGGAATGTTGAATAAGGTTTAATGTTAAAAAAGGGATAATGTTAAAAAAGAGGTAATGTTTAAAGAGGGGTAATGTTAAAAAAGGAGATAATGCTAAAAAAGGAGGTTATGTTAAAAAGGGGTATTGTTAAAAAATCTTAAAATCTTAAAAGAAGTAATCTTAAGAAAGGGATAATTTAAAAAAACGGGGTAATGTTAAAAAAGGGGTTTTGTTAAAAAAAATGGGGCAATGTTTAAAGAGAGGACAAATGTTAAAAAGTTAGGCTAATGGTAAAAATATATATATACATACATACATATAATGAATTTGATAGACAATATGGAAACAAAAAAGTTTGGAAACTGGATTGAATTTAGTTCTGTTTGCTCTCATCATCTAACGTCAAATGGGAAATGATAAAGATTGCAAATAGTAAGACTTACATAGAGGCATTGAGATGATTCAAGGTTATTGTTTCTTTTTGAATGTGTTATCTTCATTGGCGAAAAGGAGATGTGTTCGTGTCAAAGTTGAAATCATTTGTGTATAAGTGAAATTGATTAGGGTTTTGTGTGTACATGTAGTTCAGTCTCGTGACTGTCATTGAGGAAATGTGTGTGTATAGCGTAAGTGTGCGTTGTTTTAAACGATACATCTATGAAAATACACATTTACGCTTGCACAAGAAAAACAATAACTCCGCATCAAACCATATTATTCGTAAATCTTGACATTTTTTCTCCATTTGACGTATGATAATAAAAGCAAACACGTAACAAAATAAATTCAATCTTGTTTCCTAACGCTCGTGTTCCCATGTTGTCTATTAAATTCATCATTATGTCGGATAAATCTCATCCTCATATATGTGTGTGTGCGTAAGGAAATTTGTTCCTTGACGGGCTTCCCTAGAAAATTTAATTACTGAAAAGGGTTCTCCGAGTAGTTAAAGTTTGAAGACTACTTTTCTATAGGAAAAAAAAAGAAGTTTAAAAATTGAATCTGCAATTTGAAAAGCCAGCTCTTACATTTTTCCACCTTTCTTGTTTTCGTTCTCCCCACTTCTTCCTCTGATAGTGGAGATCAGTCATCTCGATATTAACTTCAGATGTCCAGTACACCCATACTCACATTAAATTTATATTCACACGTTTGTGACCGAGATAGATAAAGTGCTTGTTGTTTTCAAAGAAAAAGGTGAAGCTGCACAGAATATATATATATATATATATATATATATATATATATATATATATATATATATATATATATATATATATACCTTACTACTACGTCTACTATTGCAATGCTCTTCCAACTCTGGAATGGAACACTCTGGTGAATGAGGAATTGTGTGTGTAAGTTAATGTATCGCTTAATTCGGCCCTACTGACTGTTCACTTCTGCGTAGGGCTGGGGTACAAAATCTGCCTCTTGGTCTGAAGTGAAGGGTTCGATCCTACCTGGCAGTACTGGAAGGGATACTGGATTTTCTAAAGCCTCACTGAAGAGTTGTAATACAACGAAACAGCTGTCTGCGGATGACCCGATAATTTATCATACATATATATGAGAAAAATATGTTTCAAGAGGCATTTTTGTTTTCATAATCACAAGAAAAATATATTGCCTGTTACTGATGAGTGCAGTAAGAAAGAAATGTTAATATTCACTGGGTATATATCGTTGTATTTCTTATTTTTCTATATTCATTAATTGCTCTATTTACTTTGTTAAATATTGAGCACTGATTAAACATCTACAAAGGATGAAATACGTTTTTTTCTAATTCTTTCCTTTTGTATTTTTACTAACTATATATATATATATTATATATATATATATATATATATATATATATATATATATATATATATATATAGAGAGAGAGAGAGAGAGAGAGAGAGAGAGAGAAAGGGCGAGAGAGAGGGAGATAGATAGATAGATAGATAGATAGATAGATAGATTGATACAGAGAGAGATTATGCAGTCGAAAGTAGAAGAAAAACGGTGTTAATAAAACTTTATTGTGTGTGGGGCAGCCTGCCATAATTATTATGCATGATGATTTTCCACCCGTTGTACGAAACTATAGCTTCGAAGTATTTTGGTTACTCCTCTTCAGTTCTGCCAATTTAGGTATTTTATTTCTGAATCTTGATAATTCCAAAGTCAAGGGAGATAATTAACTCAAACCATAAGGAAAGATCTATGATTTTTAATGTCTTATTCATTTTTATTAGATTTCTCGACAAACACTCATCCTACGAATCTCAAACATACACTGCGCTGCATTGACCTGTTCTGATTAGTACATCTGGCGAATACCAACTTCGTACGATGAATTTCAGAATCGAAACATATAACAGATAAACAAGCTTGGTTAGTTAATCAATAGAAACTGTCACGTGACCAAAAAAATGGAGGGTGGCGGTGGTCAATGAATTAGTCACTTCTGTTGCCTTTTGTTGGGCAGTGATCACTGAAAAATAGGCCTGAATTTCGAATTTGAAACGTGAATGATGCCGGAAAAAAATTAAGGGGCCGATTGAGCATATACTTGCACTACATATTAAACATCCCCCAGAAACATATTTGGGGGAGGGGTAATTAAAAATGACGTTTTTGTTGGCATAATAAGAAATCAATTGCTGATGCTGTATGCGTAAGAGATACCATGCCCCCCAAAACAAACAGGAGTGACCTCATCATCATCATCATCATCATCATCATCATCATCATCATCATCATCATTTTGAGGTTATCTACGTTTCAGCGCCCTCGGTTCAGCGATGCCGACAGAGCACCTATGCTTTCAAGCACTACACAAGTAACTCCCTTGTAGTTTCTCTAGACCAACAAAAAGGTGATCCTGGGTTCATCATTTGAATCAAATATGGTGTGAGAAATTCGTATTAAATGCAAGGTTTTTTTTTCTTTGCTTTTATTCTTTTATTCAAAAGAATCGATTGAAATTAAAAAATAATCTCATATATTTACAACGGAAAAATTTCCTTTCATTTGAATATAAAGAAAATACAAAATTGTTCCAAAATCTAGTTATGAAAACCTAATTTCTGTTATATTCTAGAAATCTTTGTTATTTGATTTTTTAAACAATTGCAGTAAGATTAAAAATATTATGTATTTAAACAGAAGACAAATTTAGATTCAAGTAAATCAATTTCTTTTCTCATACGATTCTTCTATATCATTTTCATAGATACAATGACTTGGATTGTTTTTTAGGGTAATTTCGCTTGAAAGAATTACTTTTACTATTTAGTTGTTTCTCATTTTACCATCCATAACTCAGCGAATCTAGAATAAGAATGGTGTTGGGAAATCATTTTGAAAAGAGATTGATTTATTTATTTGGATATTAAACATATACAGTATTGTTCATAAATTTAGCTATGAAAGTCCACCATATTAATCCATTTATGAATAAATGAATGGATACATAGTAGTGTGGTGCCCTCAATACTTTTAGTTAGGAATTGAATTCGGAACCTATTTTTTTCGACAATGATTCCCTATAAAAGCCCCGAACACGTGTTCAATTGCTCTTCTGCCCCCGCGTTTCTTGCCAGTTTCTCTCTTTCTCTCGGTGTCTCTGTCTCTCTCACATATCGGTATCATTTTGCTGGCTTCCCGGCCGATCCGAACTTTACCATTTTATCCTGCCTCAAAATGCCCTTTCTGAGCGAAGTGCACATGGATTTAACCCCATGTGTTTTCTGTATGACATGGTCTGCCCGTCGTGTGTGGTTCCAGCGTCAGGGAATGGCCTCCGAGTTGCTCACACGTGATCCAAAATACACCGAACACAACTTGGCTGTGAGGCATACGCATTGGTACCCGGTCTCCGTAATCATTCCTTCATACGCTCCAAGCCTTATGGAGTCACAGCAGTTCATACACCTCTGCCCACACATGCGACAACTATCACAGCACCTGGCCCTCATCTTTTGCTAAGAAGCTATCTCCCAAGATCTTTTCACTTGACTCGATCATATTCATATTTTCATTATACGTATTTCTATTTCAGTCCTGTATCGTCATAAATGTTTATGTATTGAATGTACGTTATATTTGTTCTTACAAATCCTTGTATGTGACATCTTTACTCTGTTTATTCTCCACGTTCACAATCAAACTTGGTGTTCATATTTTACCTGCTGTTATTGTAACTATGCTTCTCCCTTCCTTCCTTCAACTTCTCCACTGCCGTCCACGTGAAGGTCCCGAAACACAGCAGGCACCCATTCTTCAACGAGAGCTATACTAGAACTATAGTAGTAGTAGTAGTAGTAGTAGTAGTATTAGTATCAAAGTATTAGGCTTTAGGGTGAGCAAAGTGAATAAGATATCTTGTTACTCATACATGTTCATCGGGCCTGTTTTCAGAAAAAAGTAGATTTAATAGTAGAAATTAGCTGAAGATTAAAAAAATGACCATAAAAATGAATAACAATAAAGAAAAACTACGTATCAGTTAGATAAAGAGGAAATGGTGGTTGTTTAGAAAAAATGATTTATTCCTTAAATAAGCGTACCAAATGTTCCCAAATTTCCTAGTGCAAATCCAGGGTTTTTCGAAAATAATATCCTCAACAAAGGAATTTTATAAACGATAAAAAAACAACAAAAAACAAAGAAACAAAACAAAAGAGAAAACAAATGATCCCAAGTAAAAAGTAATCAGAACTCAACCTTAAAAACAATTATTTAATTTTTTTGATTTGATATGAGTAAAATGTCTTCTATCATATTCTCTATGATTTTTTATCTATTTATTAGTTCGATGATAAATAAGAAATCCTGGATCTGCCCCTGATTACGCAACGTAAATTAGATTTGGTAACCGCACTTAATATGTCAAAGCACTGGAACAGTGACGCTTTAACGGTAGCGCCAGACGGGACCATCATTTTAATTTTTTGCTTTTTGTAGTTTAAAAAAACCTGTCGGAGAAAACAAATAATCAGCGTGATTGTAGAACGTGGCTGGTGGAGTGATCCACACAAAAAAAGCAAGAAAAGAAATGCCCCAGGACTGGATAGCATCGTCCTATTAAAAACGCTGGTTAAGTCATCACTACGAAGGTAGTCATGCTATGCAAATTATGCCTCAAACAAAGCAGAAGTCCCACTGCAATCATAATGTTTTTATTTAAAATAATAATGTTTTGATACAAAAAGGAACCCAAGAGATCTCAGCATCTACAGGTCAATAAGCCATCTCAACTGCATGTACTACCTTTTACAACCGAATCACCAAAGTACTAGATGAAAACCAACCACGGGAACAAACAGGCTTCAAGAGAAGCTACTCAACCGTTGATCACTCCCATTGGGTTAATCAACTAAAAGAGAAATCTGTAGAATATAAAACGCTACCTGCTATAGCATTTTTAGACTTCAAGAACGTCTTCGACTCAGTAGAAACCCCCGAAATTATTGATGATATCATTAAACAAGACATAGACCCCGAATATGTCAGCGTATTGCAACATATCTACCGAGACAGCAATTCCTTCATAAGGCTACATGAAGACTTGAACCACTTTCAGCTCAAAAAAGGTGATAACAGCTCCGCTAAACTCTTTACAGCCTGCCCTGGGATGATCTCCCTGAACCTAGACTGGGAAGATATAGTAATCTGAATAGAGAGCGAATATAAAAGCGATCTCAGATTTGCAGACAACATCATCCTTTCTGCCGAGAACCTTTATGACCGCTAACTAATGATAGACAAACTGAATGAAGAAAGCAAGAAAATTGGTCTTCACGTGAACTCCAGCTAAACAAATATCATGTACAACAAACATGTTAAGGACAAAGATAAAACAATCAAAATCAAAGACGCTGAAATTGAGGAAGTGGACCTTTACATCTACCTAGCACAACGAATCTCCATGGAATCCCCCCCCCAAAGAGGAAAACAAGCAAAGAATCACTCTAGATTTGCAAGCTTCCGGCTTGGCAGGCTTAACCTTCAGAAACAAGAAAATCCAGCCATTGCTAAAATAAGTGTATACGACCAATGCACCCTCCCGATACTCACCTATGGAGCTGAAACATGGAACCTAAGCAAAAGATTGACCCTCGAACTGAGAACCATGCAAAGTGCACAGGAGAGAATCATGTTCAACATTAGATAAAGAGTCCACAAGACAGCGTAGAATATTAGAAGGAAAATAGGGGTTCGAGATATCATAGAATCAATGAAAAACATCAAATGGGAAGGTCATGTTGCTAGAATGATAGACATCGCGACTTACAACGCGGATCCCCAAAGATAACATGCGAAACCGGGGTTGACAAAATATAAGATGTCGTGACGAACTAGATAGATTAAAAAATACTGGCTTTGTGACGCCCACTATAGAGAGATCTAGCCAATCTCGAGGAAAGTTTATGTCGAACAACGAATACTAAAAATCTGACGATGATAATGATTTATCATCATAATAACGTTTTGATTACATTCATCAAAATTCGTTGTTTCCTAAGCGCTTTGAAAATGACTCCAGTTCTTATTGATTCTCCAATTCTAGTAACCTATTAACGACGTGTGAGAGTGTCTTGCTAACTTCTCTTGAGTTACAAGTGTCCTTAGAGGTATATCCCTCTCTGGATCAAATCCAATTGACAGCCGACCTCGAAAGGATCAATATCTTTCTTAATGGTTGGCAACATCGGTAAGCCATTAAGATCTTGTTATCACAAGATCAACTTGAGGATTCATTGATTTTGATTAACTTCAACAAGATCGTATTTCTAGTAGATTCAGCGAAGATTAACTTATCTCTTGAAGAATCGACTGAACAGTACAGTAATTACCGTTTATTTCGAACGCTGCTCATTAATCCAGGTATCAATCAGAGCCATTTCGTCAAATAGGCGAATTCTGGCAGTCGCTTCAATTCTCTTCCTTTCATCCACTCGTAAAAAAGAATGTTTCTGTTCCATTTCAAAATTATTGGAGACGCTGTTCGCTTCATTTTTGCATCATTTTAATTCGTGTTTATTTCAACATTGGTTATTATTGTAAATAGAGCATCCCACCACATTGATTAAGCATGTCCTTCATCGTAGAACACTAAAGATAAGACAATCGGTGTTGGACATGTAGGAGGTGAAAAAACACAACGTTATCTCGATAAACACAATTGTTTTTGCTTGAACTTACGCCCCCCCAAAAGGGGGGAAAAGCGCTTGGTCTCATTTGCCAATAGTTTTCTTAGGAAAGAAATATTATTCCTACGTGAGACAGCCAACTTTCTTAAGTGAATTTTCTGTTTGTCATGTGAGAGCTGATTGATTGGGTCTATTCCTGCAGCGGTTGACCTCAGTATTTTTATTTTTCTCTATAGATTTTTTGTGGGGGTTCAGTTTGCAATCTGAATTTATGCAAAATTGATTCCTTAGTTTGTGCCCAGCAGTATTCACGCTTGAAAATTTTAGTGATCACTGCCCAACAAAGGGTGGAAGAAGTTACTTATTCATTGAACAGCACTTTTTCCAATTTTTTAATTGTTCATCCCTACATGGGATGGTTCCAAAAGACGTTAATCACCTGGCGGTTTCTATTCAGTGACTAGTCAGATCTGTATTATATAAATGTTCAAATTAAATCGATACTGAAAAATAATCATTATACCACCGGAAAACCCTCCTTAGGCTAAGGTTTCCAACTAGTCCCGGCGAGGGTCTAAATGGGATTTTTGGTCCAAATGAGAGATCAAAACTGTATGATTTGGTAATCAAGCTACTGAGCATACATTATGGTTACTTAAGGGCCATCTACGAATAAAAGGAACAAGACTTTTAGTATCATTTTGATGGATAGACACGTGGAAATCAGATCATTATAATCGGAGAGAGCAGGAATGCAGACCCCACATTTTCTTTTTAAATTATGCAAAAAGCATGCTCCAGCGCCCCATTAGGGAACTGCAGAAAAAAATGTTTGCCCTAAATAAGGTCGTTCATGGGTGAAATACACAACTCAGACACAAAGTAGGTAACTGTTAATCATAGAGACAGATACTTGTCATTCGGACGAATGGTTCAGCAAATATAGATAATGAACGATGTCATTCTTTTTTGTTTTTGACCATAAATTGGGCACATTGCCCTTACGTTAGGATTATCATTATCAATATGGAATATAGACTATGAATATATATATATATATATATATATATATATATATATATATATATATATATATATATATAGACTACTTGAATTAACTAATAAAAAAGATTGTCGCTAAACAAATAGTCATTGATTTTAATATGAAATACAAAGCCCACAAGGATGGGGGAGGCATCTAATTATCAGCAGCAGTTTTTGTTTCGCCTTACTTAAAGATCATTAGTAATAAAGATATAGTGTATAGATTGTGTGTATTGTTTCAAAGTGGATTGTTTGTGCACCATCATTGGCATTATATAGCTTCATACACGTAAGCCACATCTTGCTCAGGTGAGTTCATTTGCATATATATTCTGTTTGAAATTCAGAATGTGTAAATACAGGTTTCATAATTACCGAGATTGAAAATGAATTCTCAGAAAGTCAACAAATATGAACTATTTTTATCTGAAATTTAAAATCGAGTGAACTGATAAAAGAAATGTCACCAAAGATATTGTCATTGATCTTACCACAAAATAAAAAGCCGTCTAGGATGAAACCGGAATTCTGTTATCAGCAGCGGTTTTGGTTACACTGGTTAGGTATCATTAGTAATAGAGATGTCCATGATATCTGAACTGACAAACTTGTAGTTCTTATCAAGTTTCAAACACCTCGATTTGATACGTATTGCAATGTTGAATATGTATTTTTAATGTAATTTTCATATGGATATATTTATATAGGTATTGTTTTTATTTGATAGATAACTGAAGAAACAAAAGAACAGAACTACTTGGGAATTTTATAATAGGAAAATAAAAGTATAATTTCTGTACAACAAATTAATACAATGAAATTATTCTTATTCGTTGAAATGCGTTATTCTAGTTTTAAAGAACAAGTTTTTCATTTGAAAACAAGAACCATAAGTGCATAGATGCGTGCACTGTCCGTGGTAGCAGCAATAGTAGTAGCAGCAGCAGTAACAGGAAGAGAAGGGTAGGGGGAGAAGAGTGAGTAGTCATTCAGTCCATTCATTCTCATACTATTAACATGGGAATAGTCAGAGAGTATCATTTTTCCATAGAAATACTAAATGGCCATTTTAGCAGTTTTCTATTAGTCATTTTAGGCTTTTTCAAATACAAAAATTAGCTGCTCATATATTCTATAGTGACATCATAGGAGGGTGGTTTCCTAATGATGTCACACATTTAATGACATCACACCTCTTCTTTCTTCCTATTTCTTTTTAAAGTAACTGGGACCGGCTGACTGACCGACCGACCGACCGACCGAAAAGCATCTAATTCAGATGTGTAGACAGATCTAAAAGATCACGTGATATCATCAAAATAAGCGAAAAGAGTTGATATTTGTTTACGATTACAGCAATTTCTGTCTGAAAATCTGACATAATGATTCATTATCAAACACCGATTTATTTATGTCAGCGTCCCCATCTTGCTCGTTGTAAATGGGTTATCTGAGAGGAGTTTTATTGGGTGGTACAAAGCTGTTTCCGCTTACTACACCAACATAAAATACCTTTGTCCTTTAGCCAGAAATTTCTGGATGCAATTCAAAATTTAATCACTTCTCCCTTATAATGTGGCTTACATTCCCTGAATTTCTGTTTTTGCATTTTTTTCATAAGATTCAGTAATTGCTACTGTCTATCCAGCTGATATTTCCAAAAGTCCTCCATGAATTTCGATGGAATTTTTGCGGAAGGACTCCGTCATAATTGTAAGGAATATAAATTCACAGACGTCCATTTGTGGCTGCTCTTGAAATTCATAGGAAAAATGACAGCAATATTTTTCTTTATTTGGATGTTCATTTTAGGTATGATTAAATCTGATTGACAAATTTCTACCCAACAAAAATGATAACTTTCTGGCACACTAATCACAGTGTATGCTGGTATACCAACCTTCACGTTCTTGGTTATAACTTCTTTTTTACAACAGATAAAAACTGACAAGATACGACGTTGGGAAATTTGACAAAATTTTCTTTCCACGGACATCCTGGCCCGAGCAACTTAAGGAAGGCAAATCAGCAACCACCATGAAAAATGTCCACCATCTTGAATTTTCAATCAGGATTTGTTGGGACTTTTAGTATGGTTTTCTGGAGACTTCAAAGAAATTTTTTGTAGAGAGGAAAATTACGTTACAATTTCTTCTAATTCAAAACATAACTTGCCTGGACTATTAGCGGTATGTATATATGCTTGCATGTATCATCGTTGTCTGCTTATGCCCTCATCGACAGTATCTCGGGGTTAGGAAAACACGGGTTATTGTTGATTCCAGTTTCAACTTGCAAGTTATTCCCCAATGGACACTCGTGGCGCTATTAAACTTCGATGATCCTATGAGAAGTGATGTATCTAACGTTATTTGGCTGTAACCCCTTAGCCTTGGAGCGAGGTTCGCGTACCCACTTTGAAAATCTTTGATATTATTCGGCGTTGGATTAGACCTCGGCTAATCGAACCGGAGATGAGGGCTCCGACACCGAGCGACGATGATTGACGGTGCCTTAGCTGGAAGAATTAGAAATTCTTAGAATGTTTACATCTGCCAACATCATTGTCACTGAAACACTCGATAAAGAAGGGGAATTGGAAATATATTTAAAATGATGACATGAAGAAATTTATTGTACGAATTTATGAGTTGTCTCCCTTCAATTTCAAACCATTTTTTTCTACTAGCCTATTTTTTTCAATAGAGTTTTCTGCAGAGAGGTGGAAATATCTCTCAATAGAAAGAAAAATCATACACCCTCTCCAAGATGTGATCGATTCTCCTGAGTCAATGGTTCATATAGAAAATTTCATTAAAATTTATTGAGAAATTTTGGAGATATAGTGTGGACAGGCAGACAAACAGATAGAAACGAGTGGATACATGACTACCACGTCCATTAGGCGTACCTTGTTGGTACAAGGATCTTTTTGGGTGCATTTCAAACTTGAAAACAAAATAGTCTTTAGAATACAACTGGGGGCGCAAACTTTAAGTATAAGGCCCATGAGACTTCCGCCCCAGCTCTGGGAGGATACAAATAAACGTATGGGCAACTGTACCACCGCCCCCCGCAAAGAAATTCGGGAAAATTAATTCTGCCCACATCAACCAAACGGAGAGTTCTCATACGTCGGTGTGGATACATATACACTCCCTGAAAATGATATTTATGTAAATGGTGGTGGTTATGGCCTTGATTGGTGCCGACGGTCCAAGCAGTTGGTGGGGAGATGATTTTGCTTTTTGTCGTTATTATCTTATCTACAGCTGCTGTTGGGCCCACGGAGATAAAGAAATAAATAAACAAAAATTATGTTGTTTTGAAATCTATCAATATTTATGACTACTCATACCAAATACCTCAATGCAACATAAGACGGTTTTACAAAAATTCATTCCAATGAAATAAAATGTAAAATTGTTATACATTTTATCTCACAGACGATTATTTCAAACACTTGAATTGGATCCATAATATCTCAAGACATTTGCCCTCGGAAATTGTTTTAATGGTTTTGTAAAGGTTTTGAAACTAACAAAGAATTCACGGTATAACATCTGTTTTTGTAAAGGAGAGAGGTCATTTAGTACAATTTTATAACTAGCCCTCCCCTATGAAATCTTTGGTCTTGTTTCTTAGTAAAATATATTTGAAACCTTCTCATGAATATTTTCCCTCGTCTTTTAAACATATATATTTCATGAGGAAACAAGGTGTCAGATTCCACAACGAAAGGCTAGTTGGTAGGTAAATAGTCGTGATAAAAAGAGACAAAAAATTAGGATCAAGGTAAAACTTGTCAGAACTAATAATGGAAATATTCATCCAATAAAGAAAATGAAGTAAAGATTAAAATGATAATAATAATAAAAAAATAAAATAATAAAAAAATAATAATGATAAATGATAATAATAAATAATAGATAATAATAATAAATGAATAATAATAAAGAATAAATAATAATAATGAATAAATAATAATGATAAATAATAAATAATAATAAAAAATAATAATGATAGATAATAAGTAATAATAATAATAAATGATAAATAATAATAATAAATAAATAATAATAATAAATAATAATAATGAATAAATAATGAATAATAATAAATAAATAATAAATAATAATAAATAAATAATTAAAAAAAAATATTTGGGATTTATCTTCGTGAGATTGGCAATGTGGAAGTGACGTCACCCGGTGAAGACTTGAAATGCTTCCATTCCCAGTTAAATCAATTTTGAGTTGCTTATTCCACATTTGATCCCCAAATCAATCAAATACTGAAAGATGATCGATCAGAAGAACGCTGCTTATAAAATCAGAAATAATAGATAAAAGAAATATCTGATATATTCCAAAGGATATCATCATCATCATCATCATCATCATCATCATCATCATCAGTCTTTTAACATCCGTTGTTGGACATGGACCTTCCCCGGGATCTGCAACATTTCTCTATCATGGGTGTCGTGGAGCCAGTTTTTTTTTCTGAATTTGTCTGAGTTCATCTCTCCATCTTGTATTTTGTCAGCCTCGGTTTCGCATGTGATCATTTTGTGAGTCGGTTGTCTGCCATTCTTACAGCATAACTTACCCATTGCCATTTAAGTTTTCTTACAGATTCTATATCTCTGACTCCCATTCTCTTCCTGATATACTGTGCTGTCTTGTGATCTCTTCATGTGATGTTGAGCATGATTCTCACGCTGCATTGGTCTCAGTTTGCGAGTTCGTCTTTTGGTTAGGTTCCATGTTTTAACTCCATAAGTGACTATCGGGAGAATGCATTGGTTGTATACTCTTCTTTTTAGGATGAGTGAGATCGACTTATTTTTGATAGTCTAGCTTGCTCTTCCGAAGGCTTGCCATCCTAGAGTGATTCTTAGCTTGATTTCTTCTTCTTTTGTGAGTTTCAAAGAGATTCGTTATCATAAAATTGGGGTTTGCCAACTTCTTTCGGCGGCGAAGGGATTAGAAGCTGAAAATATGAAACGATCATTATGAAAGGCTATAGAAAAAAGATTGCCTCTTTGTTTATCTAAATGTTTTTAGATGTCTCTATAAGATATCTTTCTATATAAGACGCTTTTTGTTCGGTTGTTTGGTTAGTCAGCCCCACTTATGCTAAACAACAGAAATATGAAGAAAAAAAGTTGTGATATCATCCAAACGTATGGTTATAAGAATATATATTCTGATCATTTTTTACCAGCTGCTAATAATGTCAAAACAAAATGTCCGAGGTCCACATTTTTGTATCAAAAATGACAAAAAACAAAACAAAAAACAAAACAAAAGAAAAACCCGCCCAAAATGGGAAAACGCCTCTGTACGATTTTTACTGAGGTTAATACATGCAGATATTTCCAAATCGTTGACTTAAAGAAAGATTACTTGCTCTTTTCCTCCCTACCCCATTTTGCTACTACTACAGATGGTGGACGCATCATTGAACTTATGGTTCTTGTCTTTTTTAATTATAGGATTATGTATCTACATGAATCCCCATTTATAGTCAGTCCATGAGATCTATAAAATTTCTTTTTGGGAGACGAACTATTAGTTAATAGTGGTTATGAATGTATGTATATTAATTGAAGCGGGAATGTGTATAGTTGAGATAATTAGCTATAAAAATTGATTCATTTGAGACCACTCTTAATATGCTCTATTGGTTTGTTAACCGAAGATAGACAAGAAAAACAATTTTTTCTCATACAAAGTTCCATACACATTTTCAATAGAGTCTTCAAAAGTAATGGGGCTGCAGGTCACATTTGTCTGCGGACTGCAATTGACCCACGGGCGATAATTAACCGATCCCCGTTCAAAAATATTCTGATTCAGGTAATCATTAAAGAACTGATATTGACGTCATTCGATTCCAAGTGTCTCGGTCATTAACTGACAGATCGTAATAGCTGAAGGATAAACAGCGTCCGAGTTGAAAGAGCTATCACAAAACAGTTGGAATCTTATTATATCACTCTACAATCATAGACTTGAATATTGGAAAACATTGAGTCAAACAATATCTTAATTTTGGTCTGTCGGAGGCCCAATCTGATGGTTTTAGTCACATAGTTCGACAAAACGTCTTTTTTGATCTGGACATCCTTTCAAAATATCAGGAACAACGTGTAGGGAAATTCATAAAAATCTAAAGGAAGCCAGAACAATTCCAGCCCAACTAAAAAACTGAAGAAACCTATTTCGACTGTTTTGATGAGAGTTCAAGAAATAATGTTGATCTGGAAGTGCACGAACATTATTAGACAAGTGCAACGGAATAAACTTTATTATTCTCGAACATCAAGGAAGACTACGTCAAAATCTAAACATGTTTAGCATCTTCTGATGTTCACTATAGACCATTTGAAGGAATCAATCCTTCTTGATTTCTTTCATGTGGTCAAACGAGACTAGAAAAAAAAAACATAGAGTCAGTCACGCTGGGAGAAAATAAGAGCTTCCTCCCAACCAAAGGACACCATCCCGACGATACAGTTTAGTTAAAGAGGTGTGTTGGTATGGGGTATTTCCTCCATGGGGTTGCAAACTCTCCTGATTTGGATCCCATACAGAATTTATGACGATAACTAAAAGTCCAAGAAATTCTGCTAATCTGAAAGTAATTTGTCAAGAAGAATTGAAACCTACAAAAACCAAGCAGCGTTATATACCGAAACAATAGTTACCAAACTTCTTCGAATTAAAGAATTTTCACTCAACCCTAGGTCAGAAAATACTGAACAATTACATTTGTTGACATGATAATCAAGTAGATTATATTTACTTACTGGTATCAAATGAACTTATTATTTTAAAGACTTGATAGTTTAATTACACCAACGTCGAGCAGATTCAATCTTCAATTAGGCCGTGAAGAACCTGTAGTTATTTACATGCAACAACTATGAACTGAGAATGTTCGATACAGTTAAAAATATAATCCAGAATGCTGACCTTTTCTTTCCACCTCGTGTCATCTGGTGTTGAAACGGCTAGGTTCAACTCTAGATGGACAGAATGATCCGCTATCAGCCAGTTAGATGTCGCTTCCTGCAATTGTGGTCGTTTATCAGCGCACTGACTGACACTTGCCTGGAATTTTAAATTTTTACATGACGCGGCGTCCCTGGCAGCTAACAACTCCCAGGGTCGCTGCAGTGCACACTTTTGGAGTAACAGTTTTGAGAGATTGTAACCTGCCTGTGCTAGCAGATGTTATAAGACTAGAATCTATCGTATTATTTTTTCGCTCGATGTTTTTGAAAAATTCTATTTTAGATGTTTTGCGATGGGAAACGCCAGTGATGTCATAAATAGAATTAAATCTGACCATATTTATTCTTTGAATGATTTTTTACGCGACTTCAGATTCTGACGCTACGGTTGTTCAAATATTGACTGTTATAGCAAGTTCATTTCATTATTTTCATTTTGGACAGGCTGACATCTAATACTGAAATGAGTAAATCTGAAAAAGTTATAAATCAAAAGTGAAATGAAAAAAAAACAAAAACAAACCAACAAATTATCTAGCTTAAACATTTGGTGGTACCCCATTATCGGGGAGACAATGGGAACTAGGGCAGCAGTACACACTGTTCGCATGCGCTCTTATATATATATATATATATATACATATAATATATATATATATATATATATATATATATATATATATATATATATATACATATAAATATATATATATATATATATATATATATATATATATATATATATATATATATATATATATGGTCATATCCATCATCTATCAGTTAGTCTCATTATATATAATTTGTTCTATTCATATTTACCGATGTATTTCAGTATCTTCTACATAACTATCAATCTCAGTTATTCCTATCTATCTATCTATCTATCTATCTATCTATCTATCTATCTATCTATCTATCTACCTATCTATCTATCTATCTATCTATCTATCTCAGTCCCTTCTATCCCTTGCTCAAACGTTCCATTTGCTCTTTATCTTAGTCAGAAGTTTATGCAACTGTAGCACAGAGTTTATTTGTTTCTTTACACTGCAGCGTGAGATCTATCATGACATTTAATTCTATTAAGTGTGCATTGTACCTGGAAAATTTATACGACTGAATAATTTGGAAAAAATATATGTATGTGCATGTAGATTTACATTAAATAAAACTATGAGTATTTACCTTCCAGATTCATCACGATTCATTAGATATCCCAATTCTATCTTGATTGAATAAGTCTTAATGTAATTACTCATAAATTACTCTCATCGGGTTTTCAGTTCTAAAATGAAAAAATATGTGCTTATTCTAAGGTTGTACTAATAATCAAAAGAATGTCTCATTCTAGTTACATTGTGCAAACTTTATGTATTTACTTCTGATTATTAATAAAATTCAAGCGAGATACTTAAATTTCAATTCATATTAAGTAAAACTAAAAAAGGAATTCGATTTAGTTTTTGAAAAAAATTGAAAGCAATAAAGTAATTTTTCATTTAATAAAAATGACTAAAAATCTATAAAACATCTAATTGAAATAAGATAATCACAAAATTTTATTTTATAAATACTAAATTACTGAATAGAACTAAAGAGTTCAGTCAATATTAGAGAAAATCGAACAATTTGGATTTAAAAAAAAATTATTTCATTATCAATATCTGTAACTAAAATGGCTGGAAGGCATAAAAAATCAATATTTTCCAATATGAATATAGAATAAAAAGAATTTCTTTCGGAAAACATAAACAAACAAATACATTTATACAATGAATCATAGATACTTAATTCAACACGTTTGTAGTGACATCCATTACAGCCCTCCTTACTCTCCCTCTCTCTACCTCCTTTCCCTCCCAATGCATTCACCTACACCACCAAAACCTCTCGATGCATAAGTATAAATATAGATGAAGTTTATTTCCCGCCAGACTGAAAAGAACCTCGCTGATCGTTCTATCATGGCTTCTTCATTTTTCTTAGCGCTTCTCGCCGTCTTAGGTGTTATCGTCGGTAGCAGTGGACAGATTGCAAAGGTATTATCATTTATTATTGTTTACTTTCATTATGGATTTAAATGGCAATAGCCTTCATTTTTCATTGCCTTCTCTTCGTTTTCTTTTTTTTTCTTTCTTTTTTTCTCTACGGCTTAGTTTGATGTGTATACCCCAAAACATACACACACGCCCATCCCCACCGTGCACACATATAGCGAGAATGTGGTGGGCGTAGGTAGACGAATAGGACGAAGGTTAACGAAAATGTATAAAGGGCAGATTAGATGAGAATCATTCTTTTTTTGTCATTGTTCTTATCATAATGGAGATATATGAGTTCAAAGTCCGTGTAACTAGATTTTAAATAGGTAAATAGACGTCACACACAACGGATAGGAGAAATATGATGTCTATCTCGAAAATACCCCAACATTTTTAATACCTCGAAAATCGGTTGAACATGTTTGGCATAACATGGCAACGGATCAAAGAATATCTTACTCCGCATGCGTGAATAGACACTCTTCCGTTGGGTTTCTCACTTGGCAGTGCGATGGGTTGCATCAAGTGGTTTGATTTGGATTGTGAGACATTTTTGCGTTCTTCTTTTCGTAAATATCTGTACCCACTCCTGTCTGTCCACACGATATCTTCAAAAGTTCTCCATTCATTTCAGCATATTCTTATGGGAAGGTGGGCAATAGGTTACATAAGACATGATCAAATTCTGGGACGCATCCATAAAAATGACCCGGTCTGGATGTTCATTCACAGTCGTCCAGTTTAAATTTCAAAATGGACGTCTTTGAAGTTCATAGAAAAGCTGGCAACAATTTTCTCCTCTCAATCTGGATGTTTTTTTTAGATATCATTTAAGCAAGATTCTACTCTCAAAAAACGATAACTTCCACTTTCCGATGGACTATGTATCGTAAAAATGGTACAGGTTGCAAAAATTAGCACATTAAAATCAATTTATTTTACATTCACCGGGGTTGGAGAGTAATTTTCATGAAGCACCACGTTTTCCCTGCACCCACTTTGACGACGGGTCTGTTCATTGCCAGGGCAAAAATACCATGAGCATAAACATATCTCGCAGGATATCTCGTCAACCTTTCCCAAATTGTTGATGTCGACAAATCGTATTTGTCAGTATATAAGACGCAGATTTTCCGAAACATTATTTCTAATAGAATGTTCATTAGATATAAAGATTTTTGCAGAACTTGGCTTCTGAGGATAATATACTTATACATAAGACGCATTATAATATTTGGGTGATTATACATTGGAGGGACGTAAACTACTTTTGGTTCTTTAAAACCGTATTTTTGAATATTGAAACAAAGCATATGTTTCAATACACTAAACTGAGAAGGATATAAATCAATTACAGAACGAATGAAAGCAGAAAACTTGACCATTTAAAATGCATTTTATCAAATTAACTGCAAAAGATATGAATAAGGGTTAGGTTCAGGGATACTGTTTACGATTAATGTTAGACTTAGAGTTAGTGGTAGGGTTAGTGTTAGATTTACGGTTAGGGTTAAGGTTAATTACGGAACACGTTTAAGCAGCAAACAAGTCATTATCACGATGGTAGTTTTAGCACTGAAATTCTAAGAGATATGTTTGGAGCTCCATAGCGCCAAAATATGTCTAAAAGAACTCACGCTGTCCATACTGTAATTATGGGTTTACGCTGGCTCGATGGATTATAACCGATTTATATATATATATTATTTTTCATTTCAGTGCGTAATAGAAAGACTTTTCGGGTAACCCTTTGAGAGAGAATAAGTACCCATGTTTTTTAACGGATTTGCTAATAAATAAAAAAAGGGAGATTATTCCATAATTAGCATTCAATAGTGTCTCCTCTGACAAATCGGTCATCATAGTACAGATACACGACAGCGCGAATGTAGACCCCATACTATTGAGTTGCATTTTTTGAACTTTCCTTATAGTGAATTTTAAGGATACATAAATTCAATATATCTGGCCACAGTGAACCGATTAGACGGCTAATTAGACATTATAAACTGACAAACAGAATCAGATTGTGAGAATTATATATAGATTATACATAAGCAAATACAATACTTCCTTTCATTTGAAACTGTCAACTAAAATTGCCGACATTTTTTTCAGTTTTCAAGTGATTATAGCTGGCCATGAGTACAGGCAGCCACAATGGAACCAGAGGGCTGTGAATTAAAACATTTACTCTTCATCGTGTAAAAAAAAAATCTTTTGTTTTTGAATATACTCCCTGCAAAAGTTTTCTGATGGGTTCAATTTACAATGTAAGTTCACGCTATAATGATCACTTTTTTGAAAATACTGTCATTAATGCTAAATTGGTCCCTCAATTATATTCGGAAGCGTTCATGTTTTTGTTTTATTTGAAAATTTTGACTTGTTTGGTGATCATGGCCTAACAAAAGTCTAGAGAAGAAACTTATTCGTTGATCACCTTTTTTTTCCAATTTTTGAGACCGATCACACCATCCCTCAGCACGGCATGCTGTAAAACATGTTGGTCACTTGACAGTTTTTTTGTTGAATTACTAACCGAACCTGTTTTCATTGATTTTTGTTGATTTCCTGTCATTCATTGATCGATTTTCAGACTCCCCTTACCGGTGGTTTGTCAGACATTGATGTGAACCATCATACAGTCCAGGACCTTATAAAAGCTCTCCCTTCGATGACAAACGAATTGAATGGTTTTGAAATTATCAAAGTGGTTCGAGCCCAAATCCAGGTAAGCAGCGAGATTTTCAACTTGTTTTGTGATTATTTAATAGCCAGCCCTTCTGCCCTCATAATATTTCATCATCATCATCAGCAGCAGCAGCAGGAGCAGCCTTTTTGCGTCTATCACTGAACAGAGACTTTCCCCAAGATTCGACCGACCTCTCAATCATGGGCGTATTTTCTGAATTTATTTAGCTTGTCACACCATCTCACTTTCCGTCGGTCACATTTTTGTACAATCCCATTAGTCCTAAAAAGAAGGGTATTCAACTAATGTATCCTACCGATAGTCACCTATTGAGCTGAAAGACGGATCTTGACCAAAAGATTGACCCTCAAGATGAGCACCATGCCACGTGCACACGCAAGAATCTTGCTCAACCACACATAGAGATATCAGAAGACAACACAGTATATTAGAGAAAAGACTGGAGCCCGATAAAGAAACTCAAATTGCGATGAGCTGGACATATTGAAAGAATGTCGGAAAACTGCTGGACATCACGACTCAAAAATATTTATGGCGTGATAACTTGAGAATTATAAGAATGTACGATAAATCGTCAACCAAAAGTCTCACCAAAAATGTCACTAAAACTATCAAAATAGTTTTTTCCTGGGTTCAAGTTGGTCAAGTTGGCTATGTATGTATGTATGTACGTATGCATGTATTATGTGTATCGGAATGTTTTTTATTTGTCTTAAAAAAAAGCAAAATATTTTTTTGCAATCTAAGTTTACACCAAATTGATCCCTTAGTTTATGTCCAGCTGCATTCCCGTTCGTTTTTTTGAAAGTTCAGACAACATTGTTTTACCATCTGTCTTTCCACAAAGACCTTCCTCAGGATTCACCAGACCACTGTATCATGGGCGTTGTGGAGCCAATACTTTCTGAATTTATCTAGTTCGTCATGCCATCTTATATTTAGCCAGCCACAGTTTCGCATATAATCCCTTGGGATCTACATTTCGAGTCGTGATGTCCATCGGTTGTCTGCCATTCTTGCAATATGACTAGCCCAATGCCATTTGAGTTTTCTTGTGGATCCCATGATATCCCTATTTCTCTAATATACTGTGCTATTTTGTGATTTCTCCAGGTGATGTTGAGCACAGTTCTCTCAAGTGCACGTTTCATAGTTTTCAGTTTGAGGTTCAATCTTTCGGTAAGGTTCTATGTTTCAGCTCCATAGGTGAGTATCAGGAGGATGCATTTGCAACATACTCTTATTTTTAAAACGAATGGGATATTCTTGTTCATAAAAATTTAGCTTGCTCTACCAAAAGGTTGCCTTCCAGGTGATTCTTTGCTCGATTTTTTTCTTCTTTTGAGGATTTCATGGAGATTCGTTGTTTCAGATTGATGTCATGGTCTACTTTTTCTAGGTCTGTGTTTTCGATTAAGATTTTCGTGCCTTTGTCCTCAACATGTTTGTTGCACATAACTTTTGTTTTACGGAACTTCATGTGAAGTCCATCTTTCTTGCTCTCTTCGTTCTATTTGTCTCGCATTACATGGAGTTTGCGGAGATGTTCCGCCAAAAAAAAACAAACCATGTGGTCAGCAAATATGAGGTTACTTACGTGTTTGCCGTCTATTCTAATTCCTACGTTTTCCCAGTCAAGGATCACTACCCGAGAGAAAGTGAGTGGTGCAACTTACTCATTGATCAGTCCTTGTTCTAATTTTTTTAATTGATCATCCCCAACACATACTGCCAAAAGACATTGTTCATGAGTTGGTTCCTATTCAGTGATTAACCAGACTTGTTTTCATTCTTTTATCTATTGGAGAAACTTCCAGTGTCCAAGTGGCCAGCATCACGGAAAAAAGAATTGGTGAACTGCGTTCAAACTCAGGCAGAGACAATCTGCGCTCAATCTGCACTAATGCCCTTGGGAAAGGCATGGATCAGTTTTTCTTCCCCATGCTACGGGTAAAATCATGGATTGGGCGAGTGATGCCACTTGGGTAGCTTGTCGACACAGGATCAATTTCACACATCGCAAACCTTGAAGAACTTTACAGTATATCCGAGGCAGGGAAACTTGTGGTATGTGAAGCTGGTGCAGAGACAGCTGAAACCGGCCGTAGCCAGCGTGAGGATATCATTTTACTACCTATTTTGTTTGATCAACTCAAGAGCTCCTGTATGTTTCTCAAGCTCATGCAGTTGGTAACTTTCGATGATCCTTTCTCTTCTGAAAGTTTTCAAACGTTCTGTTTCGGGTTCTCCTCTACCTTGCAGCCACCATAATTATTGAGCAATCATAATCAACTATTGATTGTTGTCCATTTTTGGGACTTTATTTCAAGAAACAAATCCCCACCCTTAAAATAATTGAACCATTCCCCTTCGCTTTCCAATTTTTGAGAGCAGAATCAACAGCTCTGAAGCCCAGTTCAAAATAATAGCTCAAAATCGCATGAATCTTAACATTTGTATCGATCAATTACAACACCTGGAACAAAAAGTTTGGTTTATGATAATAGATTGAGGATTTGAAGCTCTTTGCCAAAATTGATAATATACTGAAACAATAACTCGATGACGACATCAAGGAATTTAGTCTTGACAAATGTGCCAAAGGAACCTTTCAAAGAGAGAATTTAGAACAGACAACAAAATAAAGAACAAGGTAAGGAAACCGTGAAGTATGCAAAATATTTTGGAATCAATCAAAGACAAAAGGTCAAACATGCAAAAATAAAAGAGAAATTCAAACAGGAATGTTTAAGACGAGTAAAGGTATTACAAAAATGAGTTGAATGCATCAAATAAGTCTGAAGCTATTAACATTTTAGCATTACTTGGTGTGAGATACTATTTTAATGTGATGAATTGGAACCCTGAAGAGGTGAAGGGAATAAATAGAAAGATTAGAAAGCTTTCAACCATGTATTGAATCCATCACTCTGAATCAGAGGTGAATCGTCTTGAGCTGGTGGTGGTAGTGGATCGATTCAACAAGAGCTCTCATAAAAGATCACGACCCAACGACAAGAGAGATTAAAAGATATCTAGAGTTCACGAATGCCTTGACATCAACACTTGTTTACCAGTATGAAACAACCGAAAAACTACATTCAATAATCAAAGAAGGCCCCAAATTCAGACGAGATATGCATCTGGATGATTAGGGTGAAATAAGAAGCAAAATGCTAACAGAGAAGGCAAAAAACATCAAGAAGCAAAAAATAAGGGCCAAAACAACCTGAAAAGCAGCTGGGAAGGAAAACCTTTGCATGGCCGATACTCATTGCGAACACAAGACTCTGATGTAGACAAGAGTCTGACCCATCAGTGGTGATGAAGCTCTGGGTTGAAACCCAAAATGAATGGGCTCATCCTATCTGTTCAAGATAAAAGCCTGCTGACAAGATTTTATAAGGTACACATTTCAAGGAACGGGACTGATCCAAAGTGTGGTTTCTGTTCTCACACCGTGAAAATTATCAACCATCTAATATTTGGCTGCTCTATCCTAGCTTCATATCAATTTGAAGATGGACCAGATGAAAAAGGGCAATACCTGCATTGGAAGATATGCCAACATTATAACTTCCCTAACAGTAAAAGATGGTAGGAGTACAAACCTCAAAGCTTACTTTGTTCTGGTACTTCCTCGTACATACCAATTGCACCACAAAAGCCAATAGACCAGTCAGAGTAATAACAAATTCCAAAGAACATGAATGATATCTTATAGACATGAACATATTGTCTGATGAAAACTAGAGTAAAGGTCTGTAAAAAGTGTGTCCTTTTGAGAATTAAAACATGGATTGTGACAATAACTCAATATGGAGGAAGCGATCAATAAGGCAGGTGTAAAGGAGGGAATTTCAATCAATTCGTACAACAAGCGTCAAGAAGTTAATTCATCAGCGCAGTTTCTCCAATGTTGTGAGATTCATGAGTCAAAGATTTGTCCTGATTTTACGGAGACTAAAACACGATGGGGCAATCATGGGTTTTACGGTGAAGACGTGCTCACCTGAGAAGTAAAATGGGCCTTTACATTACCAGTCTTGTTGTTTTAGCTCAATGGTAAGAGCAAAACTTCGTTGAAGCGGCTAGGTCCTCAGTCGTAGGTTCGATTCCTGCAGCAGCCCCATCTTCTTCAATTGTTTTTTTCTATTTACATTACGTAGGCCAAATGATACATTCTCCGCATAAACCACAGGAGATCATTCCAAAAAGAGTTTTTTTAGTAAAGTGAAGTAATATAACACATTTACTATTATTACTGTTAGACTATGTATCCATTCCTCCTTCTCCTCTTCATCCTCCTAAAGAAGAAGAAGAAGAAGAAGAAGAAGAAGAAGAAGAAAATCATCATTAATAATGATGATAATAATAATAATAATAATAATAATAATAATGATAATTATAATAACGATCTCTCTCTCTATACATACATATTTCAGGCATATACAAAGTAAATATGTACATCTGTATACGTGCATATAGAGATGCAATATATATATATATATATATATATATATATATATATATGTATATATATATGTGTGTGTGTGTGTGTATAGTTTTACACTTTCAACAATCTGGACGGTGAAACAACCGTGAACAAGTGTGTTACATTTCAACAATATTCATGATTATGAAGGTTGATTTGATGCATTTCACTGAAATCACGTCTGCATTTTCAAAAGCACTCAGCAAAAAGCCGTGTGAAGAATTGTGAAATGCATCGAGCCAGAAATTCGACATGTGACACATTCGTTTTCTCATTTATCGTTTTTCACTTTCCCCATGGTTGAAATGTCCAAATTCTGAACTCGTTTATTCTTTGTTCTATATCTGCTCTATTCGTTTCTTCCAACACGATAGTTATGCATTAAGAAATGTACATCGGCTGTTTAGCTCAATGGTAAGAGCTACGCTACTTTGGAGCTGCGACCTTATCAGTTGCAGGTTCGATTCCAGTTGGAGCCCCATTTTCTTTAATTTTTCATTCTATTTACGTTGTCTAGACCAAGTGATACACAAACTGTGTAATGACGGGAGATCATTTCGAATAAGAGTTTCCATACAATATAACGCAATTCATAATCTTAAAATAAAGCGTAGGGTCCACTGATGGTGTGTAAGCATTTTCCTTATTTTTTATCAACAATCCAAGAATAAGTTTTATAATGTGAGAAATTCGTGATGTCAATTATTTTGCACACTTGTCTATTTTGATCGAAACATCGGAGCCAACCTGTCGATCCCAATCAATACGTCTGAAAAAGGCCATTTCCGCTGAAAACAGGCGTTAATGAGTTTTAAATAATAGAAAAAAACAAGCCTCTTGAATTTCGCTTTTCTTATGCCCTGAAAACAATTCCCCAAACTGACTCGATAAGGACTTTTTCCCGTTTTGAGAATATAGAATCCAGAAGAGACAAAAAACACCCACGTTATTCTGTGTGTCCGTGTGTGTGTGTGTGTGTGTAAGAGAGAGAAAGAGGGAGACATTGGAGTGCATAAGTGTATGTGTTTGTGACCTGTATGGGTACGTGATTGTGTGTGCGTATTGTAAGTGTCTGTGTTTGTGTTTGTGTGTGTGTGTGGTGGAATCCTAAACAGCCACTGAAAAATACGACCGGAGGGTTCAGAACTTGAAATTACCTTCGTTAGTTTCCTATTCATGGTTGGTTGTTTTTTCACCCCGGGCAGAATACTCAGTATGGGGCAATATTTCGCAACCCAGGAGCCACAATCCAATCTGAATTTTTGACGCTGCCCCACATTTTTTTCATTAAAAAAATTTTTTTTCACTTCTTCTGTCACATGATTGATCTGTGTTGTTTCAGGTTTAAGTTTTGGACGTGCTTTGTAGGGCACTTCGGTCGTAGATTTTACGGACACAATCGATGATCAAATTAGGTTACAGGCTCAGCTCTGAGTCTTTTTCCTCATACCATGCCACGGACACATGCATACACGCAGAATTATATATATATATATATATATATATATATATATATATATATACCCCTTGTCTATCCCTTTCTTTTATTTCTCTCTCTTTTTCACACAAACACTCCCTTATATATATATATATATATATATATATATATATATATATATTCCACCAGCCCAGCGTACTTTTTTTTATGCGTACTTTGCCCAATCGATTGCAAAATTGGTACCATTTTTGGTTTCTGCTCCCAGTTAATCAATCGTCTCTAAATGGAAACCAGATTTCCCGGAAGTCCGACTGCTTCTCACCATACAGAAGCCTTTCGTTGTAACGGCACTCACACAGACGGCACTGTTTAATGTCACGCGCGTTCTGATGGCATGTTTGTTTGTATATTTCGGCAAGAATATTGTCGGAGATTAGTTTGCAGCAACAACACATAATTATTATTAGAAACCGTCAACCAAAACTGTCACCGAAATTGCTGACTTGGGTTTCTATCAGTTTCAACTCCAGCTAGCTACATATGTATTACACATGTTGGAGATAGAAGGCTAAAACTTTAAAGATTCACTCCTTGATATGACATGAAATGAAAAATTTCAATCCTAACAATTTTAGTTGGGAGTTCAGTTTGCAATGTAACTTTTCACTATATTGGTCCCGTTTGCGTCCGTTTTTTTTGTTGTTGTTGAAAATCCAGACCTTTTCGTGATCACTGCCCAACAAAAGGCAAATAAGTAATCCACGGTTCACCCTTCATTCCAACACAACATGCCACCAAAAGATCTTGGTCACCTGACAGTTTGTAACCAGACCTTTTATTTCAAAATATAAAGACAGTAAACGTTGGAAAGAATGATGACTATAGTTAGACAGAAATCTGAAACGAATTTGTAGCCCCACGAATTGCCCAATCAACCAGCCTAGTGGGCTACATATTCTTCTCTCGTGTATGTGTATGTGTTTATGTATGTGTGTGTTCAGGTGCTTCTGGTCACATTTGTGGAGGTACAATCTTCAAAATTCGAGTGACTCCCCCACTGGACACCAAAAGTTTTTTTTGTTCCCCAGAAAAGTATTTTTTCGGGTCTCTGTGGTCATTTGGACTTAGGACTTAGATTAACTCTGGTGTATGTGCTGGCTACAGTGATTCATTTGTGTTAAGTCCGGATATCAATTATACTCACGAGATTCGAATTCTATTAAAAATAACACCATGTTTTGCTTCTACCCACCAGAAGATTGGTGCTGTACAATCTTTCATAGGCATTCACTAACTCTGTCTTGGTATGCGTTCTTTATTAAATCAATGATATATAATGAAAGTTTTAAACTAATTCAGTGTATCTTATGCTTTCAGGTTGTTGCAGGATTTGTATATGTCTTGACCATTCAAACCCGGGAACAAGGATCAAATGGTCCAGCAGTAAGTAACCATTTCATTTTATTACAACCATTTTTGTTTTGTTTATCCAAAGATACTACCTCGACAAAACTGAAAGGCAAAACATGTTAGTATAATAAACTTGATTTGAATTTACGTTTTGTTGTATGGTCTACTTAAAAATGTTGTCGGATATCGTATTCATACAAATATTTGTATTGTGGATGTGAAGTGTTCCGATATAATAATAATTATAATGACTATTGGAAAGGAAAATTGAGAAACATGTTATATCTCAAATTTTGCTGTTTAGATGTTTGAGGTCGAGGGAAGACATTTTCCGTAAACCGCTGCAAATTTTTCTCTGGAGAAGGTGGCTGGCACCCGTCGAAATGCACCGAAACATACCAACGGAATGATAAAAAAATTGAGATGTAACACTTGCTTTCTCCTAAGTTCTTTTTCTTCACCTTCAAATTGTCACTTCCATCAGCATATATATTCATATATATTCATGCGTGGAATAATATTTCCGACAATGTAAAATATATATGATTCGACGAATTTGAAAAATAATTTAAAATATCTGAGAAGGAATATCAATAACTGTCAAAATAACACAACTAGAATTTGATGACGTTGTATGGTCCCCAAATATAGACATCGCAATATTGAAAAATGTCATTTAAAACCGATCTGATGACATTGCTTGTCAGCGAAACGTGCTATTGGGAATAGACATGTAGAAATAATTATTTTTCCCAATTTGTCAAATCATATAAATCATATGTATATACACATATATATGAAAGTGTCCATATATACGTATGTGTGAGTGTATGTGTATGTGTGTGTGTTTGTGTGTACATGTATTTTAGTGTTTGTGTGTTCTTTGGTAAAATACTTGAGTGATCAAAGTAGAAGCAAGGATTTTGACAATTCTGACAATCTCAGAAGGAAAGGACACTATTGAATGATTTTTTGAGGAACACATGATTCTTTATTTCGACCTGCACACCTCCAGTAACACCAGGTATAGGTCATAACATATGTCAACAATGGCTTACAAAACATACTGACGTATCCAGCTATCCACTCAATTAACTACTACCCTATCTTTGCAAAACTCACCGTGTAATTAAAGAGCACCTGTTCCACGTGTTTCTTTCATTCTTGACAAAGTGTTGATAATAGATGAAACATCGAAATGAAAGAATCATTTTGAAAAGAAAGGTTTCCAATATCTTCATATCACTCTCATATATATATGAATATATATGCATGTGAGTAAATATGATAATATATATATATATATATATATATATATATATATATATATATATGTTCTCTCCGAACTCAACCTTCTTGAAAGAATTCCTTTGAGATTTTTCCAGGAAAGAAACTACTGCTGAAATCGTTTAAACGGTAGATTCAGTTTTTTCAAATGGTGGTTAGAAAATATTTTTTTATCTGAAAAATTGTTTCATTTGATTGGAAAAGTCCACTGATACGGGAAAAACACAGACAACTCATATTGTTCATTTTATATATATATATATATATATATATATATATATATATTTAAAAGTGTATCAGTGTGGATTATGGTTTATGTAACCATATAAGAGTGAAATGACAATATCTGACAATGCAACAAATGATTTGTTTTACTCATTCCAATATTTAACCAGAGTAGAGGTTTACGGGAAATGTTCTTTTTATATTAGAACGCTGATATCTCACTGGGAACTTGACACATATCTCTGCCCAGCAATAGTTTATATTCACACACAGACCACTTATAAAATTGCAATTTCTTGTATAAATTCGTATTCAGGAGGTATACACAAGATACAGTACATAGTAACAGGAGATATTTACATCGACAGTACTTTGTAGAGGAGATGGGTGGTGCCTGTGAGGACAATTTTCTGTACCTCATAGATGCTTGGGTTTCCTGTCAGTGTCCTTTACGTATAACGACCGGTATTGATACAGTTTAAAGTTACCACATTTTTGTGATCTCAATTTATTATTATCATTATTATTATTATTATTGTTATTATTATTATTATTATTATTATTATTATTATTATTATTATTATTATTATTATTATTCTGCAGACTCAAGAATGTGAAGCTTCCATCTGGATTCAGTCTTGGTTGGAAAAGCAAACATTAACGTCATTCAAATGCAAATCAATGAATAAACCTGGAATACCTGGAGGCTGGCATAAAGGAGTAATAACTGATCTCGTCAAGAAGACCGCCAACATTGGTTTAGAGCTCCTCAACAGGAAATGCAACTGCATGTTCAGGAAGAGCATCACCAAAGTAAAGAAGGTACTCAAAAAAGTAAGTTTCTCTATTGCCTCTACATTCAATGCTCTAAATCTAGTAGTTGAAGTACCCCGTCTATGCCGGGTTATAATGAAGGTTATCAATGATTGATTCTCCAGTACCAATGGTGAACAGGTAAGTTGAGTTTCTCTTAGAGTCAAGTTGTGTTAATCTGCTGGATGTATAAAAACATTGGTTTAGAGATCATTAACAGTGAATGCAACTGCATGTTCAGGAAGAGCATTACCAAAGTAAAAAGGTGCTCGAACAAGTGAGTTTCTTTACTGCTTCTATATCCAACTATTCTAAATGTAATAGGTGGGGCACCCGTCTACGCCGGGTAATTATAAAAGTTTTATGATTCTTCAGTACCAATGGTGAGCTTGTCAGTAGATTTCCCGTTAGAGTGAAGTTATGTTAATCTGCTGGATGTATAAAGTCTTGGAAAAATCTTACAATGTTTGCAAGAACAAAGATGTTTGTAGACACCCTAATGTTGTCTTCAAACACTGTATTTTCAGTAAATTGTTGATCATTATTCAAGACCAACATACATTGTTGGCCATTGATTGATGTGTGTATCATCAGGAGAAAAAATTAACTCAGTTTGTAAAAATCATCCCATAATAGAATAGTCCTTATAGAAATTTGATTCGATCAGATGAACATAAATTGTTGCAGCCAAGATATTTTTTTTAGAACGCTTGAAAACGGATGTAGGAAGAGTTATCGGAAATGTCTTGATCAAAATTATTTTTCCATTTCAATGAATATTTAGGGTCGGCTAGAAGGACACAGATCTTATTATAGCATACTTACGGAATGTGGAGTATATTGATTCCCCTAATAAATATAATAGATATTCAAATAATGAAACGGGGGAAAAAGGGTGGGGACTATTTGTAACAGTCGTGTTGATGGAGTTACTGATTTTCATGTTCATTATCATCAATATCCAATTTGAAAAGACTGAAAGTCAGACCTTAGATGCACTAGTTCTTTTCTTATGTAGAAGATCTAACAAGACGTGTTACCAACCTTATTTTCAAGTTTACATCTAAAACTGAGTCAAAAAACATTTTAAAAAACATATAGATTCCTCAGAAATATATGTAAAATATACAGAGTATGTCAAATATTATTGATGCATTAAATGTGACTTCAATCTTCGAGATCTATTTTGATCAATAATTATTTAATTCATCAAAAATATTGAGTATTTTATTACTATTAAATCAGAAGAAACATTACTTATCTAATTGGAAAAAAAATCATCTAAATATGACTTTCTGATATATAGAAGCAACTAAAAACATCTACATTTAGATGAAAAACATCTAGATTGGCAACAGACCAACAGGTATAAGTCACATTTCGGTATGTCAGTCTGTCAATCAGTAAGAGTCAAGAAGAATCAAGGACGAGAAACTTACTGTAGCAATCATGGTGATTATGTTACTGGAGCTTTGATTCATTATCATTCACCATCCCTGTATACCCAAGAGTTTGAAAGTTTGCCTTCGCGTTTATATCTCTATAACGAATAAAAGGCAAGAAGCGAAAATAGTCAGCTTTTGCTTTGTAGTGAGCTATTAGAGAGGACATGTCCACCCTTTCAGTCTCTTTCCTTCATTCCAGTCCGTCCCCTGAGACTCCCACCATCACAATCTCCGACAACTCAGCCTAACATACCATCATCAAATATTTTTAGGGTCTGGGAACTTTCGAAAAACATGTTATATGAATTAATGGTAAATACTTCTTCGATTATACAATTTCAGTTTACGAAATGTTTTAAGGGAATTTCCTTCTTTTGGTTAGCAGGAGAAATCTTTTATGCTGCCTTGCAGGGGAGATGAAGTTGTCAGTCTGTAGTAAGACGGTTAGCCTGTGGGCGTGAAACATCACTGAGACTCCATTAATAAAGTGAAGCCACAAGAAACCTGAAGATATATTAGAAACCGTCATCTAAAAGTGCCATAAAAATATCATAATAGGTTTCTTCATTTTTTTTATAAGTCTGGCTTGCTGTCTGGCTATGTATGCATCGCACGTTTCCGAATTTCAAGTTGGTCTGTCTGGCTATCATGCACACATTCAGAAAAAATGGAGCTAGAGGGCTGAAATCTTAAAATTTCCCTTCGTTAGCCTGTCTAGAAAAAAATCTCTTAAAATAACCCCTAAAAGGTTTTGTGTTGGGAGTTGGATTTACTATGTAAGTTTATGCTGAACTGATCCCTCAGCATTTGTGCTTCTTTCGTGAAAATTCGAATTCGAATTTTTTTAATGATCACGGACCAACAAGAAGCGAGAAAAGTAATTAATTCATTGATCACGCCTTTCTTTTCATTTTTTTCAATTGATCCCGCCTAAAAGACATTGGTCAGATGACAGTTTCTATTGAGTGACTAACCTGATCTGGATATATGTATATATAGGTATATATATTTATATCTTTTCTCAATTCGCAGGTTGTTGCTGGCTTGTTGCTGAAGATCACGGTTGAACTGGTCGATTCTTCCTGCAGAAATTCAGAGGCAAATCAATGGAAGAGCCTGGAAGAATGTCCAGCCCGTGAAAATGCAGTTGTAAGTATTTTGTTAGAGAGAGAGAGAGAGAGAGAGAGAGAGAGAGAGAGAGAGAGGGGGGGGATAGAAATTATATATATATATATATATATGTTGTATTTTCTTAATTTTTTAAGTACTCTATTTGAAGATATCAACAGAGTGATACAGAGTACCCTGTATTGTACAAGCCGAAAAGGTCCTTATATATATATATATGTTTGTATGACCTGAGCAAATTATCTGATGCAATTAGTCACGAGATCAGAATTGGTGACATTAGCCAAATCGACAAAACTCTCTTGATCAACATATCATACAATTACTTGATGATTCAAGTACCAGCAATTGATGAAGACAGAAAAAAGCAATCAAAAAACGGGAATAAAAGCTTTTTTTAAAAATTCTGGTGGGATTCAAATGAGGTTTGATTAAGATGTCATACATATTCTTACAAATAATATGCATTGATTGAAATGCAAATATCAAATATGAATTTTCAAGTGATGAGATGATATCAGGTTTTCTTCCTGCAATCAATCACAGGTGAGTAAAAGCTGACACGTGCACAGGTTATTGATGAGTTCCTTATGAGAATCTTGCTGTAATAGTTAATAAATAAAAATAAATCAATTGTACACTTTTTGTTTTTCTATGCTGTTAACCTCTATTTGATTTTTTCCAGGCCAAAGAGTGTGAAATAACAATGATCTTTGCACCTTGGCAGAGTCCTATATTTAGGCTCATTGAGCACACTTGCCATTAAAAGAAACGTTTGTTGAAGGTTTGTTGATAATTTATCTTCTTTTTTGTGAATCAATTTAGTGGTTCACTATATACCTGGATATTTGTTTATTTTCTTTCCGCCATATAGTATTCTTTATCTATTTTTCCCACAGCTTAGCTTTCATGAAATAAATCCTACTTTCAAGTTTTCGATCTGGTTTTACGCCGGTTTGATTTTACGAGTGCTGACAATTATGGTCCTGTCATCATTAACTCTAGATTCATAGTGTTGTAGGCATTAACTTTAGTTAATGTAGTAAACACTCCAACCTGGAAGACCCCGTGTATTCCGGCAACCCCTTTAAAGAATGAAGAAAAAAATTGGTTTCTAGGCTTATACTGAAGCGCTGCCGCTATTCATTATTTTGACAAAAGTTACTGGTTATTATCAATTTCGATTAGTTTTCACTTTCAAAGTAATTAGAAACCATCAACTGAAACTGTCAATAAAGGTTTCTCTGGTTTTCTGAGTTGGCCCGACTGGCTGACTATACATGTATCACGCGTACAGGCCGCGTCTATGGAGCTATATGGTTGAAATTTTCAAAATTTACTCCTTCAAAGATGTTTTTTTAAAAAATTAAAGTAAGTTTTTAGTGAGGTTCTCAGTTTACAGTGTAGGTTTATGTTAAACTGATCCCTTAATTTATGTCCACGCCTGTTTTCTTTTTCAAAATTAGACTTTTTTCAAAATGATCACCGCAAAACAGGAGACATGAGAAGTAACTAGTTCATTGATCATCCCTTTTCCAATTTACTAATTGATCACCTCTAACACGGTGTGGTGCCAAACAACGTTGGTAACGTGATGGTTTCTACCGAATGACTAACCAGACCTATTATTAGTGTGATTGCACATAGAAAAAGCACACTATCGTTCTCCTGTATATTTTAATTTTTTCTCACATTGACTGTTTTTCATTCCGCTAGTTTATAGCACCGATCACCCAACAACGCCATTCAAACGTTAATTGGTGCATCTCAACGCTGACGCTGTGTATTGCGCTTACAAGCAGTTTTGAAAGAACAAGTGTGAGTGTGTCGTAGTAGGGCACCCCAACCAAGAGTTGATGAAAGTACAAAAAATTCACTGGCGAAAGATATAAATAAATTTCACAAGGGAGGAAACGGAATAATTCACAACGACTTTCAGTTTAGAATTATTGTTACACTTTCCAAGGTTCCTAGAGGGGGGTTTCGTTTTTATTGTTGTCCGGGGCAAGATCACCGGAGTCAAGCGAAGTCGAACCTGCAAATACCAGTGGCCGTATGCAGCTACAAGAATGTTCTCCAGTAGTCTCACCCAATACACTGCCGTCGATTGAAAGAACATTAGCCAAATTAGGACTGAACTGTGCACTCGGTCCTTTCACAAGTTCGCGTTGCTCCATGAAGGGCACATGACAATGTGCTCTCATACGAGCTACCATACTTGTACAGTGGAGTGGCATTTATTATCATCATTACCAATGTAATTATAATGCTTAACTAGAACCTGATTTTTCGCCAAGTGCTATATTTTAGTCAATTTCCCATTTTTTTTTCAATTCCAAATTTGGATATTTCAACAGAGCATTGATGCCTCTTGGAAAAGGCAAGTTTTTTTTTCTAATAATCCAAAGCAAATTTGAGAAAAGGAAAGTCTTTACCAATGTTTTCATATTCTGAAAACAAAAGGAAAAGATGTAAAAATGAGATCGAAATAGTAGTCAAATGATGGATTTACCTCGTTTGGATTTCTGGCTGGGATGGTTAATCGGTTGGGATGGCTGGTGTAAAAAGTAGTGCTGCGTAAACACAAGATGAAATGTAGCAAGGGAGTAGATATTTTTAATCGAGCTTATTTATTCAGCATTATCCGCCGGACCTCTCTATCGTGGGTGTTACGGAGCCAATAATTTTCACTATGACCGGCACTACCCTGGCTTTCATGTTCGACATCTTCCTCAATTCTTTTGTTAGCTCCAGGTATTTTTTTCCGGTTTTATTATTATTATTATTATTATTATTATTATTATTATTATTATTATTATTATTATTATTACTATTATTATTATTTGGAATCTCACACCAGTTGCCTGGTGGTAACCCCTGGAGTTTGAGTGACAGCAAGTCTCCTCAAGTCTCCAGCCCTCCTTTCCTAGTACTCATAGGTCGCAGTAATTCTGCGATTTACAGTTTCACACCGGTTGCCCAGTGGTTATCGCTGAGGGCTGAGTGACAATAAGTCTCCTCAGGTCTTCAGCTAACGTCTCCTCTCTCTTTCGCATATCATGACAGAGCTACGATTCGTTGCAGTCCTTATATCTCTAGCACCTTCCTCAGTATCCGTGCAGTTCCCAGTAGTGCTGTGGTCTGTACGGTCTCTATCCTCCCCCTAATCCCGATCTCCTCCAGTCTCTCCCTCAGCGTTTTGGGGACAGTTCCTAGTGCTCCCACTATGACCGGTACTACCCTGGTTTTCATGTTCCACATTTTCTTTAACTCCCTTGCTAGGTCCTGGTATTTTTCCCTTTTTTCACCCTCCTTCTTTTTTACTCTATGGTCTGCAGGCACAGTATTATTATTATTATTATTATTATTATTATTATTATTATTATTTCCAGGGATACCTTTGACGGAAATGCGTGCTGTAAATAAAAAAACAATGATTGAACAGATGATTCAATTGAGAAGATTGAATACAAACTAAAATAAAATGAATGAAAAAATATAGAAAAGTATCTTTGTTTTGTTTTCTTGTTTACTTTTCATTAAGGATTTCTAATGATTGCAAAAAATCTTATCTTCTGACCTTTTTACAAAATAATGATGCTCAACGAGCTAAATGGTCCCACATGAACATCATTAAAACGAATGTCATGTACATCAAACATGTTGAAGATAAATACAGAAATACGTAGAGCTAAAGAGAGTAGACCACTGCATTTACCAAGAACAACGAATCTCCATGAAATCCTCAAAAGAAGAAATCGAGCTGAGAATCACTCTATGTTTGAAAGCCTCCTGTATAGCAAGCCTCCCAAAAACAAGAAAATCCCACAATTAATTAGAAGAATTATTAAAGATATCAAAAGGGCATATAACCAATGCATTCTCCCGATAGTCCGATAGTCACCTACGGAGCTGAAACATGGAACCTTATCAAGAGTTCAGGTTTCAAACAAAGAAACATACAATGTGCCCCAAAGATGATCAAGCTTTACACCACATGGAGAGATCACAGGACAGCATATTATTTTAGAAAACAGAGGCCTGAGTTATCATGGAAAACATTAGAAAACTCAAATTACAATGGTCTGATCATGTTGCAAGAATATTAGACAACCGCTGGATATCACAACTCGAGACTTGGATCTCCAGAAGTCATATGCGAGACTGTGACCGGCAGGAAATAAGATGGCGTTGCGAAATAGACGTAGAATAGTGCAGAAAATGTTGGCTCTGCGACGCCCATGGAGGAGAGGTCCATAGAGTCCAACGAAGGACGTTAAATGGTTGATGATGGAGATTCTCTGAACTTTACTGTTTTACGTGTTGGAACGACACTAAAACAAAAGAAAAAAAAAGAGAAGAAAACAATTTCCATTAAAACACTGATTTCAATTCCAATTTTTCAAGTCTTCGATTTCGCCCGTTGGAACAATTACTGGAAAAAAGAAACATCTTACAAAGATTCTTTGAAAATTTTTAGGGAACATTTTTCCTTTGATAATTCGGTATTTTTTAAACCCATTCTTTCGGTACAAAATATGTATCCAAGTTTGCATGAATATTTTTGACAGGTTTTCTTATGTTTACTCACGTCTACTGACGTTAGGTCTTTTTACAAACTCCTCGAGGGTTGACTTTAATTTCGCCATAAGTTTATTAACGTCACAACCACTGATGCTAGTACTCATAGTATTATTCCCGAGTCCATTCAAACTAACACTTATTGGTACATGCCTTTTATGCAAAGGTTTTCAGTTCATATCAGAAACTGTCAACTGAAGATGTCACCAAAATCGTCAACATAGGTTTCTCCAGTTTCCAAGTAGGACTGGCTTGGAAGCTATTTATGTATGTATTTATGTATGAATATATCACGCATTCAAGTCTGACTTTTAGTGCTAGATGAAACATTTAACAAGTCCAAGAAAAATGGTTATTTTTTGAAAACCAGCCCTTAGGTAGGTTTCCAGTAAGGGGGTTCAGTTTGCAATGCAGGTTTATGCTAAATCGATTCCTTAATTTTTTCGAGAAAAAATCCAACAACAGGTGAGATGAATAGCTTATTCATTTTCCCACTTTTTTAATTGATCATCCCCTACATGGTATGCTACCAAAAGACAATGGTGAAATTTGCATTCAAAGAATTCTTTTACTTGGAACTCATTTTCAAGAAAGTGGTTAATAGTCTTGTGAATTCTTCGGAGTTTAACCATGTATTTACAGCCAATAAAAGTCTTTTCATTACAGTTTTTTTCTCGCTGAGCTTGTGTCTATTCAGCGTAGCCCCACCAATGGCTCACCCAACCAACCAGTCAAGTAGACAACACATTTCTCACGTCCGTGTGTCTGTGCACATGCGTGCGTGTCCCTGGTCATATTTTGAGAGCTACAAACTTGATAATTTGTATGAATACATCATTACATATCATCTAAAAACCTTTTCCCTATTTCCCCAAATGTGCCTTTTGGGATTTATATGGTTGTTTTAGACCAATTATGCTCAGATCCTGTACTGCTACTTCTTTGGTAATTTTAGATAAAATATTCATTTTTTTCAGATAATTTTAGATATTTTTGCAGATGGTACTCGCGCGTGCCACGCTTTCTAATTTATACCAGATGCAGATGTCAGAATTGATTTATTTGCCACCAAATTTTTTCTTGCTAATGATTCTTCATAAACGCCTCGTCTATTTTTCAACAACAGTTGACGACGAGCTGGATATTTGAGCTTCAATGAATCCATTAGAATTAAAGAGGATTTTACTCCACCGGCAACACAACCTTGGCCTCTAATGAGGGATGAATATTAAGTAAAACTTTGAAAGAATCCTCGCTATTGATTCCAAAATCCAAATTCTCTTGATTGCTAGATGATTTGGTCATCGTGTCGACGACCTATTGACTTTTATTAATAAGCTTAGTGTACATGTTATGAAACGTTTCATCATGATCAACATCAAGATCATGATCATGATCATGATGATGATGATCATCATTCTTTTAACGTCCGTCGTTGGACATAGACCTTCCCAAAGATTCGCCACTCTTCTCTATCATGGGCATCGCAGGGCCGGTGCTTTCTGAATTTGTCTAGCTCGTCTCTCCATCTAATATACTGCCGGCCTCGGTTGCGCATATGATCTCGGGGAATCTATGTCGTGAGACGTGATGTCCATCAGTTGTCCGCCATTTATGCAACATGGCCAGCCCACTGCCATTTGAGAATTTTAATGGATTCTATGATGTCCCTGACTCTTGTGTTTTCTTGGGTGTACTGTGCTGTCTTGTGGTCTCTCCATTTGAGGCCCAGCATAATTTTTTCATGTGCACGTTTCATGGTTCTCAATTTGCAGATCTGTCTCTTGGTCATGTTCCATGTTTCAGTTCCATAAGTGACTATTGGGAGGATGCATTGTTTATACACCCTTCTTTTTAGTATTAATGGAATCTTCTTATTTTTGAAGATTGAGCTTGCCCTACCAAAGGCTTGCCATCCTAGTGAGATTATTTGCTTGATTTCTTCTCCTTTTGAGGGTCTCATGGAGATTCGTTGTCCTAGGTAGATGTAGTGATCTCCAATTCTGTGTACCCGAGCCAATATTTTGTAAATTTGTCTAGTTAATCTGTCCATCTTGTATTTTGTCAGCCTCGGTTGCACATGTGATCTCTGGGGATCCATGTTGTGAGTCGTGTATCCATCGGTTGTAGTTCATTCTCGCAACATGACCAGCCCATTGCCATTTGAGTTTTCTAATAGATCCTATGATGTCTCTGACACCCGATCTATTTCTGATATATTGCGCTGTCTTGTGAAGTTGAGCATGATTCTTTCATTTGCACGTTGCATCCTTCTCAGATTGCTGGTTTGTCTCTTGGTTATGTTCCATGTTTCAGATCCATATGTGACTATCGAGAGGATGCATTGGTTATACACCCTTCTTTTTTTAGGATTATTGGGTTCGTTTTGTTTTTGAAGGTTGAGCTTGCTTTGCCGAAAGTTTGCCATCCTCGGGTGATTCTCTGCTTGATTTCTTCTTTTGTTTTGTGGATTTCACATAAACAAATAAAAGTTGCGTATACATTATAATGATCGGTACAGCACACAGTATATATATATATATATATATATATATATATATATATATATATATATATATATATATATATATATATATATATATATATATATCCCCCTACTATATATATATGTATATATATATGTATATATATATATATATATATATATATATATATATATATATATATATATATATATAGTAGGGGGATGTATATATATATATATATATATATATATATATATATATATATATATATATATATATATATATATATATATATATATACTGTGTGCTGTACCGATCATTATAATGTATAGGCAGCCTTTATTTGTTTATGTGAAATCCACAAAACATATATATATATATATATATATATATATATATATATATATATATATATATATATATATATATATATATATATTATCCCTTGTTTGGCACACCAGAGACCAGAAAATACAAGAATCCGCCGAAGATTTTTGCCTTCTGCTCCTCCCCATCGCCGAACCCTTTTGGTCCCCTGAACCCATAAATCCTGTACCAAAATCAATTAACAAACACATGACTATTCCCAAATAATAAGTGTACGGATAACTAGATAAATAGAGAAAAAATACATCGTAAACATTTTTAATTTTGAAACTTGAATCCGTTTTTATAGTGACCGCTTTGTCAATAATGACGGGATCGATATATTTTTTAGCCGAAAACGTGAAACAGTTTCAGTCTGCTTCGATTTCTCTATTCGGCAGGGAGATGTATTTTCCTCTTTCTTACGGCTAGCTTTATGCTATTTCATTGAAATTTAAATCTCAAATATGATATTTAATCACAGTAAGATGTTTTGGAAAATTTGTTAAAACAGTGATGAAAAAAATGTTCGTAAAAAAACAGACGGTAAATTGACGAGAATCCCAAATATCATAAAACCAGAGTGAGTAATCATTACTTTTTTTTCGATTTTATGGTTTTTACCATCATCTTGGTACTTTTGTTGCTCTTTCAAAAATGTATCTGGATAAAATCGCGTCAAAAGCAACAAAAATATCAAAATGAGAATAAATGATAGAACACAAACGAGAAAAGCATAAATGATACCAAAAGATGCCTGCATCATTTTAAGTCATTTGATAATTAATCTAATGATTAATTTTAGAGAATAATACAAGGGGAATAACTTCTAGTCTGTTACGCAGATTACGTTCTGGGTCAAACTATTACAAAAAGTACAGAAATTCCTTTGTTGAATTTCAATGCTTATTTAGGTTCTCTTTGATAATAGCTGAGCTTTTGGCCGAGAGAAAAAAAAACTTTATCTAAAGATTATATTCTCATGTTTAGAGATAGAATAAAAGATTTTCAACTCAATGCATAATACCAGCTATGACCTGGAAACTCACTAAACCATTCAAAAACGAACTCTAAATGGGACAATGGAAAGAGCAATGAAAATGGAGATTTGCAGGGCACATAGCATGAAGGAAGACAACAGAAGGAGCAAAGAACTGACTGGTTGTTGCCCGTGGGACAGTAAACATAGTAGGAAAAGACCAGGCACAAAATGGAGAGGCGAGATATAAAACTATGCCGGTGAGACATGACTGAGAGAAGCACAATCGTGTGCACCTCATGAAAGAAGATGGGAAAGGTCTTTATTTTGCAGTCAACACACGATGGATGATTATTTATATATATATATATATATATATATATATATATATATATATATATATATATATATATCCCTTAAATAGGTATGGCAGGGTCGTTTCTTCTCGTTTCCTTGTATTGCTTCCCCTTTTCTTTGCCTTGTGCCATACATAGGCAATCATATTATCGAATATACGTGTGCGTGTGCGTGCATGTGTATTTTATGTATTTTTTCGACATTATATTGGTGGATATAACGTTTCATCATTCCACGATATTCATTCTTAAACGGACATTTTTAATTATAACTAGCTGTTAGTACTTGATACTTATCCAAGACGACGTGAACCAGTCAAGTGTTGCTTTATTCCTCGTACTGACAAACATATGATGTGCGAGTGGATATATTCTGGTTATTACTTAACAAGGTTTAGAGACACGTCAATCAAAACGTCCATGAATGCCAAGCCGTAAAACTGTTCACAGATGATTTTCTATTGAAGCTCTGCGGGAAAATATTAATAAATAGACCCGAAGAAGACATTTCCACCAGTTACTAACTTTATCAACAGCTTTCACATTGGCTATATTGGAACCAGCTCAAATTTCATCTTTCACTGTTGTCATTTTAAAATATCAGCTCAAATTAGACCAATCCCATTAGTCCTTCTGGATTATCGACTCAAATTACGACTTTCACTTATGCCATTCTGAAATATCAGCATAGATCACACCTGTCACATTAGCCATTCTGAAATCTCGGCTCAAATTATATCTTTCACTCTAGCCAATTTGAAATTTTGGCTCAATTTACACCTTTCACCCTAGCCATTCTGAAATTCCGGCTCAAATTACACATTTCACTTTAGCCATTTGAAATTTCGGCTCAAATTAGACCTTTTACATTAGCCATTCTGAAATCTTGGCTCAAATTACACCTTTCACGTTAGCAATATGGAAATCTCGGCTCAAATTACACCTTTTACATTAGCCATTTTGAAATCTCAGCTTAAATTACACCTTTGACAGTAGCCATTCTAAAATATCGGTTCAAATTACACATTTTACCCTAGCCATTTTGAACACTGATGGCAGACCATAACTGTAGTTCTTTATATGGACATTTTTCATTATATCCTCACCACGTTAAGCCAACCGACACCAGAATTATCTCTAACATCGTCTGCATCGATCTGACTGAGCAACTACTCATCATCACCATCATCATCACCACCTACACCACCACCACCACCATCATCATCATCATAATCATCATCATCATCAATCTTTCAACGTCTGTCGTTGGATATTGACCTTCCCCAGGATTCACCACAATTTTCTATCATGGGCGTCGTGGAGACAGTATTTTCTAAATTCGACCAGTTCATCTCTCCATCTTGTACTCTTCCAGCCTCGGTTTCGTATGTGATCACAGCGGATCCATGTTGTTAGTAGTTATGTCCATTGGTTGTCTGTCATTCTTGCACCATGGCCAGCCCATCTCCATTCCAGGATTTTGATAGATTTCATGGTATCTCGGGCTCCCGTTTTCTTCCTGATATACTGTGCTGTCTTGTGATCTATCCATGTAAGGTTGCATGCTTCGCAATTGCATACTTCTCAGTTTGTAGGTCTGTCTCTTGGTTAAGTTCAATCACTGATCTCCAATAATCATCAACTGCGCATAGTTTCATTATCCTTTTTGGATTATTGGCTTGACATAAGCAAATAAATGGGTGACTGATTGAGAATACCGGGTACTGTAAGCAGCTTCCAGCCTCGTGTAGGACTGATCAAAGCGTGACTGATACAGAGTCAAACCCCACTCTGATTTTCTATTCCACTGAACCTGATCACTTTTGTATTGTATTAATCGTATATGAAATTATAGATACATAAGACTAGTCATTTCAGCTCATTTGGTTAGTGAACAACCTTCCAATTACTTGATCGTGATCCCAAATAACAGTAAGGTAATGGTAAGTCTTGGGTTTTTGTTTAACATGAAGTAATTGACAAACAACGAAGCTTTCGCTCTCCTGATTTTAGTAAGGATTATTGTTGTTACGGAGGAAAAAATTATCATCTTCAACTCAGACTGAGGTTTGACAAAATCTCAGATTGACGTAAATTGCAAAAAAGTTTCCAAAATTTCCTAATTATCTTGAACCGGTAATTTTCAAGCCTTTGAACCCATCTTTTTTCTATCGATACTTACTGTCCTCGTCATTGGTGACAATTCAGGTGTTTTTTTTTGTTCTTTTAAATTTGGAAGTAACTCCAAGATTCGAAATATCAATAAAAAACAAAACAAAACAAAACATCTTAATTAGAAACACTGGCCTCTCAAATTCGGAGAAATGGTGTGTGTGTGTGTGTGTGGGAAGCAATCCTAATTTGGCAACGCGGGACTTGTAAATTTAAAAAATCAAATTTAACAAGCCTGGATGTTGCAGGGTCAAAATCCTCTCCTATTTATATTCTGGCTGAAGAGTATTGCAATTTTTGTATTTTTATGTATAATAAATAAAAATATTAAGATATACATTCTTAGTATAAATGCATTTATTCATTAGAATGAAAAAAGCATTTGCATGTCTGCGAGATAAATTTTCGTGGATAATGTAAAACTTGTCAATTTTGCTCAGTCGGTAAGGAAGCTGCCAATCAGTCATTTCAAATAACGGTTGGGGATTGTCATTTTACGTATCGATTTGTTCAACGTGACGGGAAAGACAAACTGTATAGAATTTATGCCCCTAAATTTGTTGAGGATTGTTGTTGTTGATGGTGTAGAAAAGCAAAGTTAGCCCAGACTTGGGAAGCTAGGGGAGGATTGTTCTTGTTCTTATACTTGTTACTTTAGAAAAACAAAGTCAACTCCAGACTTGGAAAATTAGGCGAGGACTGGAACGGTGTTTGACACGAAACAACATCTAAAGCAACGCTGAACCTCACAATATTTTTTTCAGACTCGGCCAGGGAGTCTAAAGACATTTTGCAAAACAGTTATTTGAACTCATAGAAGTCATAGAAAAACACTTTTAACATAATATGTCAAGATGGGCAAGGATGAGGGCGGTCAATTGAGAAGATTTTATCATTTTTTTCCTTTTCTTCAATTTTTTATCTTCCTTTGTAAGGTCTCTTCCTTTTTCGTGGTCTTCCTTCTGCCTTTTCTCTTTTGTCCCAATTCCTCATCCCTAGCTTTTTGCATTGTTGTTGTTGTTCTTCTTGTTGTCATTGTTGTTGTTGTTGTTGGTGGTAGTGGTGTTGTTGCTGTTCTTCTTTTTCTTCTTCTTTTTCTTTTTCTTCTTTTTCTTTTTCTTCTTTTTCTTCTTCTTCTTTTTCTTCTTCTTCTTTTTCTTCTTCTTCTTCCCAGTTGCATCCCGTGATCTTCCGGTTGAATGAACATTTTTTTGCGACACTCAAGAAATGATAAAAACATCTCTCCATCTCTCCTTTATATTCTGAGGCAAGTGTCACACAAGTACACATACGGATACATATACACACACATTAGAATCAAGAATCCGTTAACCAAACCTGTCCTGAAACTGACTGATAGGTTCCTTAAGTTTTCAAGTCAGTCTGGCGGGCAGGCTATGTATGTATTACTCGTGCAGATCGCTACAATGGCGCTAGAGGGCTGGACATTTAGATATTTACTCATTATGTCGGTTCTTTCCGAAAGAAACGAAGTTAAGATGTAATGAAAGCAGTAAAAACTTCAGGAAAAGAACCTTTTTTTTCCCTTTGCACAATTGAATTTCAAACAAAATAAATCCTGAAATTTAAATTCATAAAAAACTTTATAAATTCCTCCCATCTTTCAAGAATCATGATGAATACTATGATGGTCAAGACTTCTGTTTACCACACAGCTTTTCAAATCTTGAAATCAAAATGGTGACATTTCCTCTTTCATGTCAATTTTGGCACCATAATTATTTTGTTTTTATAACAGCTACAACTGAAAACCCTAATGTGCTGAGATAAGTGGCTATAATGGAATTAGAATTCGTTGAGCTCCAGTTCTTAGCGAGGGATATTAATCTTTTATTGATATCCAAAGCTCATTTGATTCTATAGATTTCAATGTATTTCCTCGAGATTAACTCCCTCGGGAAGTCATAAAGTCAAATGTGGATTTGGCCCTTAACAGGTTTCAAATCAATGTGAATTTCTCTATATATCTCAAGCTGAGATGGCTGTCCTTCAAAAAAAAAAATATTTATTCCAGGCGAAATTACTATCATTGGATGTCACAAACAGTTGCAACAATGGGAAACATTCTTTGCCAATGTTTTCATTCATTTTCTTTACCATAATTATCGTTTGAAGGCAGAAATCTTTTCCGTTTTCGGAAAGAGAGATTCAACGTATTCAAATTTCCAAAGATATCAAAAATACGCAAATTTGGTTTCGAAAAAACTGTATCCACGGAGTATTTGGTGTATTCATGCCCCGCGAATTTCATGACGTGCATAAAGTTCCCGTCATAATTTTAACGAACGAGACAGTTCACATCCACTTAATACCCATCGTGAGCTGCAGTAGTATAACAAAGGTGTGTATTCGGTTTCTGTATTTTCTCCTGAATTTTTAAAAATCGAGCCTTCCATGTTTTTACCACCGTCTTCCTTCATTTCTTTTTCCGTATCGAAGTCCGAAATCTTCATAAAAACGTGTCCTTGGAGAGAGAGATTCAGCATATTCAATTCTTTAAAGATATCAAAAAAATTTGTCAATCAGGTCAGGAAAACTGTATCCACGAAGTATGTGCCGTACTCATGACCCTCGTTTTCATGCGTAAAATTCCCGTCATAATCTGAAGGTACAAGACTGTACACATCTATCAGATATACTACAGCAGCTCACGATAGTTAACAAGGATGTGTGTTCGCCTCTCATTTTCGCATAGTCTTTTTGAAAAATCGTGCCTTCAATGGCCGACATTTTGTATAGTTGACCCTTTCCACTATTCTTTTCAGGATCTGATTCACTGGAGGATTTAGATACTTTGATGCAAGTGCTTCATTTGGCATTATATAATGGGTCCACAGAGTATCAGGAAGTTGGCTTCAAATGACTGCTTGCGACCCTCCATAACTTCAGGCCATAGAACAGTCCCTATCTGTACAGATACCAACTCACTTCATTCACTCCATCTACTCAAGATTATTTCCATTGATAAATATGTGAATTGGGAACAAATTTTGAGCCTTTGTGTCTGTAGTTATAATGTTGCAAAAAAGACGATTTCCTATAATTGTATCGGCATCAATCAATCATTCATAACAGATGAGATTGGCATTCTTATTGCTATCAGTAGCCTAGTCCAGCTGCAAGCCGATGTCCTTCTCTTTCATCTTTGATCAATTGTTAGTCCAAGTCCTTACCATGAGCTGGATTCTATGACCAATCGTATCATCTTTTTAGTTTTAGTAACTCTGTATGTCACCTTATAGGATGCTAACAAAGCATTACTAAGCATTGGCGTATGCTTAGGAAACAGTTTTCTGTAGTTGAAAGTCTTGTACTTTACCTTTAAATTAGTCTTGAGCTTTCAGTGGTGGTGCTAGCTTTGACTCTACCCTCCCCAATTTAAAAAAAAAATATTTTTGTGATTTTTTAACGGTTTTGTTTAGATTATATTAGAGTATATTTTTTCAGCTTTTCCAGAGTTCTTCCGTTATATTGTACCATTCTGAGTTTGAGGTATCTACGGATCCTACGCGCCACTTTTTTGTTTACCTAACATGTTGAGATTATTTGTTTTTAATTTGCTTTTTGCTTTACACGGAAGCATGCACCCTGATGCCCAAACATTCAAACATACGAAACTCTGTGGCCTCTCTTCGTTGTTTATACATGGGGGAGTGACTCCAAAGTCTGCATAACTATTGTATTTTTCATATTTCCTCCTATTCTTATCTCCGTCTCTGGTTTCTATGATATCATCACTTTCACAAAGGTTATCAATGCTTCATAGAAGAATCTTTCCAATTCTACGAAGGATTATAACTTAAGATACTTTATTTAACTAAACCTTTTCAATCTATATTAAATTACTGGTACTATATTAATTCATTGTTTCACCGAAAAACTTTATTTTAGTTTAGTCCAATATTCAATGGAGCCACAGGAATCTGCAGATAATGTTGGAGAGAGTTAAGAACAATCTAGAATGTGAATGTTGTCTATAGAGAGGGCACAAGCTAGCGTTTGAAATGAAGTAGAGTTCGAGACTAGATATGCCTATTAGACGAGTTGATAAAAAATAGCTGAAGTAACTTTTTTATCGGATTCATGCTTGAACGTTTTGTAATGAAGTCCATGTGGCTTCATTCATAACGTAGGAAAATATAAATTTGTCCAAAAATCTTTCTTCTATTTAATGAACATTCTTGGATATCTAATATGGAAACAAAAATTGTTTTTGTATGTTACTCAACAAATAAAGATTGGCTACCACTAATTTTGAAATTATTTTCTTCATTCTACCATTAAAGTTTCAATTTCTCAAAGTGTCTATATAATATTCCAACACTTTGGATGCATTATTTTCTCACCCGTTCCCACCTGTACTCTCTACCTGTCTTTTTTAAGCCATGACAAGTTTGCCAAATTATATCCTGACTTTGAAGCTAAACGATACATGAAAAGCCAAAAAACAACGACCCCTAAACATATCTAAATATGATACTTATGTTGCAAAGTGTATCGGAGTGTTACACAGTTTTACTGGCTGTATGCTACAGATTGGGAAAACAACTTTAGACAATCGAAAGAGACGATGACGTGAAAAAAAAAAAAGAAAAAAATGAGAGATAAAGATATGGTACCATATAATTATTGGATGTCAAATGAAATTCGTTTCAAATTAATGAGTTGTATGATCGAATTTGTAATTAGCCGTTAGTTGGACGGTTGTAATAAAAAAAATAAATAAATGTACGACTATTGAAATTTACAAAAATCATGCAACCCCCTGGGAACTAATTGCGTCACTCTATGGTGCCTCAGCACGTGCCTTGATAACCACTGTATTGATATTTTTTATCTGGTGTTTTTAGTTTACAGAGATATGGCGAGAGGGTGTGTGCAGGAAAAATTCAGGTTTTGTAGTACAAGGACGTTCAAGTGTTTATTTTCCAAATAGTTTGGGGGAGAGATCAAGGGGGGAGAGGTTAGGGGAAGGAGGAATGAAAGAATGGAAGGAGAAAAAGAAAGAGAGGAAGTGAGAGGAGGAGGATCAAGGGATGGACGAAAGAGAAAGAATGAGAAAAGAAAGGGAAATAGAGAGGCAAAAGAACGAACAGAGAAAGAAGGAGGAGATAGGGAGGCGAAGTTTGTGGAAAAATAGCGTGATTAGGAGAAACGAGTATAAAATTCAGACCCTGAGTTCTATCTCCTACGCCAAAAATCGGAGCAAGATCTAGCTTCAAAAGAACTAAATCAGCAAATTTTGTTCAAGTGATGGTCATCAGTGCTAGAGGTGCTCGCGAATCTACGTAGAAAAGATGTAAAGAAGAAAAAAAGGTGTGAATAGGAAGAAAGAGGGTGGAAGTGTTGGGAATTAAGATTTTCACTCAATGCCACACATTAGCGGGGTCGTGCTGGGCTAAGTAATCATCGGTACAGTCATCTTGAATTTATTTTGTCGAGTTGCTGTGACCAAAACGTCAGGCCAGTTTATTCATTGAAGCTGAGAAACCTCACACTCGGCTCTAAATTGTTCAATTGAAAAACAATTAAGTTTAGAATTCGTGAAAACAAAAAAGAGTCTCTTACAAGAAGATCCTCCCACACATGGAACCACTGATTCAAACAATTACTGCTCCCAGTTATGACCAATTGATAGCAATAGACAAAAAACATGCGTCTAGAATTAGTTGAGAAGAAGTGGGCATGAACAATACGGACATAGTTTTCACTGGAATATCGACACCTGAGAAATTTAAAAATTCTAACGAAAAAAAAAAAAAAAAACAAACCACAAATATAGATTAAATAAAGTTTTCGATATTTCTCATTGAAGGACGAAATGAAAAAAATTTTTTCTGATATTTGGAATGTAAATTATTTTTCTCTCAAATTCGTCCTTTCATAAATAAGTATCGGAAAATTCCATTGAGATAATGCAGGACCGCATATCTCTTTGGGGATCAGGTGAATATTGTAACAGCTTGCTCCAACTCATCCATCGTAGTTAGCAGATATTGTTGTGTAATGAGCTACCCAGGGAAATTATGCAACAGCTAAAAAGTCGGATCCGTGATTTGCGTGTCCGTAGTAATGGCGAAAAATATCAGAGACTAAAGAAAAAGAAAATGCCGTAGTTATAATTTAGCGTCTTGTTTATTTCTCTTTTCCTCAACCTCAGGGTTCTGCAGCTTGTGAAATTATATCAGAAAATGCAGCACCTCAGATGAAAGGTACAAGACGAAGAAAACTGATAGAGGACGGGAGAGTTGACAAGGGTTTGAGAGAGAGAGAGAGAGTGGGGCAACTTGCCTCTCCGGCTAAAAGTAACGACAGCTAGCTCGCTTACTCTTTCAACCACAGGCTGTAAACGACCTTTTATGGGAAGGTTCCTTGGCTAGGATGCAGATTATGCCACGTTCCTAACTTAGTTAAGCCATGAAAATAAACAAATGTTGTTTCCTGCGACGGACGCCACTTGAGGACAATCGTTCCGTCTGAAAAGATTTGTGGGTCAGCGAAACGTTCAAATTTTCTGAAGTACCCGTCTTCATCGTTGCATGTTTGAGGCAACGCCGATTGTTCCCCAATGACATACCACTTGAGGTCTGCAAAAACGTTCATCATTCCACGATAACCTGTCACCGTTCATCATCCTGATTTCATACAGTGGACACTTGCATTTTCCAACAAAATTGCTTTTTCAGATTACTATTCATTTAGGTCTTTACAAAAGCCGTCAACAAGAACCCTAACACTAACCCTGAAAATAAATATGCCTCCCCCCCAAAAATCCAGCATCCAGGGCAGTGGACATTTTGAAACGCGAAAGACAACAATAGCCTAGTTGATTATTGAGAAACAAGTTGTTCGGTAAAACTTGTTTATTCGTTTTATAATAAACTGACGAAAAGTTTACAAGTTGATTAATTGATTATCAAAATTACTTGGATAAATATTTTCTCAAGTTGGTTTTTACTTACAACCTACAAGTAAAAACCAACTTAGGAAAAATATTTATCCAATTGATAGAAAAACACTCCCCCCCCTGTGTAATCCACTGAGTAAGATATATATATATATATCTTTTACCTACTGACCCCCCAAAAAACAGATTAATTAAACAGTAAAAATGAAGTAGCGTTAAGATGCTGGCATCGCTCAAATTTCTATGAACAAACAACTCAATAATCCATGAATAGATATGCTAGAAATTAACCACCATAGACAACTTATTCTGTCAGCCACTTTACAGAACAACCGACCAACCTAATCGTCTCATACACGCGGAAGCAGACTGAACCCAGATTAATTAAATTAACAACTAAAGTCATATAAAAGGGAACCCCTAAAATTGAAAAACAGATTTAAGTGATTATAGAATACTGTCAGCCAGGAAACATACCACAAAGTCTGAAGGATCAGCTACATACTGATAACGAAAATTCTTACACTATACCTTTCTTATTCATAGATCATAACTACCAACAAGCGCAGTGTCCCTGCTAAATGAAGCAGAAAAACATAACAAGCAATGACTAACTACCGAATAAATATATATATAAAAAGATTCTACCACCTAGAAAAATACACACCCCTAAAAAATCATAAATAAGAATCTAGAATAAACCAAATAATTTGTCTGAAGAAGCCCAAACAGGGCAGAAGCATTTACATGGCTGAGTAGCAAATCCTAACTTCATCATATTTCAAGCTCTACTCTAAATCAAATCCATGTTTAATGCTGAATGCATTGAGCACTTAAAGGAGTAAACACATCATATATCAAATATTATATCATATTGCATTGCTGATTTGTATCGTATATACATATACATATCATCAATCTACTCTAAAAAGATATAAACAACAAGTGGTACATTTTTGTCCGAAATCTTTATTCTAATTGTATTTAATGATTTGAGTAGAGACAATATGTCAATTAAATCTAACTTTAAGTAATTTCCTACAATACATCGGAGATAAAAAGGCTTAATTACACTGTTTATCTTATAAGCTTACTTAGGAAAACGAAGATTCAAACTTTGTTATAGACCCAATTCTCATATTTAATCGATATATATGTAGATATACACATATATTTATATCAGTACTAACCTAAAGGGGAGAGAACGAGTACGCATTGGTATTTCGCAGTGTGAATATGTGTGTGGGTAATCCAAGATTGTAGAAGAGTGTAGGTAGTTGCCTCGGTTGACGGACTCTGATTCTAAGCCAGGTTTAAAGCTCAAAAGGTAGATTACTTCCACTTCTTCCAATGAATCAGTTCAGGGATTAGTACTTCTAGTTGATACCATGTAGTTCAGTATAATCTGTTGCATTTTACTGGGAGAGGAAGTGGACACTGCAAATCAACTGGCAAAGTCCTGAAGAATACTATGAAAGGGAAGTACTATTTAAAATCGGTAATAACCTTATTATTTATTGGTTGATTGTAGTTGAACCTGTTTTATTTTCGATCATACAATGGTAGAATGTGTCTATGTTGAAATTTAATGTAGGCACCAATTTCCGTAAAATTTTTGGTAATGCCTCAATATACCTTTGTTGAATGCCAAAATATGTCAGAATGCGCTCCTCCAGTTAATCCAGAGCTTGTGGTTTAGTGTGGTACAACCTTTCCTTCACGAAACCAAACAAGAAAAGTCACAGGGTGTAAGGTCCGGGTTTCATGCAGGCCTATCCATTTGTAATAGAGAGTTAATTCTTACCTACCCTGTAGGCCATGAGTTAAATTGAATTGAGACTTGATTTCAAAGTCAATGTAAATTATACGTGAAGTAAAACTAAAAACTGAACGAATATCGGCCAACAAATAGTTACGATGCAGGGAAAGTAACTGCAAAAGATCCACTCCATAATTCTATCGATTCTTTCTTAACCATGGCTTACCTTCCTTTCATTTGGATTCACTGGGAAGTTTTAAAGATATCGTATGTATAAACAGGATATATATATATATATATATATATATATATATATATATATATATATATATATATATATATATATATATATATATATATTCAATATATATATATATATATATATATATATATATATATATATATATATTGAACAGTAATGAATATGTGTCTATTTATTAAATAGATCTTTAAATGAAAATATCTGTTTGAAAATCTTTTCCAAGTGAATCACAATGTTCCATCTGTGATGAACCATTGAAAAGATTTTTACTCGTGTCATATATAGTTAAAGCTTTCACAGGCCATGAAGAAAACACGGATCGGGTGAATAGCTATTTATTCACCGGTGTTTCTCTAGAGTGCGATATTTAAATGAATAATTAATTCTGTGTATATATATATATATATATATATATATATATATATATATATATATATATATATATATATATATATATATATAGGTGCAGATTGAGAAATGGATATATATGATCCGACAGTATGATTAAAAATTGCGTTATATAATGCATAAACTCTTATTCCAAATGATATCCCGTCAGTACACGGTTAATGTATCACTTGGCGTAGACAACATAAAAAGGATAAACAGCAGCCCCATTTTCTTCAATTGTTTATTCTATTTACTTAGTCTGGGCTTAGTGATACATTGACCTTGTAATGACGTGAGATAATTTCAAATAAGAGTTTATCTATAATACAACAAAATTTATAATTATATATGTATATCTGCAGTAATGACACCTGCAATTAGGGGCGAACTCACAAAACTTGCAAGTAGTCTGCATTCGTAATTGTTCCTGCACGAAATGTGAATTTGTTTTCGCTCAAATGAATCAATATGTCTTGCCTTGGCTATTATGAAAATAATGTGTCGGATTATTAGGGTCAAAGCGGTCTCTAAGAAATCGGTCAATGAGATTGGGGAAAATCCGCTTTAGCAGATGACTAAGAACGGCTTAGAATTGCAATTTGCAACATCCCACCTATGCATACACTTACAGATATACATACACATTTCTCTCACTCTCTCCTTCTCTCTGTCTCTATCGCTCCCTCTTACGCTCACATATTCTTTTCACCGACTATTCTTGACCCCCCTTATGTTCATATTTAATTGCGTGATATATCATGCAAATAATAATAATAATAATAATAATAATAATAATAATAATAATAATAATAATAATAATAATAATAATAATGATAAGAAGAAGAAGAAGAAGAAGAAGAAGAAGAAGAGAAAGGATGCAGGAGAGGAACCATGGGGGCGAATGATTTGCTCTTCATCGACCCGATGATCTTAAAAGAAGTCAGAAAAAGGAAGGAGAACATAGTAATGGGATGGATACAGCCTACGACATGTTTCCACACAGCTGGATACTCTAATGCCTCAGAATGTTCAAGATCAGTGAACTAGAGTTGAGATTCATCGCCAATTCCATGAAAAACTGAAAAGTAGACTCGGCAGCCCCAGGAGAAAAATTAGCAGAGGTAAGTATAAAAATGTGAATCTTCTAGGGAGACTCTTTGTCTCTCATTTCTATTTCTTCTGACAATGATATTACTCAATAGAATCCCGAAAAAGAACAAAAGATTCTAATTCTCTAAAACAAAGGGAAAAGTCTACCTCTCATGTACATGGACGACATAAAATTATTTGCAAATTTCAGAGGAGAGGTCGAAATGCTTCCAACAAAGTGAAGGAATGCAGTGGTGACATTGGGATCATGTTTTGAATAGAAAAATGTGTGGTAATGGTAAAGGCGGAGGGAATCGAACTCTCGGACAGCAAAAAGGTTAGAGCATTGACCACACAAGACCGTTATGGCAGTTCTCGAATGTGACGCGATAACAAAAAGGGAGAAGATAAGAAGAGAGTACCTTAGGAGGATAAGGAAAATATTACAGATCAAACTAAACAACAGAAACCTTATAAAAGGAATGAACATTAGGGCTGTATCGGTAGTAAGATACACAGGATCATTCCTTGGATGGACAAAGAAAGAACTACAGTCAATGGACAGGTGAACAAGGAAGCTCATGACAATGCACAAAGCATTACATCCAGAGATGACACAGAATGTACATAAAAAGAAAAGAAGGTGGTAGAGGACTCATCAGCATAGAAAACTGTGTCCATGGGTCCAAAACAGGTCTAGAAAAGTATGTGCTAGCAAACAGTGAAGACATCTCAAAGAGTGCCTGAAGCAACGTACAACAAAAAAGTAGAAAACAATGGAGCAGCACAGCAAACAAGGAAAGAAAATTGGGAACAGAGGAAACTGTACGGACAATTAAAAAGACAGGTACTGGATGGGGCAGCCGAAAGATCATGGACATGAGTGCAAAAAGGAAACCTGAGGTGAGAAACAGAATCGCTCATCATGGTAGTTCAAAACAAATGCATCAGGACAAACAATATCAAAGGGAAAATCGACAGAACACAGACAAACAGCAAATGCTGCTTGTGCGGGAAAAGAGATGAGACCGTAAATCACATAAATAGTGAATGTAGTCAACTAGCCTAAAGGGAATATAAACACAGACGTGATAGATTAGCAACGATGATACACTGGGAACTGAGTAAACGAATGGAATTTAAACATACGGAAAAGTGGTACCAACACAAACCAGAGACAGCCCAGCAGAATGAAAATCACAAATTTTGGGACTTTGGCATCCAAACTGACCACTACATCCAAACGAAAAAAACCGAGAGAAGAAGGTGTGGAGCATGAAAGTCAGGGTAGTACCAGTAATAATAGGTGCGCTCGGAACTGTGCCAAAGACACTGAAGGCGAGATTGGAGGAACAAGGGATCAAACGAAGTATTGAGACCGTGAAAACCGTAGCACTGCTAGGGGTGCACTAATACTGGGGAAGTGCTAGAAATATAAGATCTACGACCCCAGCCGTTTGCAGTGGCCTCATAGATGAGAAAAAACAAAACACACACACACAAACACAAATGGCTGTGGAGGTACGAACCACAGCACTGCTATGATAGGTGAGGTAGAGAAAAAAGAAGAGTGTATTTTCATTAGATTTCTTTGTTTGGACAATAGGATCCTTCCCTGTGTTCTTGATGTAGTTGATACAAGGTCCATTCTTCAGGCTGCGTCAGGTGTGCTATCTGTTATAGAGAAAAAAGGTTTTGGTTTATTGTAACAGTATCAATAACTTGAAGGATTTCAGTCGTCTGGACGAAACTCCAAATGTTAATGATTCATTACATTGATATATCCTGGAATATTTTATAGACGAAGTATTCGGACAAGTAACTGAATCAATTTTTTTTCATCCCCGGATTATAGGTTTTTCGGTCGAATCATTGTGATAGAATAAACTTAGTCCGAATAATTAGTTGAACAATAAAAGTATGATGAAAGCATAATGCTTCATCTCAAAACCTCGGACAACAATCGTTTTTGCAAGTTGTCATAACCCATCCATATATCTATCTGCCTGAATAGATATATCTATCCATCTATCTATCTATCAATATATATATATATCTATCTTGGTCTGTTCACGATGATCAAACTCTCCCCCTTCTCTCTCTTTCTCTCTCTCTCTCTCTCTCTCTCTCTCTCTCTCTCTCTATATATATATATATATATATATATATATATATGGTGGAATAATTTTTATATATATATATATATATATATATATATATATAGTGAAATATTCAAAGCTTTAATCTGAATGCTTGTGTACAGAGAGCTTTATGAAATAAACCCACCGTACATCGAATATTGAATTACTCATTTGTACTTTGATGTATATATATATATATATATATATATATATATATATATATATATATATGTGTGTGTGTGTGTGTGTGTGTGTGTGTGCAGCATCCTTTCTTTTTCTTATTGAATAGCATTAGTGTATACATACAGTGTATACATACAGTGTACACATTTAAAAATATTCAGTGCTATTTTTTCTAAAATTTCCAGATTATTCCTTCGACCATCTCAAGTGTTTTCCAGGGTTAATTTTGAAGTTTCAGTAACGGTATTCGATATTATGTGCTAGAGTTGACTTGCTCCTTAACTGACCACCTTACTATGTCTGGAAGGCCCAATCTGTCCAACTATCTTATCAATAGCCGGGGTCAAAGAGATGGATTCATGCCTTTTCTAGCAGCATCAGTGAGAAGTGAAAGTGAAACAGCTCCGATCAGATTTTGGTCGCCCATTCCATTGACCAAGCCGTTATCGACGACGCGAATCACACCCCTATCCCTTCCTCTCTCTCCCTCTGTCTGTCTCTCTCTCTCTCTCTCTGTCTCTCTCTGGATAGATAGATGGATAGATAGATAGACAGATTGTAGCAGCGCCGATATATCAGTCAAAAAGTGGGCTTATATAAGTCAGCTTGGTGTATCGAGTAGTCACGTATCCTCTATTGATACCATTTAACGATGCACAGATTAATGTGAAAGCAAATTTTCAAATGCTGATTTTCAAGGTAAGCAGTGTCCCTCTGATGGAAATTTTGATACTGCACAATATTCTAACTCCTATTGCACATAGCTGTGTGTAAGCTAATTAATTTCTATAATTGTGGAGCATCCCTGGAGAACTAAGGATAGCTGGCGAGATTTACACGTCAGGGAAAACCAGCAAATTCTGAGAAGAATTAATGTCTTGATTTTCTATACAGAATATGGAAAAAAATGCACGCTTCATTTTTTTCGTCGAAGGCATTCTGCTAAATCGCCCAGAAAGAGCACATGATGCTTGAGAGAATAACAGTGAAAGATATTTACTTATAAGGACATGGAACAATCCCACGTCAAGTTGCCAAATGGAACTGCGGGGGAGAAAACTACAACGGCCAGTTTAGGAGAAAGTCAACTCTAGCACGTCAAATGAGGTACCGTTGAAAATTGAAAATTGCCACAAACACAGCTCGGTGACTTCAATATTAACCCAAGAAAAGACGAGTGATGGTTCAAAAACCCTGGAAATTTAGAAAAAAAAATAAAACCATAAGTTTTGAAAAATATATACAGTGTATGTATATACTGTATGTATGCACTGATACTGTTCAATAACAAAAAGAAAGGATGCTGCGTATATATATATATATATATATATATATATATATATATATATATATATATATATAAGTGTAAATCAGTAATTCAATGTACAAATCAGTTATAGCTTCTACTTATGCTTTCATATTATTATATTATCAAATATAAATTTTGATCTTTTCAAATAGTTTCTCGATAAGTAGGATGACATGAACAGCAGCACCTGGATATGTTCTTTTCCCATCTCATCTTTAGTCGACAATTAATTCCGTTTGCCTCATTGCATTCAAAAGGACAGACACTCTTAACGTTCCGGCAATTCCACCAAATATATCTGATTCTTTCTAAGCAGAACCTAACTCTCCCAATAGACACCTTTATCAGATTAACCCTCTAGGAGTCCAGACGCCCAAACTCTCTTTTAAACAAACTAAAAGCTTTAAAGCTAAATTTGATTAATAAAACACTGTCAATTTTTATAATGTATAGACTCACATTTATTTCGTCTAATTCCAGTTGCTTTTTATTACGTTAGTACTATTAAGTCTAATAAAACTCAAATTTCTCAGGCAAAGTATTATCAATTACTATTAATTGTTGGTTTGCATTTTCCATCTTATTTCTGTTACTTTAAAAGAAAATTGTTTGCCCCTATTTCTCAATAAAACGCTTTTCAGTCGACTGGTCTGTCGGTCGGTCCCAGTTAAGGAACAGAAATAGGAATGAAAGAAAAAGTGTGGTGTCATTGGAGGTTCGACATCGTGATGAAAACAACTGCTATAATGTCATTGAATGTATGCATTTGGCATTTTTGTATTAAAAAATCAACGAAATAGGGGAAAAATCGCCAAAATGGGCATTTACGATCTTTATTGAAAATTATACTCTTGGGATATTTCCATATCTCAATATTTTACAAGTATGATAGTCAATTTACCTTTTACTTTCGTTTTTACTCTCATGGATGGTTGATGCAGTGTTGAACCTATGGTACTTTTTATTGTACTGTTGGTATTAGATGTAATAGTATCCAGATTTCTTTGATGAAGCATCCACTATTCGATATTAGTATTAACAAATAAAATATCAATCTGAAAATCGCTATAAAATGCAACAAAAGACAAAAGCAATACTAGTAAAATACTATAGTGCTTTACCTTGCACCATATAAGAAATTCGATTAATATTAAATTTAATACTACTAGGGTAAAAGATCTCATCGTCATCAGTCCTTTAACGTCCGTCGTTGGACATAGACTTTCCCCAGGATCCGCTACATTTTTCTATCATGGAGGTCGGAGCCAGTATTTTCTGAATTTGTCTAGTTCATCTTTCCATCTTGTATTCTCATAGCCTCGGTTGTGCATGTGATCTCTGGGGATCCATGTTGTGAGTCATGATGTCCATCAGTTGTCTGCCATTCTTGCAACATGACCAGCTCATTACCATTTAAGTTTTCCAATAAATTCTATGATGTCTCGGGATCCCGTTTTCTTCCTGGTATATTGTGTTGTCTTGTGATCTCTCCATATGAGGTTGAGCACGATTCTTTCATGCGCACGTTGCATGCTTCTCAGTTTGCGAGTATGTCTCTTGGTAAAGTTCCATGTTTCAGCTCCATAACAGACTATCGGGAGGATGCATTGGTTGTATACTCTTCTTTTCAGGATTATTAGGATCGTTTTGTTTTTAAAGGTTGAGCTTGCCTTGCCAAAGGCTTGCCATCCAAGGGTAATTCTCTGCTCTATTTCTTCAATTGTGGGTTTCATAGAAATTTGTTATCCTAGCCCTCAAATGGAGTAAGGCTTACAAGATCACTTCCTGCACGCAATCTGGTGATACATACTTTTTCAACGATAACAGAAAATCTTTTTTTCATTCAAAAAAAGCGTTTAATGTTTCGCTCACTCACCCATTCAATGTTGAAAAACGACGCACAGATAAAATAAATCCCCTAACTTTATTTCCATTCAAACCTTCAACTATACATATAATTGCACATCGATGTCAAAAATTACTCAAAAATAAAAGCAATTCAACAATTATACTTATTCAAAGCAATAATAATGTAATTCCGGTACTCACTTCTGTTTTTTGTTCATTTTTCTTTGTGACACCTTCCCATGTGTGTTTTTATTTCAAATGACTTACTCGCCAAGAGGAAAACATTTCACAAATAAATTTGCAATACTTTGTGTGGTGAACAATATACGTGGCGAATGTCAACTAAGGACAATGGCTATCTGGTGAGTAATCATTGTACACACAGACGGAACCATATGTAAACACACACACACAATTGCAGTGAGATCACGTACAGGAAAAATATATATTTGATCATTCGCACACACTCACACACACACTCTATTCAGAATGGAGCACTCTAAGTGAGGTAAATCATTCATTGTAAGCATTATGCAATGCTCTTCCATAGGAACAGATCACTCTGGTGGATGGGGGATTTAACCAAAAATAGAATATATCGCATAAGTTCTCTCCAGTTCCGTAGCTCAGCGGTAGGATACTGGCTTCCGGGTCTGAAGTGAAGGTTTCAATCCTGCCTCATGGCACTGGATGGGATTATGGATTGTCTATAGCCACATTGAAGAGTTGTAATACAACGAAACAGCTCTCTGTGGATGACATAACAGTGTATATATGTATGTATATATATATATATATATATATATATATATATATTATAAGAAACTCTACCTCATGGAGTTTTTCATTAATGAGTATCTTATATTATAATATATATATATTAAAAATTCAGAGGGATGTTTATTAAAAATTACATGTAATCAAAATAATAAATGTTAGTTGTGTGAATGGGGGGGGCGATGATTTGACTGAATGTAGGTAAAATGACAATTGGAATCTGAGGACAAAAAACAAGTGTTACATTTCAATATTTTCTTTCCATTATTACGTGGACATGTTTTGATTCATTTCGATGGTTGGTATCCATCCTTTTCTTAGAACTTGGTGCAGTGAAAACTGTGTGCTGTTTACATGTTTGAGATTCGAAGAATGAACGTGGGATATTCTTATGTGGTGGGTTTATTTGGTAGGTTTTGGAGGGGGATGTTTTTATCTGTCTTGGTGAAAGGTAGGTTAGGTCTGAAATAAAACTCTTCTTATTTCAAGTCCATCCTGGCTGGCGAGCTACAAATGCATGTGTATGTGTGTGCGCTTTACAAATGATGAAGTAGCAAAAATCTTCTTTTTTTCAATATCAGCATATATACAAGAACCATCAACAAAGTATACGTATTATCAAGAAATGGATAGATAATCCAAGAGGATAATTATGAATGCCTTATATTATTTGCAAATCATTTGAAATGAACCCCCGTTATAACACAGAGAATAACGCATTCATAACGATTGTCGGATTATATATCTGATTCATAATAATGATAGAGCAGTTAATGGGAAGAGCTGTCTAGGCCAAGGGATACGTTCTCTGTTTAATGACTGGAAGTCATCTCAAAAACAGTTTTAAATGATATAACGCCTTCATAATTATACATACTAATTTTCATAATATTTTTCATCCTTTATGTATAGATCGATAGAAGATGTACAGACGTAATGATGATCATAATATCCAATAAATCAAATACCTATTTCACACTCGGTTTAATAATTTGATATTGATATCTTATGATTAAAACGTATGTTTAAAAATGTGATTCGATTTCAAAATGGAGTCCTTGTCATCTTATCTCCATTCCAATAACAAACACAGTTCCGTTTTCCTGTGCCACAATTTCACTTTTCCTTTCCTGTCTGTCCAATTTAAAGTGACAAACGGCATTTGCTTTCCCGTGAGATTAAGCTTTGCCAGCTAATTATCGAAAGAAAATCGACAATTCTAAACCGAATTCTTTGCAAGAGCGAGAATTCACATACATTCAAAATCTCGAACAAATGATTGGAAGGCGGCTCATCAACTGAGCTGAACTAATAAATTTTATATACCTACGAATTTACTTATTTTTTCAATGCAAAATGTCTCAGCAATCATCTTCAGTTGGAATAGAGTCTGACCTTGACTAAAACGAGATAACTCGTGCACCAAAAGTATCCATTGTATACAGCCTTTAAAAATATGTGGAAGCTCAATCACCCATTAGTTGCCAGACTTCATCCCTTTAGCTGTTGCATAAAAGCATGTAAAGATTTGCATAGCTGAAATCTTGGCTATAAAAACCCAACATTTAGCTAAGAAATGGCTAAAAACCTCTCTATCACCACTGACCAAGCGAAAATGGTGTTGCCAGGCATAGAAAAAATAAACTTTAAGGCCATTACTATCACCAATCCAGTTCGCTGACCCACAGCAGTAGGTTGGACTTAGAATGAAGTGTCCCATTTTACTGATTTTGCACGAACTTCTACTGCTCTACGAACGCTGGAAATATCAGACCATTCCGCTGAAGATGAAGCATTTCCCCATTCGAAAAATGTTTGGAATAACTCAATGTAAATGAACAACTCTATATAAACAACACGCTCTGGCTCTATTACAACATTTTACAGTACCACCATATGTATATATATTATAAGAATTAGATAGTTATGTCATACACAGACAGCTATTTCGTTGTATTACAATTCTTCAGTGTGGCCATAGACTGTCCATTATCCCATCCAGTACCACGAGGTAGGATCGAAACCTTCGCTTCAGACTGAGAGGTTGGCATCTTTTCACTGTCCGACGCAGAACTGGACGGTCGGTATGGTTGAATTCAAGTGATATATTCACTCACGCATAATTCTCCATCCACCAGAGTGCTCTATTCCAAAGTTGGAAGAGCATTGCATAAGCTTATAATGAAAGAGTGATCAACCATGAATAAGGGAGTGTTATATATATATATATATATATATATATATATATATATATATATATATATATGTGTGTGTGTGTGTGTGTGTTTGTGTGTATGTAGTCATAGTTTTGAACACTAAACATATATTATGTAATTCCAGTCAATCATACCCCAATATCTGTTCATGTAATTTATGTAGTTTTTTCAGTGTATTTTTTTGTTTTAGTTTTAAACAGAATTAAAAATCATAGCACTATGTGTGAATTATTCTTGCTGGGACCATCAATTGTTTACCATGTAACTGTTTCGGTATATATATATATATATATATATATATATATATATATATATAATATATATATATATATATATACAGTTGCGATGACTCAATTCGTTTCGTTTACAGACTAGGCACGTTTCTGCAAGCATGATCTAGTATAATTTTTGAATGCGAAATTTATTGAAAATATGTGACCACGGTTATTTATATTGATAAAGTTAGTCCTAATTCTACAGTAAATACGGCCTCCCTAATAAAAACCAACAACTTGAGTCTGGTACAATGGACGCATATTGATTTTTTGCATCAATGCAACATAACATTTCATTTGAAACTGTGACCAGTATATTTCTCAAAATCGATCACCAAACCAACATTTTATGCTGAAGAGTCCAACGGTCCCGCAGAACCAAGTTAAAGAAACCCTGCTCTAAATTTGACAGGGTGCCTGATATCTTTGGTTCAATCTAAAATCAAAAGTCACTTCATAAACAGGCTTGAAAGTCAGACCAAAGATGCCTAAGTTCTCTCCGTTGCACCTTCAGGCATATATAGAAAAGGGGAAAAACGAGAGTTGATGAGAGTGTTCTAGTATGTGAGTCAGTCAGTCAGTCAGTGACTGAGATTGGTACTAGAGTTGCTAGCACATTCACACAGAATAATTATATATATATATATATATATATATATATATATATATATATATATATCAACCAATTATGGAGTATTCTCGTCATGTGGTTAAACCACTGCTAGGCCTTACCGTCAGAGCATCCCAACAGGGGGGCAGCAAATGCCCATAGCTAGCTTTGACATCTGTCTGGTCAAGGACTCTCCTGTCAAACCTACAATCTTTATTCGTGAAGCCGACTAATCTTTCATTCATATGTAAAGCAGGTGGAAAAGACTGGGAACAAGAAGGAGACAAGATGGAATTAATTTACCGATGAGACATGGCAGAGATTAGCGCAATCCCGGTCGTCTTTGAAGGAGATGGAAAAGGCCTTGGTCTAGCACTGGCCTTTCAACGGCTGATGATGATATATATGAGTATTTGCGTGAGTGTGTTTGCAGTTGCATGCATTTAGACTCTTTCTTTTCGTTTTTTTTACTTATACAAGTTTTATTGAAATCGATAGACAATGATTTAAAGAATGTTTTAGTTAATTCATTTTTCTTGTTTACGTACAAGAATGCACAAGAAATCGCATATCTGGATCTAATGAATGTGGAAATTGCCCAAGGGTTTGAGATGTAGTACTTTTAATCATATGCCTGGCCATAACAAAAATCGGGGCGAAACTTTGTCTGTTTCTCGTTTGTCAGTTTTTGAATACTTTTTCGACTTGATATAACTATGTAACTATATTGCTCAGCTGCATTCTAGCTTTCCGTTCAATATACATGTATATATCTTATTTTCTTTTTTTTGTATAGTTATTTAAGGGGTCAAGAGCGAAGGGAGATTTTTTCTCATTTTAGGGGTAAAAGTAGTGGGAGATATTTCCCCTTTAAGTAATTAAGTGAAGCAGAATCCCCGTTTCTGAGGGGTGAGATATAGAAGAGGTCGAGGGCGCAAAGGTGTCGGAAGTCATGGATGATCTTTCTCCCCCTTAAGGGATTAAAAGTAATAGAAAAATCTTCTTCTTCAAGTGGCCATAAGTAAAAGGGAAACTTACTAATTTAAAGAGTCAAAATAAACTAAAGCCTTTTCTTTTTTTTATCATTCTTTATATTCAACATTCTCTTTACGACATCAGGATATTTGACGAAAATCATTTCTCTCCAAATGCAGTGTCAATAGCGGTAATATCCCCTAGGCATTTATCAATGGCACTGAGGGTATGTCCTGATAGCATTGGATCTTCATGAAAATGACAATCACTTGATTCCTGATAAATATCACGTAATCTGAAGTAGCGGACATATTTTAATTAATGGTACTGGTAGTTCAGATTAACAATGGATTCTTTTGTCCTCTGAAAGCAGAACGGCAGCAATTTCAGATCTGACTGCGTGATGCGTTGGTTCAATTTAGTTGCAAGGGGGATTGAGAGTGAATGTTTTATTTGAGCCATCGGGAACTTCAACATAGAAATAACTTGGTTGTGAACCATCATTAGGCGCTGATCATGATAGCGTTTATAATCACAAGTTTTGTCAGAGTTGAAGTGAATTGGTTTTCTAAACAATGTAAGCAATTGTTGGGCGTTTGGACTACAGATGTCTTTCTTGGTTCATTGTTGTATAATCGCTTATGAAATCCTCTCTGCAAAACTGTTCACTTGGTTTAGTGTCAACTGGAGACATAATGGATAAGAACGTCAATAGTGAAATGAGTGAACATTATGATTTTCATTTTTAGGTTTGAATCATACAAATGGATGTGTATTGTGTACCAGAATTCTGACTGGCTTGAAGATACAAACGTTGTTCTTTCGGCGTATACTGCAGGATGTTCGTATTCTTAAAACAATTGACTGAAAAATGTATATAACAAATCAAACCCCTCTTCTCTTCCATTCTACGTAAGTATGGTTTATTACTCTCTTCTCTTCCTTCTTCGACGTAAGGATGATCTATTACCTCCCTCTCTCTCCATCCCCTTACTAAACTACGAAAAACTTCCTCCTTGTTAAATAATTTCATTTCAAACGAACAGCCACCCCCCAAAATTATACCTCTCTTTCCTACTTCTCTCTCAACCTACCCTTTTATGAAAATACCTCTTTTTTTCCCTTATATCTTCCCACCATGTCACTTTCCATTTTTCCATCTCTTGAGGCTTTTAGTTTCTTCTTTGAAGACCTGTTCGCGCCATGAACGGAAGCATTTAAATCTGTATTTTATCAAATTTAATTATAAAGGATATGATTTAGGGTTAGGGTTAGCTTTAGGGTTACGGTCTGAATTGATTAAGGATTGGGGTTGTTTGTAACAACCAAGACTTTTTTTCATAATTATGAAACTTGAAATGTAAATATCTGGATTGCTAGAGATAACGAAAATTGTTTAATCAATTTTCATTATTAGTCACTATTCCTTTTAGTTTTACAATTATGAAAAAAATTATGTATGTTGTTATTTACAACCCCAACCCTAACTGAAAAATGACCCTAATCTTAAATCATATCCTTTATAATTAAATTTAATAAAATGAATACACAAATAGAACATATATTTCAAATTTTACAATAGATGATTTTTCTCTATTGATAGTAAAAAATAGGTTCCCATAAAAATTACTCGAAAAATAACCCCATCACACTAATTATACAAAAAAAAACAAAAAAAAACGTCAACCGGTGTTTTGGGAAAAAAAGGACTATTAAAGAATGACCGCGAATTCACTGTCTTCACTTCCCGGTCATACATAAGGCAGTATTATGAGAGAAAGACAGTGATCAGATAGCCAATGAAAATACAGAAAAGTCATGCCGGCAAGAATAGATTCGGAATAGTGAATGTCACCGATTCGCAAGTCAGTAACATAAGTAGACAGCTAATGGAATTGCAACGAAGTCAGTGTCGGCTAAAAGAGATTCGGGATAATGATACGGACCCTTGGAAACACTACATGATACCGTAAGAACAGGGGAGGTAACAAAGTGATTCATCTGTTGTTATCTCCCTTGTACAATGTTTACCCAAAACTACTTTGTGGCCTACAAAATGTTCGTTTTTTGTTTTTTTTAAATAAAAATTGGACGTAAAAAAGTTCTGCTACCACTTTATTGAACAACACTTTAACTTAAAAAAAAACAAACTTATCTATTTTGTCTTATTAGGTTCAGACACACGACCAAGTAATGACTGATCGCAGATACAGCCTCGAAAGAGCTTAAAATTCATTAACTTTATTAATTTTAGTCGGCTGCAGTTTTAGTTATTTAATGCCATCTCTTTATCTATTGTTCGTTGTCTTTCACTTTCGATTCTTGGCTATCGTCGACCCTGCGTGTTGTGTACTGTGCAATACCCCGATACACTTTGCAACATAAGTATCAGAACCATATTTGAATATGTTTATGTTTATAGTTTGGCTTCACAGTCAGGTTTTAATTCGACAACCTTTTCATGGCCTAAAAAGAGAGGTAATATTTACAGGGAAAACAATTGATAAAAATGATGCAAGTTAAAATATGTGGTGAAAAGAGTTAGAATATTTCATTTAAGGAAGTTTAAAAAGTCAATAGTAGCATAAAGGAATAATTTAAAGAATTCTGATGAAGCTATAATACATTTTAAAATGATCTAAAAATAATGCTAAAAACTCTTGAAAAGATGCAGACGGGTGCAGTCGAATCTACCGACGCTATTGAAGGCTTAAGACTATTAAAGAGAAAGTATAAGATTTACAACATAAAACTATGTTTGCTAAGCGTACGTCAATTCAAAGTAATGCTTTGTTAACATCGTATAAGGTGGCATACAGAGTTGCTAAAACTAAAAAGACCCATTCCCAAGCAGAAGAGCTGATTCCACCAACTGATGTTGATACAATAATCAGTGAATCAATCAAGAAACCACTTTCTAAACTGCCTTTATCAGATGATACGATTTATCATAGAATCCAGTTCATGGTAAGGACCTGGATTAACAATTTATCAAAGATGAAAGAGAAGGAAATCGGCTTGCAGCTGGACTAGGCTACTGACAGTAATAATGATGCCTATCTCGTCAGTTATGTACAGTTCCTTGATGCCGATACAATTATAGAAAATCGTCTTTTTTGCAATATCATAACTACGGGCACAAAAGCTCAAAATTTGTTCCAGATGGGAGACGTATTCATCGATGAAGATATTTTTGAGTTGATGAAGTGGACAAAGTGATTTGGTGTCTGTACAGATAGGGACCGTTCTATGGCTGGAAGTTATGGAAGATTGCAAGCAGTCGTGAGAAACCAAGCTCCTGATTCTCTGTGAACCCATGATATAATGCCAAGAGAAGCACTTGCATCAAAGCATCTAAATCCTCCAGTGAATCCGATCCAGGAAAGAATAGTTAGAAGGGTCAACTAAATAAGAATTCTGACATTGAAGATACGATTCTTCAAAAAGATTATGGAAAAATGAGAGGCAAACACACATCTTCGTTAGCTATCGCGAGTTGCTGTACTATATCTGATAGATGTGTACTGTCTCGTACGTTCAGATTATGACGGGGATTTTACGCATGAAAACGAGGGTCATGAGTACGGCACATACTTCGCGGATACAGTTTTTCTAAACTGATTGACATATTTTCCTGATATCATTAAAGATTTGAATATGTTAAATCCCTTTCTCCAAGGACAGAATGCACGTTTTAATGAAAAAGATTTCGGCCTTCAGAAAAATTATCAATACGGAAAAAGAAATGAAGGAAGGCGGTGGTAAAGGCATTGAAGGCTCGATTCTTCAAAAATTCATGAGAAAATATAGGAACCGAACACACACCTTTCTTATACTACTGCAGCTCACGATGGGTATTTTGTAGACGTGTACAGTGTCGCTCGTTCGAATTATGACGGGAACTTTATGCACGTCATGAAATTCGCAGGCCATGAATACACCAAATACTCCGTGGATACAGTTTTTTCGAAACCAAATTAGCGTATTTTTCTGATATCTTTGGAAATTTGAATATGTTGAATCACTCTTTCCAAAGACAGAAAAGATTTCGGCCTTCAAGTGATGATTATGGTAAAGAAAATGAATGAAAACATGGGCAAAGAATGTTTCCCATTGTTGCAACAGTTTGTGACATCAACGATGTTAATTTCGCCTGGAATATAACTTTTCTTTTTGAAGGACAGCCATCTCAGCTTGGCAACTGGTTTCAAAAATATCCTTAAGAGCCTAATATGGAGAAATTCACATTGATTTGAAACCTTTTAAGGGCCAAATCCACAATTGACTTTATGACTCCTGAGGAAGTTAATCTCGTGAAAATGCATTGAAATCTATGGAATTAAATGGGCTTTGGATATCAATAAGAGATTAATATCCCTTGCTAAGTGCTGAAGCTGAACGAATGCTGATTCCACTATGACCATTAAGGATCTCAGCACATAAGGATTTCCAGTTGCAGCTGTTATAAAAAGAAAATAATTATGGTGCAAAAATTGACATGGAAGAGGAAATGTCACCATTTTGATATCTAGATTTGAAAAGCTGTGTGGTAAACAGAAGTCTTAAGCATCCTAGTATTTATCATGATTCTTGAAAGAAGAAGGGAATTAATAAAGTTTTTAATGAATTTCTATTTCAGGATTTACTTCGGTTGAAATTCAATTGAGCATAAGTAAGAAGAAAGGTAATTTTACTGTAGTTTTATTGCTCTGATTGCATCTGAACTTCGTTTTTTTTTTGTTTTTCAAAAAATTTTTTTTTTATCAGGGAAGCAAGCGAATTGGCTCTAGAGATGACAATCGATTTATAGTGTATGTATAATATAAAACAGCAATCTTACTTTATGTTTGTCTTTACGACACCCGATGTTCGATTTACAAAGTAAATATCGGTAAAACTGCTTCTTTATATTGTAAATAAAAATCAATGAATAAAACTATTTGCTCATATTTTTCCACTCACGTTTGCTTAATCGAAACTTGACTTTTTTTTTTTTTTTTTTTTTTTACTAACCAACCTTACCACGGGAACAGAAATGGTGTTATACAGTTTTTTCTGACTTGAGGCGTCGTGAAAAAATCCTTATACAACAAGGGTGCAAAAATGTTTAGGAACCACTGAGTTAGCAGGAGGTACAATTTGCCGTTTGTTAACAATCATTCATTAGGTAGTCCCACATTGAATGGTCGTTCATGAAAGGAAAATAAAAACAACTGTAATCAGGTAAGCAGGTTTTCTTTCCACCGGGTTTCAAATCTAAAGATTTCCGTTTTCTCAAGAAATTAGTCTTTTGAAGCTAAAAGCAGTTCGTATCCTAAGCATTGCCGTTTCTTTATGGACATACAAAGAAGCTAGCGGCGCTGAAATAGGTGATGATCTGTTTAAGATGAGTATGGTTGATACTGATGATGTTATAAGAATGCATAGTTAAATTGCAGTAACTTTGTTCCAGTCAGATTGCAAATGAGAGGTTTTGCATTGTCATGCAAATGGTCTGTTTACCCATGTGAGATACTTTTTGGCTAATTTTTATTTAATTTAATTAATTTGTTGGATATATGGTAGAGCTTCCAAGTGTAGAATTGAGGTTCTCCAGAGCTTAAACAGTATTGTACCAAATTCATCAAAAAAACGAATCTACTTTCAACGATATTTCCAGCTTTACTCGAAACCAAATAACACTTATATTTTTAAGTTGAATGTATCAAGCACCCTATAGATTGAATCCATCACGTATCAGACATTGCTTTATATCATATTATATCATGGTGTATAGCAAACCTAATTTGTTATATATATATATATATATATATATATATTAGTTTTTACGTATTTTTCTATCCTAGCCTGTATGTATGTATGTATGTATGTATGTATGTATGTATGTATGTATCAATCTATCTATCTTTTTCTATGCCTATCGATCTCAGTCTGTCCATAACTGTCTATTTATCCATCTATCTATCTCAGTGTGTTCATATCTCTCTCTCATTTTTTTGCGTATCTATCAATCTCAGCCTGTCCGTATCTATCAATCTATCTATCTATCTACCTATCTATCTATCTATCTATCTCAGTCTATATTTATCTAAATCAATCATTTTCCCCTGTTTTGTGTCAAAGTGAAGGAAAAGAAAGGTAAAGAAAAATTTGCATCGTTTGATGATGCAATTCATCCGATTTGTTGCTATTTATTCATTTTTCAAAAGTTGCCTTTAATCACTTCGGAATATTCTGGAATGTGAATGATTACATTTACCAAACTTGCAGCATTGGGAGGGCGTTGTAGAGATAAGAGGAGAGAAAAACAAGATGAAAAAAAACGAAGGAGAGAAGAAATAAGGATTGAAAATAATGAAGAAAAAGAGAGAGAATTGAATGATTTGACGACAAAGACGAGAAGTTGAAGGAGTAGTAAAAGTATACAAGGAGGAGGGGTAGAATGAAAAGGAGGCCGATAAAGAGCAGGAGTTGGAGAAATAGCAAAAAGACAGAAAGAAAAAAAGGGGAATAGAATGAGGAGAGGGGTTAAAATGAGGAGGGGTAGGAGGAGTATTGGAGAGAGAAGAAACAAGGGTGAGGGAGTGAATGAGGATTGGGATGAGAAAGAGGAGAACTTAGAGGAGAAGTGAAGAGAAGAAAAAGGAGGGGAGAAAGAAGTAAAGGATGATGACATATAGGAAGAATTGGAGGAGGAGCGAGAAGAGAAGAAACAAAAGGTAAGAATAGGAGTAGAATGAGGGGGATACGATAGTGAGGTAGAGGGGGTAACGAAGAGGAGGTGTAGGAGGAGTAGTAAGAAAAAGAAGAAGAAGAAGAAAATGAAGAAAAATGATGAAATTCAATATGCAGCACGAAAATAAAAATGAAAAATACAAGGAGACATTATAAGGAAAAAAATGATAGAATTTTTGTAAAAATATTTTTTTTTGTTGCGCGAAGAGGGAGAGAATTTCTCTTTTGTTTTCCTACCATTTTCTAGACATCTTGACATCCTATGGTAAAAGTGTTTTTTCTCCGACATACACAAAATCAAATGATTGGTTTGCAAAATGGATTCAGATGCTCTGGCCTAGTCAGGGAAAAATGTCGTGAGTTTCAGTGGCCAAAAATCAGATGTTGTTTCTTTGTCAAACTACCAGTCAGAGTCTGGAGTTGGGATTTTTTTCCAACCTTAACGAAAACAGTGAATATCCTCAGCAAATTTTACAAGTGTGGTGTTGACTTTGTTATTCTACTGTAACATCCATAGGACAAGAACAATCCCCACCAAATATTCCAAGTCTGGGGGGGGGGCTTCTAATTATCCTTACCTCGGGAAGCGCAAAAGGGTTGAACTCTCGGGGTTTTTCTATGATTTAAATAGTCCCTCGGTCATGTATTCTTCAGTATCTGAGGATGGCCTCCAAATTGTTCTTGGCAACCATAAATTCAGGACAAGTGCATCTCCCCAACTTGGCAGTAAGGCATAAAACTGAAAACTGTCTATACAATCATTCATTGGTCTTCGGATTGCTAATCTTATTTCAATTAAGAACAATACTTAATTTCCGTCTGCATCCATATTTATACATGTTGCGTTTATTCTCCCTTCTGTCATGCCGAATACAGACTTCCTACGTCCTCAACACATCCATGACGTCGCAGTATGAGCAGTAAACTTAAAGAACGTGGGGACAGATTCCTTTGTCCACGGCAACTCCAACCAAATTTTCGCTTCACAGAAACTACCATTACTATGCTCCCTCCTAATATGAAATCGTACAAATCTTATAAATTTTTTCGTAAAGGAAGTATTATTGATCATTATTTACATTTTTTCTCATTTTTTTTGCTATCATTTAATTTACTCTCATTTTAATTCTCCATTGCTTTTATCCCAACTTTACACAGATACATTTTTAAAAGAGCAACAAAAATATCAAGATGAAGGTAAATAGCATAAAATGAAAAGAAGGTTATTTAATCACACACTATTGTTTTATGAAATTTGTGGTTTTTCGTTAATTAATCGTATATTCTTTTACTTGTAATCCATCGAACACTGTTTTAACAACCTTTTAAAACGTTTTGCAATAATTAGATGTCATATTTGAGATTTTAATTTTGGTTAAAACTGCAAGAAACAAGCATAGATTTAGCTGTTAGAGAGAGAGAGAGAGAGAGAGACAGATAGAAAGAGAGAGAGAAAGAGAGAGAGAGAGAGAGAGAACAGAACTTTTACGTTTTTGCCTAAGAATTATCGATCTCGCCATTATTGACGAATCGGTCACCATAGAAATGGAGTCAAGTTTCAAAATTCAAAATGTTCATAATATTCTCTTCTGTATTCATCTATCTAACCGTGCATTTATGATTTGTGAATGGTCGCGTGTTTGTTCATTGTTTATGGTATAAGATTTATGGGTTTAGGGGACCAAAAAGGGTTTGCAGATCAAAGGTGGGGGTGATCAGCAATAAACATCCGGGGATTTTTGCATTCGTAACCTCTGATGCTCCTTGCAAGGGATAACTATGCTTTATCGATCATTATAATGTAAATACCATCTTTATTTGTCTATGCGTAAATCTGGCGAGAACCAGAAGATCTTTCTCAGGTGAAAGCATTCTCGAATGTAAGTTGTTGATTATGAGCCTTCGAGTGAATTAAATACGAAGGAAAGACAATAAAGACAATGATCAAACACCTTGTAGAATTCCATATTTGGATTTGGCGCGAACTTTTCCTTTGGAGATGATGCCACCCCTCCGCCATATTGAATTCTGTATTTTTATAGATCCCATTATTCAGTTTAGTCCAGCAAATGTTTGGTTCAAATTGGCAGGTTGAAAAATATAACATACTACAGACCTAACACTACATTGACAGGAAGAGGTTTTCGATTTTCTATAAATTAGCGATGTATACATAGGTACACATAAATAGTTAGATTGGACTGTGTATATCCGACAGAATGTGATAATAATAGAGACATTTATATTTATATTCTGTCTGGCACCAGTGTTAACCAATAAAAAATAGATCAGCCGACCATATCAATGAATAAAGTGAATGAATGTTGTGTAGGACTCAAACCTGCATCCACTTGGTTGCAGCCTCAACGCAGCTCTTCTTTACCATCTGGGCCAACGATACTCTTTGCGAGCAGGAGTCTGCGATAGCACACTTGAATTGCTCACTTCTCCAATCAGTCATACGTAGAGATATTTACTGGTTAACACCTTTGCTGGGCGAAATATAATTCCTAATTAAATGTTTTCTATTTTCACATTCTGTCGAACATGAACTGTCCAATCTAATTATAAACATACTGTCAGCAACATGGGAACATACATATATAAATATATAAATATATAAATAAATATTCATGCCTACAACCGCAAAATAGAGAGGTGAGAAATTCGAGCGGGATATCTCAGTTCCCTGTCTGCCAAGATTGTCGTTAGCTCAGCTGTGAGAGCAGGCTTCCAGGTGGACGCAAATTCGAATACCCCACGGTGTTGATTTTCTCCTGTTTTGATTTACAACTAGTTGATTCCGGTGCCGGACGAAATATAGTTGCTAATCAAATTTTTTCTCCTATTATCGCATGCATATTTTCCCCTGTGAAGGAAAATTATTCTGCGTTTTATTGTAAGATCAAAGAATTGTTTTCTTTTTACCACCGTTTGGTCTGATATATTTTTGTCATTTACTGCAAAAGAAACATTTCTTTCTTTGTCATTCGTTGGCTTCCAATTTAATGTACATAATTATGTCCGGGTACACGAGTTGTTGGCATCAAAACTCTTGTGATCCCTTGGATGGTCAATCAACTTTGAAGAGAAAACAGAATTCGAAGCAGAAACGTTGCTGATAGAAGGTTTCTCTTGAGAGATGAAGAAATATGATCTCTAACAAGCAAACCACAATGAATTTTGTAAAACACAGACCCATCTAGAAGAGAAAAGCATTTATACGCAGTTTAGAGGTGTAACTAATTTCTTAAGTTAAGGTGGGGGAGAGCATATAAAAAGCACCAGGACACTTACCAAAAAAATTTAAATTGACTTCATAATTCTATTTTCTGTAATTGAAAAAACAGGTACCCAACACGTTAATTTCACGTTTCAACAATAGTTATATTGTCTTGGCATGGATCTGAGATTCTGGAAGGGGGTCTTCTACCCCTGGTATAGGCAAAGGGGGTCTCATTGATGTTGCAAAGCAAGTCAAGGGGGTATCCTTCAGGGCAAAATTTCAATATTTTAAAGAAGATTCATAAAAAAAAGATTAAAAAAATGAATTCCAAATGCAGAATAAACTCAGACTGAGACTGGCACGATTCCCTTTAGAAAGGCATGAACCCGACTCCTCCCCCGAGCCACTTCTTGTGCTTAACGCCTCTAAGTTTATATCACACGTTGCAAAAAAATATCAATGAACTCCGAGACGAGGAGGAACTAGTGATATGTTAAACCTGGGCAAGAATGGCTGTTTCTTGAATATCCATAAAGTACACTACATCTAAGTACCAATACATAGGTCATACGCCTTCAGCACAGAATGAAAGAATCCTGATAATGACCACTTTAAAGTGGGATCTACGTGTCCCATCTGACTTTGGCCTATTACCAGCTGAGTACAGAGACAATTTAAGTTGATAATTCCTCATACGAACTGAAAAAGTTAACGAAGAAGGGACATACTAATTTTCATTAGTTGAAATAGACTAGAGAATAATACTAACGTCTGAAGTTGTGACGTTAATAAATTAAGGCGATAATAAAGTCAACTCTCATGGAGTTTTTAAAAAGAACTATCGTTAGTGGACGTGAGTAAACTTCCATGCACCTAAATCTAGTTCAATATTATCTACTGAAAGGATTGGTTTACAAAATACAGGATTTTCAAAGGGGAAAATATTTCACAAAAAAGTTCAAATAACGTTTGAAAGTTTTTTTTTTCTGAAATTGTTCCAACGGGTGAAATCAAAAACTTGAAAAAATTGAAATGGAAAATCAGTGTTTTACTGAAAACCTTTTTTTTGGAGAGTTCTTCTAACACATAAAACAGTAAAGTTCAGAGATTTATCATCATCATCCTTTTACTGTCCGTCGTTGGACAATATGGACCTCTCCTCCATAGGTATTGCAGAGCCAATATTTTCTGCTCTATCCTGCGTATATTTCGCAATGCTATTTCATTTCTCGCCAGCCACAGTTTCGCATACGGAAATTCACGTTGCAAGTCGTGATGTCCAGCGGTTATCTGATATTCTTACAACATGACCAGGTCATTGCAATTTGATTTTTCTAATTTTTTCGATGATATCTCAGGTCCATGTTTTTTCTAAAATAATCTTGTGATCTCGTGTGATATTTTAGACGCATTACACGTGTCTTTGCTAAAAGGTCAGTCTTTTGATTAGCTTCCAGCTTTCAGCTCAGGGATTATCGAGAGGATGCATTGGTTGTATGCCCTTCTTTTAATGACGAATTTTTTTAAGGTCCAAGTTGCTCTTCTGAAGTCTTTCTGACTTAGAGCGACCCTTCCCTCGATTTCATCTTCTTTCGAGGATTTCACAGAGAATTGTTTACATTTGAGAACTAGTAGTATTATGAAGTGATGGGAATGACGGTGAATGGAAGGGATTAACAGTTCCGTCAGTCAACACAAGGACGTAATAAAGAAATTGAGAAGAGAATGAACAAAATATACACTAATTATTATAGATCTGTCATTTTGATTCGGAACTCTATTTGAACTGACGTCCTATTTCTATAAGATGAGAATGTCAGTTGGCCTAAAATGGCGTAAATAGATATAAAAAAAAGTGAAACAAAAATGAAAAGAAAAAAAAAGAAGGGAAGAAGAGGCCAACAACTAGGGAAGGAAAAAAGATCAAGAAGAAAGACTGAAAGGAAGCAATAAAATGAGTGAAGGGAAGAATGAAAGAAAAGAAATATGAACAAGAGAGAAGAAAAAGAATGTAAGAGAAAGGACATGAAAAAATGACGCCTGAAAGGATGTTATGTTAAAATAAGAAACTTATGTAATGAACAGAGTGTATTTTCTTGGTCGTCTATCAGTAATAATATACTTTCCCAATTACAGGTAAGAACTTTGCTGATAAAACTCTTACCCTCCATTTGAAACTACGCTCTTTTTCAAGTAAACTAATTCAATTTTTTTCGAAGATACATCTCATTTAAATTGAAATATACCTGTAAGTTTTTTCCATTTGGATTAACCGGTAGATCATACGAAAAAAAGAAAACAAAAAAACAAAAACAAAACTAAAAGACCAGGATCTCCTAATACTGATGGCCTCATACCAAACTGGAACCCATCCTAAAGTTTTCTAAAATAACCATCTCATACGAATTCAAATATATCAGTGGATTTTTCTCACGGGAATTAATTAGTAAAAAATGAAAAAAGTTTTTATTATTTAAATTCTTCTCTTTTAATCTTTTCAACATATCGTTTTATCAAAAGGTCAGAAGATAAGATTTTTTGCGATCATCAAAAATCCTTAAAGAAAAGAAGGAAACAAAATGAAAAACAACCAATCGATACTTTTCTATTGTTTTTATTCATTTTTGTTTGAACTGTACAGAGTTTTGCAAAGGATTCGAATTTAGTATTTATTTTAGATTGTATTCTATCTTCTTCAATTAAAACATGTGTGAGGTCATTGTTTCGATGTACAGGACACTTTCTGGACAAGGGTATCCCTGGAAGAAATAATAATAATAATAATAATAATAATAATAATAATAATAATAATAATAATAATAATAATAATAATAATAATAATGGATACTGAGGAAAGTGCTACAAATATAAGGACTACATTGCTAAATGTTTGCAGTGGCCTAACAGAGGAAGGAAAATGAAAGCGGGAATGTGAAACACAGCACTGGCATGATAGGTGAAGGAGAGAAGAGATGTGGGCTGAAGACCTGAGGAGATTTATTGCCACTCACCCTTCAGCAATGACCACCGGGCAACAGGTGTGAAACTCTAAACCACAGTATTACTGTAGTCTATGAGAATGAGGAGAGAAGGGGTGGAGACTTGAGGAGACTTGCTTTCACTCAACCTTGAGCTGTAACCACCAGGCAACTGGTGTGAGATTGCAATAATAATAATAATAATAATAATAATAATAATAATAATAATAATAATAATAATAATAATAATAATATATTGCAACTCACGAAATCAATTTTTTTCAAAGGGATTACTGAACACGGTTGATAGTAGGCGTAAATCAGATCGGCGTAAAAACAGACTGAGAACTCAAAGACAGTATTCAAGTAATTAAAGCTAAGCCGAAGGAGAACATTACGTAAGGAACGCTATACGGCAGAAGGAAAAAAAACAAAACATTGATCTCCAGGTACATCGTGAACTGCTATTGCAATTCACAAAACAGAAGTTAAATGATCGAGATCTCACCTTCAACGAACGTTTTTTTTAATGGCAAGTGTGGTTGATGAGCTTGAATTCAGGACTCTTCCAAGGGGCAAAGAGCATTGTTATTTCACATTCTTTGGCCTGAAAAAAAAAATTAAATGAAGGTAAACAGCATAGAACAACAATAAGTCTACAATCGATTTATTTCTATTGATCAACGATTATTGCGGGATTTTCATAAGGAACTCGTCAATAATCTGTGCACATGTCAGCTTTTACGCACCTATGATTGACTGCAGAAAGAAAACCGGATATCATCTCATCATTCAGAAACTCATAGTATATATTTGTGCTCCTATCAATGCAGTACTGATACTTGAATGATAAAATAGATGAATGAGATGAAGATCAAATGTATTGTAGTGATTTTGATACTATATGATCTGACCAGCTGAATCATGAAATCAGACGATACAACTATAACTTCTACAACCTAGGTCTTGGCCCAGGAAGATTAGACTACACGATGTATATATATTTTAGGTTTTGGCTTTTGAATTTTTTTCAAGATCTTAACGCTTCCCCGTTCGGTGCCGATTCGCAGTAACTTTCTTTTTTAAAATATTGATGTTTTTTTTTCTATCGCTGATACTTAAACTATATCTATCTATCCGTCTATTTATCTATGCATATATCAACCAATCTATCTATCAATCTATCGATCTATCCATCTAATCTATCACTTCTTCCCTCATCTCTCTCTCTCTCTCTATGTATAAACATATATGTATATATATTACAAAGAACTTATCAGATAATACTGTGTAGACCACTCTGCATCACTCTGCTGAGATCTTTAATTGCAGACTTCAAAAATAAAGAATTTAGAATATATATATATATATATATATATATATATATATATATATATATATATATATAATTTATGTTATGTTTATCCCGGTTCTCTCTCACTAATAAAATACTTACAACAGCATTCTCACTGGCTGGACATTCTTTCAGGCTTTTCAATTTATTGGCCACTGAATTTCTGCAGGAAGAGTCGACCAGTTCAATCGTGATCTTCTGCAACAAGCCAGCAACAACCTGTAGATTGAGAAAGAAAATATATACATATATATGTATATACATATATATATATATATATATATATATATATATATATATATATATATATATATATATATATATATATATATATATCAGATTAGTTACTCGATAGAAACCGTTACCTGACCAGTGCAATTTGTCAGCAGTAAAAAAAATTGAAAAAAAGGGCGATCAATGAATAGATTTCTTTCGAAAAAGAAGTGCAAACACGGAAGGACTGATTTAGCATAAATTTAGATTATAAATAAAAGATCAAAGTCCCATTTAATGTATCAACAATGTGATATAATTCTGATATGCATATTAATATATATATGGAGAACCTAGATGCTTCTGGATGTGCAGAAATATTTTTTGATTCAGTTCTTGATGTAAACATGAAAATAAAGTTGGCAACACTACTTGCTAGATCTTTCACATAAAAAAAGAACTAGCGCATCTAAGGTCTGACTTTCAGTCTTTTTAAATTGAATATCGATGATAATGAACATGAAAATCAGTAACTCCATCAACACGACTGTTGCAAATAGTCCCCACCCTCTTCCCCCGTTTCATTATTTGAATATCTATTATATTTATCAGGGGAACCAATATACTCCTTTTTCCAAGCATGCTATAACAAGATCTATGTCCTTCTAGCAGGCCCTAAATATTCATTGAAATGGAAAAATAATTTTGATCAAGACATTTCCAATAACTCTTCCTACATCCGTATTCAAGCGTTCTAAAAAATATATATATATATATTTGCTGCTACAATTTCTGTTCATCTGATCGAATCAAATGCCTATAAGGACTATTGTATTATGGGATGATTTTTACAAACTGAGTTAATTTTTTCTCCTAATAGTACACACATCAATCAATGGCCTACAATATATGTTGGTCTTGAATAATGATCAACAATTTACTGAAAATACAGTGTTTGAAGACAATATCAAGGTGTCTTCAAACAACTTAGTTTTCGCAAACATTGTAAGATTTTTCCAAGACTTTATATATCCAGCAGATTAACATAACTTCACTCTAACGGGAAATCTACTGACAAGCTCACCATTGGTACTGAAGAATCATAAAACTTTTATAATTACCCGGCGTAGACGGGTGCCCCACCTATTACATTTAGAACAGTTGGATATAGAAGCAGTAAAGAAACTCACTTGTTCGAGCACCTTTTTTACTTTGGTAATGCTCTTCCTGAACATGCAGTTGCATTTACTGTTAATGACCTCTAAACCAATGTTGGCAGACTTCTTGACGAGATCAGTTATTACTCCTTCATGCCAGCCTCCAACTAATCCAAGTGCAGGCAATGGTTTGCATTTGAATGACAACAACGTACGTCTTTCCAACCAAGACTGAATCCAGACGGAAGCTTCGCACATTTGACTCTGAATAATAATAATAATAATAATAATAATAATAATAATAATAATAATAATAATAATAATAATAAATAGATAAATAATAATAATAATAATAATAATAATAATAATAATAATAATAAAAACTGTGAAACTGTAAACCGCAAGTATTACTGCGGCCTATGAGAACTAGGAGAGAAGGGCTGGAGACTTGAGGAGACTTGCTGTCACTCAAACTCCAGCAGTTACCACTAGGCAACTGGTATGAGATTGCAAATACTACTACTACTACTACTACTACTACTACTACTACTACTAATAAAAACTGTGAAACTGTAAACCGCAAGGATTACTGCGGCCTATGAGAACTAGGAGAGAAGGGCTGGAGACTTGAGGAGACTTGCTGTCACTCAAACTCCAGCGGTTACCACTAGGCAACTGGTATGAGATTGCAAATAATAATAATAATAATAATGATGATAATAATAATAATAATAATAATAATAATAATAATGATAATAATAATAATAATAATAATAAAATACCCTGGGTGGTAAGAGCTGGTGGGGCTCTTAGGTTATCACTGTGCACATCGGTCTCAGTGAACCCACCAAGGTCTGGCGCTACCTTTAAAAGAAACAAAAGGGCTGGTGGGGCTCTTAGGTTACTTCTGATTCACATTGGTCTTAACCAACCCACCAAGGTCTGGCGCTACCTTGAAAGAACCAAAAACCCCAATCATGACAGTACAACCAAACCATTTTACCGCAAAAAACGGGGCACAGATCCAAGATCTGAGTGTCGTAACCGGCAGGTGTTCCCTTGTTGGCCACCAGGAGGAACCCGGTCGTCATCCTGTGACTGCTGGCCAAAACTCCGACTCGTGTACCCTTAATGGCCATCAGGAGGGACACAGTCGTCACACAGCTACTGTTGGCCCAAACTCATATACCACTAATAACACCCAGGGAAAATACAGTCCTCACGGAGAGACTGCTAAAAAGAACAAGAGAAAGAGATGGACAAGGGAAGAGAAAAGACTAATTATGTATTGTTACTTTAAAAGCAAGCCTTCGGTGCGATCTTATAGAGAGCGTATGCTCCAAATGTGTAGGGAAAAATCTGCTGTGGAAGTATCGAACCAACGCCTTGCTGACCAAGTAAACCAAATCCAAAAGAAGAAATGGCTGTCTGAGACTGAACTACTAGAGATTCGCATTAATGTAGGGAGAGAGATTCAGGTGACACATCTGAAGAATGCCCCCAGCACAACTAGTACCAACAACAAAACTGGAAGAATTCCCCATGAGACCCCCACAGTAAACTATGCACCAGAGGGTGACGACGAGGCACCAACGGAAGAAGAGAAAACCAAAATACAAGCTTTGAAAGAGATCATGAGAGGAGAGAAAACAACACTTCCCTCCCTAAGAGACAAAGACAGAAAGAAAGTCGGAGAAGTGACCGAACAGGTCAACTGCCTCTTACAGCACATAGAAATGAACACCCTCCTAGAACTCAACAACTTAATTTACGCTGGGGCGAAAATGGTAGCACAAAGCTTCACAACAAAAGATAGGACCCCGAGCAATAATAGGGAAGAGAAACCCAACTGGGAGAGAAGATTACAAAGGCAGATCTCCCAACTACAAAGAGTTGAAGTACTGCTTAGAAATACACCACACACGGACAGACCACGAGTAAGACTTTGGAACAAATACAAGGTTACGCAAAAAGGCATCGCAACTGTAGTCGAAGAGTTTCACCAGAAAAGACTAGCCAAAGAGGCAAGACTGAAAAGATACAGACTAAGAACGGCCCAATACACACAAAACCGCACATTCCAAAACAATGAGAAGTTTTACCAAGATTTAAATGGGGAAAGAAGGCAGGACATGAAACCAGATGCCACAGAGGCCAAGAACTATTAGAATAGCATATGGGGGCACCCAAAAAGACACAACGTAACACTGCAATGGTTAGGAAACATGAGAAAAGAACTAGAAGATATAGACAAGGGAGAACCAATAGTACTGAATGAAACCACATTGAAACATACTCTTAGGAAAGTAGCCAACTGGAAAGCACCGGGTCCCGACGGGATCCATGGGTATTGGTTCAAAAAATTCACCACTTTACACGGCAGACTCACCCACCTACTCCAAAATTGTCTAAACGAAGGCAAGGCACCAGAATGGATGACTAAAGGCAGAACCACCCTCATCCAAAAAGACCCAGAAAAGGGGAACATAGCAAGCAACTATACACCAATCACGTACTTACCAGTTATGTGGAAAATCCTGACCGGGCAAATAGCAGAGAGAATATACATGTCAATGGATAGAAGGGGACTATTACCAGAAGAACAGAAAGGGTGTAGGATAGGAACCAAAGGGGCAAACGATTTACTCTACATAGACCAGATGATCTTAAGAGAAGTGAGGAAAAGGAGAAAGAATATCGCAATGGGATGGTTAGATTACAAAAAAAGCGTACGATATGATTCCACATAGCTGGATACTCGAATGCCTTAGAATGTTCAAAATTAGTGAACCGGTGGTTAAATTCATTGGTAATTCGATGGAAGACTGGGTAGTAGATTTGACAGCCGCAGGGGACAAACTAGCAGAGGTAGGGATAAAAAGGGGAATCTTCCAAGGAGACTCGTTGTCCCCACTATTATTTGTTCTAACAATGATACCGCTCAAGAGAATCCTGAAAAACAGCAAAGGATACCACTTCTCTAAAACAAAAGGAAAGATCAACCACCTAATGTACATGGACGATATAAAATTGTTCGCAAAAAACAGGGGAGAGCTTGAGACTCTGTTCAACGAAGTAAGGGAATATAGTGAGGACATAGGAATGGAGTTTGGAATAGAAAAATGCGCAATCATGATGATGCACAAAGGAAGGCTTTCAATGAGTGAAGGAATTGAACTCCCGGACAACAGCAAGATTAGGGCATTGACCGCACAAGACTAATACAAGTACCTAAGTGTTCTTGAATGTGACACGATAAAACAGGAAGAGATGAAGGAGAAAATAAAGAGAGAATACCTTAGAAGGATAAGGAAAATATTAGAAACCAAATTAAACAGCAGAAATCTAATGAAAAGAATGAACACCTGGGCTGTGTCAGTAGTTGGGTACAAAGGACCATTCCTAGGATGGACAAAGGAAGAGCTCCAATCAATGGATAGGCGAACAAGGAAACTTATGACGATGCATGAAGCATTACACCCCAGAGATGATACAGATAGACTATACGTTAAGAGAAAAGAAGGTGGCAGGGGGCTCATCAGCATAGAAGATTGTGTCCAGAGAGCTAAAGTAGTCCTAGAAAGATATGTGCGAACAAATAGTGAAGAAATCATAAAGAGTGCGAGAGATAGTGCAACAAACAATAAAGTAGAAAACAATGGAACAGCACAGCAAACAAGAAAAGAAAGATGGGAAGGGAAAAGATTGTACGGCGAGTTTAAAAGACAGATACAAGATATAGCAGACGAGAAATCATGGACGTGGTTACGAAAGGGGAACCTTAAGAGAGAAACAGAATCGCTCATCATAGCAGCTCAAAACAAAAGCATAAGGACAAACTACATAAAAGCAAAAATCGACAGAACACAGACAAACAGCAAATGCCGCATGTGCGGTGAAAGAGATGAGACAGTAAACCACATAACTAGTGAATGTAGTCAACTCGCCAAGAAGGAGTATAAGCATAGACACGATAGAGTAGCAACGATGATACACTGGGAACTGAGCAAACAAATGGGATTCAACCATGTGGAAAAGTGGTATCAGCACAAGCCAGAGGCAGTTTTGGAGAATGACAACCACAAACTACTCTGGGACTTTGACATCCAAACTGACCACCACATCCAGGCAAGAAGACCGGAATTGTAATCGTTGACAAGAAGAGGAAGACCTGCCAAATAGTAGACGTGGCAGTGCCTGCAGACCATAGGTAAGAAAAAAGAAAGTGAAAAACTGGAAA
>OY735234.1:16075840-16113340 GCA_963457665.1 Thysanoteuthis rhombus | reverse complement strand
TTACATACTATTCTTTTTAGGACTAATAGGATTTTTCTTCATTAAAGTTAAAAGCAGGGAAGTAATGCCCTCATGCTGGCTGTGGCTTCAGCTGTCACAGCTTCACACGTTACAAGTTTCTCTTTGACAATTCATAATACATCCTAATAAATCTTAAGTTATCAAACCCAAAATAATCAGGTTGTGGACATGGAACTTCTGAATAACCACAAAACATGTTAGAATATTGCTGCTTACCTGGACTTTGGCTCGAACCACTTTAACAATTTCCAAACCATTCAATTCGTTTGTCATTGAGGGAAGAGCTTTTATAAGGTCCTGGACTGTATGATGGTTCACATCAATGTCTGACAAACCACCGGTAAGGGGAGTCTGAAAATCGATCAATGAATGACAGGAAATCAACAGAAATCAATGAAAACAGGTTTGCTTAGTTATTCAACAGAATCTGTCTTATGACCAACTTGTTTTACAGCATGCCGAGTTGGGGCTGAACAATTTTAGAGATGTGGAAAAAGAATGATTATCGGATGCTACCTCTCAAGCCCTTTGTTGGCAAGTGATTACTAAAAAAGTTCAAAATTTTCAAAACAACAGAATGGACGCTGCTGGATATTACTGAGGGACCATTTTAGCATAAACGTTTGAATCTTCGAAAAAAAAAGTGGTTAAAATTAAGCGTTCAATATAGAATAAAATTACGTTCTGAATAGAAATCCCCTTGAAAACCTGCTCGGGGAATACTTAAAAAAAGAAGTATTTTTTTTAAAGACAATGAAAAGCATTTATTTACAGCCCTCTAGCTCCATCGTTGCCACCTACACTCGTGGTATACGGAGAGATAGTCAGTAAGCTAGAATCACTGGAAAACTAAAAAAAAATAAAATATATGTGAACAGTCTTGGTCGGTGGTGTCTAATAAAGGAAGTATTGTATTAGCCGACCTATAACCTATGTATAATACTCATAATCTGATTTTGTTATCCGACTACTTTACTCGTCTTTTCTGGTCTGCACTGCTTAGGTGGCCAACCTTTGGTCCTCTAACTTATAGGCAAGGGTCATTTTTTCATATTGCTATTTGATTTTCTAAATTAACTTATACCGTTTTATTTTCATCTTATGGAGAGAATAAAGGATCATCTAGCCTTTTCTATTCTATTATCTTCATGTTTCCCTTCGTTTCTCACGCAACTTAACCTGCTGTCTATCTTTCTCACTTCGGTGGTTAGAATACTTATACATTGTATATCCAACAAAAAGTGTTATTCAAAATAGAAAAAAAATTATCTATATAAAAGAAGATATAAAAAATATATCTGAATCTATTCAGCTCTATCCCTCTATCTATCATAGCCAGATCATATTTAGCTATCTATTCATATTATCTCTATATCTTTTCAAACCTCTGTTTTTCTCTATCTATCAATGTATCTATATGTATCTATATATGTATCTATCTCTCTCTCTCTCTATCTATATATATATATATATATATATATATATATATATATATATATATATATATATATATATATATATATATATATATATATATATATATATATATATATATATATATATATATATATATATATATATATATATATATATATATATATATATATATATACACATATATATTGCTCTTTCATAGGAATAGAGCACTCTTGTGGATGGGGTATTTAACCTAAATTTAAGGATTAAATTCAGCCGTGCTGACCGTCCAGTTCCGTAGCTTAGTGGTAGGATATCAGCCTCTAGGTCTGGAGCGAAGGTTTCAATCCTGCTTCGAGGTACTGGATGGGGTAATGGAAAGTCTATAGCCACATGGAAGAGTTGTAATACAACGAAAGAGCTGTCTGTGGATGACACTATATATATATATATATATATATATATATTTATATTCAGTTGGATCTATATGTTCAACTTTCTATCAACCTATCTGAGCTTTTTGCAATCTCTCTTTCTGAACCTTTCCGTATCTATCTATCTACTCCCATTCAGATCTATCAATCTCTCTATATATCGATTTATCTATACATCTATACCTATCCATTATGTATGTATGTATGTATCTATCTATCGATCGATCTATCTATCTATCTGAGCCTTTTCTATCCATCTCTTCGAACCTTTCTACATCTGTTTATCTATCTATCTATCCGTCTATTCCGTATCATATTTATCTATCAACCCACCCGGGATGCATGCAGACAAACAAAAGAATTGACAACATTGTCCGCTTCTGTTTTCCTATTGCATGTTTAATCACCCTGCCCGTTGGTCAGTCGCCATTTCTATTTACCTACATATGTATCAATCAAAGTACACAGACTGTGCACATACATGTGAAGAAGAAAGAAGAAGCAAAGAAAGAATGAATTCTCATCTAATCTATCTTTTGCACATTTTCATTGACTTTCATCCTTCTCCTCCACCATCAACCATCATTGTCTTCCTGTAGGCCCATAACAAATAGGTAGAGACAACGGGGGTACCCCCCTAAACTTTTTGCAGATGAAGAAAAATTTGGGTATATTTTCACAAAAATCACAAAAAAAAAATCACCAAAAGCCCCAAAGAACATCTACTAAATAGAAAAAATGAAACCATAATACAGTGCAGGCACCGCTCTAAATTTCTTTTAGTCAACATGAAACAATACCAATGAATCATAGAGTAAAGTATACAACTCATCCCATGTCCATCATTCCAAAAACTCCCCAATACCACCTTTTACCTTCAAACATACCCAAACAAATTAAACATCAGCAGGAATGACCCCTGTATGGAATTCAAACCCCTTTGACAAAATGAATATCCCCAAACCACCCACTACCACACTCACATCATTCCCGCCATTCGCCTGAAGAGGCCCAGAGACGGCTGAAACGTGAGCTAGTTTGTGTACCGAATCCACAACCTACTATATATATATATATATATATATATATATATATATATATATATATATATATATATATATGTATATTTTATGGAAGTAAACAATAATAAATGATAATACCTTTGCAATCTGTCCACTGCCACCGACGATAACACCTAAGACGGCGAGAAGCGCTAAGAAAAATGAAGAAGCCATGATAGAACGATCAGCGAGGTTCTTTTCAATCTGGCGGGAAATAAACTTCATCTATATTTATACTTATGCATCGAGAGGTTTTGGTGGTGTAGGTGAATGCATTGAGAGGAAAAGGAAGTATAGAGAGGGAGAGTAAGGAGGGCTGTAATGGATGTCACTGCTAACGTATTGACCTGTGAATCAATGATTTACTGTATACTGATATTTCTGTTTGTAGACATTCAGGGGGGATAGCATCGAAGGAATTAATACCATAGTTCACAGGTGCAGTGACAGATCCAGGATCTTTAGCGTAGGTGTGTGTGGGGGAGAAATAATTTTACAATGGGAGACATAAGTTTATGAATAAATATTTGAAAACATAATAATTTTCAAACACCAAAAACAAAAAGTAGTGTTATCCGATTTTTCACGTACATTTGAGTTGTAACCTTTTAGTATTTGAATTGACTTAATAGTATGGAAAACAATTTAAAAAGACTCTATCATAGAACTAACGAGAAAGCACTCAGAGGGTGCATACGTCTGCTAACGTCATTGTCAGGGGGAAGTAATTGTGCATGAATCCGTCCCAAAATTGAATCAATTCTTTCGTAGCCTACTATCAACCTCACCATAGGATTAAAAAAAAAATCCATTGGGAACTTTTGGAGATACAGTGCAGATAGTCAGGAGCGTATATATACAAACGTATGAAAAAATCTAATCCGAAGATATAAGAAAAAATGGTAATATTGATAGTTTTGCGATGAAATTATTCGTCCACATCATTCATATATATATATATATATATATATATATATATATATATATATATATATCGATAAACATTATACCACTTAAATTTATAGAGTATAAAAATAGATAGATAGATACGAACAACCCAAGACATACAGATAGATAATCATGTACGTATGATCTACACATTACATTTCCTTTTTTATGTCACTCCGAGTTTCAGATTTCTGTGAACTCGGAACAAACATTTTCATCATATCCTGCACTCATATAAACACCTGATAGAGGTTGAAAACATGAAATTGTTTAAAAAAATTGATAATACCCACAATTCAAAATTCACATGGAAACAGTTGCGTTCTCACTTTCTCCGTTCATTTGCCTTTTAAAGGAGTCCAGAGAATGAACAGAACGTAGGGGGGAAAAATTGAAAATATTGAAACAAAAATTCGAACATTGTCATTGATTTCTCGCCTATATATGTATGAAAAAAATCTCTCTAAATAAAATAGAAATTCTGGGACCCTCCACAAAATTCAACGGTCATTTTTTTACCCCTTCATAATTTTTTCCACAAAATGTTCCCTCTTCACTCAGCAGCGGATCGAGTGTACTAAGCTGTGTGATAAAGATGGATTTATCCCTTCGGGGGACTTGGTAGACTTGCATTCTGGCAAGGGAATCATCACAAAAACTTGAAGGAATAAAGTTCTGGTCTCGACCAGACTTGAAACTTGCAAGGATCACTGATGCATACATCAGAATCCAGGATTTCGTCACTGATCGTCATTATACATCGAGGGTTATTTCGTAAGGGACGTGACGCTTAACCTTAGATTAATGGAACTGTTGATAGATTTTAAATCTTTTTATCAAATAAAAAATCGCGTTATTGCTCTCAATTTGTTTTGATATTCAACTGACCTTTACAGTTGAATTTGGATTTGAAAGATCTTTCCATAATTATCTTTTGGGGTTTTTATTTACTTCAAACTGTTCTTCAAGTATCTCGCTTGGATTCTACTGATACAAATTGAGAGTAAGTACATAAAGATTGCTTAATATAAGTAGAATGAAACGTTCTTTTGATTATTTGTACAACCTTAGAATAAGCACATATTTTTTCATTTTAGAACTTAAAACCCGATGGACATAATTTATGAGTAATTACATTAAGGTTTATCTAATTCAGATAGAATTAGGATATTTAATGGATTGTAATAGATCTGGAAGGTAAATACAGGTAGTTTTATTTAATGTAAATCTACATGCAGATACATATATTTTTTCCAAATCATTCAGTCGTGTAAATTTTCCTGGTACAATGCACACTTAATAGTATTAAATGTCGTGATAGATCTCACGGTATAGTGTAAAGGAACAGATAGACTCTGTGCTAAAGTTGCATAAACGTCCGACTAAGATAAAGAGCAAATGAAACATTTGAGCTAGTGATAGGAAGGACTAAGATAGATAGATAGATAGATAGATAGATAGATAGATAGATAGATGGATAGGAATGAATTAGATGGATAGTTATATAGAAGACACTGAAATAGATCAGTAAATATGAATAGAACAAATTATATATAACGAGACTAATTGATAGATGGATGGATATGACCTGACTGGGATATTTAGGCATATATATATATATATATATATATATATATATATATATATATATATATATTTATATATAATGAGACAGAAAGACGGATAGATAGTCAGGCAGATACATATGAGTTATACAGACAGATACATATGAATAGCATGAGATGGATAGATAGATACTGAGCTTTGTTGGTTTTCCTTTTCTTACGTATCAAATTATCCAGTCAGACGAGTAAATACTCCAAGTACATTAATCATATCAAATGCCGAGATAGATCTCACGCTATAGTGTAATGGAACAGATAGACTCCGTGCTCCAGTTGCGTGAACTTCATACTAAGACGAGAAGCAAATTGGGCGTTTGAGCAAGGTATAAGAGGGACTGAGATAGATAGATAGATAGATAGATAGATAGATAGATAGATAAATAGATAGATGGAATATATTGAGATAGATTCATAAGTAGGGAGAGACGGATTGATAGGTCAATAAATATGAATATAATGAAATTGATCGATAGGTAGAGAGATATGGAGTGACTGAAATAGATATAATCAGTCTGTGATAGATAGATAGATACATAGATAGGTAAATAGATAGATGGATATAAACAGACGAATACATAGACAGACCCAGAGATATGAAGATAATGAGACAGACAGACGGATAGGCAAGCAGATACATATGATTAATCTGAGTTATACAGACAGGTACATAAGAACAAATGAGATGGGTAGATAGATAGACACAAACAGTGATATAGTTATGAACAGATAGATAGATAGATAGATAGATAGATAGATAGATAGATAGATAGATATTGAGAATGAAATAAATAGATATGAACGTATTGAGATTATTTGATAGATAGAGGCATGAAAAGGTGAGGTCCATGGAATTTTATTCTGTATGCCATTCTTCGCTAGTAAATTAATGCTAACTTTATGGGGCAGCATATTATCTTGCCGAGGATAACCAAGCTCATGCAAAGCGTGTAAAGAGCCCAAGCTAGATGGGAAAAGTAGGACATATTTCAAACTGTTCGGTAAGTATCAATGCTAAATACATATGACTGATTTATGGGCATATATATGTATACGTTGTGTCCATTAAGGTGTTTCGTATTTGGGTTAAAATTTTAAATACAAAGGTCGCCTCCTATAATGCTTTCATATGATGTGAAATAACTATACGAAAATCTTTTCTATTTACCAATGATATCAAGAGTATGCTCATTTTGAATATGATTAACCGATATGCGAAGATTGATATTTTGAACAAATGGGACAGTAGCATTTCTCTTCTGAATGGCGCTGACCGAATCATCTTGCCCTACAAATGGCCGACCGACCAGATAGCAGATTTTTTTTACTCGTGTTTCCTGGTCACTCCAGGTAATGTTTTCGGGGCTACAACCTTTAAAATTTGTACGAGTACACCACTAGGCACCATCTGAAAATATGTATATATTTTTTCAAATTAATACTTTTTAGTGTTTCAAAGATTTCGACTTTTTTTTAATTAGTTGATTTAGGATAAGAGATTTATTTTTTGATGATTTTTGATAGTCCTTTTTCAGCGTTTAGATGAATTTACTTTGAGATCTATCTTTTAGAGATAATTCTCGATTATCTTTTAGATGATTAGTTCAGGCACACATGCGAGCAACGATGATCCATTTATACAAGGTACACGTATTCATCTTTCTCTTTTTTTTTATTCACAATGCAAAATTGAGATGCAATTTGATTTAAAATGTAATTCTGAAAGAGTATTCTTGTGCTGCCTTTCTGGTTGCTATGGTGGTTCTTTCAAATGAAAGAAAAACAAGTGAAAGAATCTTAAATTAATATTTCTAAATTGATTCAATAAATATAATCATTTGTTATAGATTAATGATATCAACAATTATTACGGTTGATTATTTCCTGATTAATTGAGAATGACTGCCGAAATAATTGAATAGTAGATTTCCTGTTAAGCCGAAATAGCTATAGGTATGAAGTTTGTAAATATATGAACAGAAATTTAAAATGTTTCGTTTAGATAGCTTTTGGATGATTTTCGATAGTTCTCAATGGAATTCAGTAAAATCTTTTTGAATAGTGGACAAGAGAAATTGGAGCAGAGCCTGGAACTTTTCACATCTACCTTCTTTGAATTGTAGCTGTATTTATACCACACAATATCTCCGAATGTTCTCAATGAATTTCGGTAAAATTTCGTGAAAGGGAGTGCAATGCGCTGAGAATGAAGTGTTCGCATTTTTGAGTGGATTCAGGATTTTTTCATAGCCAACTCTCCTGCATTGTAGCTATATGTATACGACACGATATCTCCAAATGTTCTCAATGGATTTTGTGAAAAAGTGGGGAATTGTAGTAGCGGTTGCATTTCAGTGTGGATCCGGTAATTTTTCACAGGCACCTTTCAAATATTTTGTGTGAAATGAATTATGTTGAAGAAATACTTTTACTAAAACACAAGTTTTTAAAAATAATTTTGACAGTGGAAATTTCTATTGACGTTGTATATATCCTGCTTAACTGGATCCTTCTTTTCTGTCCATCATACAAAACTTCGACCTCGATGTATTTTGATTAGTTCCTTTGGTTTCATTGAATAAGCATTTTTCCAAAAGACGTATCCCCAAGAAGGGCATTCAATATATGATGTATCTTCATTGCAGAGCTGGACCCTCAATTCCCATCCATTGTGCAAAACTTTGTCTCCAAAGGGTTAGGGTTTCCAAATTTTCCTTTATTTTTGTGCAGTTCTATTCATCATCATTATCATTAGTCTTTTATCGTCCGTCGTTTGACATAAACTTTCCTTAGGATTCGCCACATCTTTCTATCGTGGGCATCCCAGGGCCAATATTTTTTGAACCTGTCCTATTTGCCCAGTCATCTCATATTCTGCCAGCCTCTCTCAGCATATGATCTTTGAGGGTCGTGATGTCCATCAGTTGTCTGCCATTCTTGCAACATGACCAGCTCTTTGTCATTTGAGTGTCCTAATAGTTTCGATGATGTCTTGGACTCCTGTTTTCTTCCAGATATTTTGTACTGTCTCGTGGTCTGTCTCTTGAATGCTGCATAACTCTCAGTTAGTCGGTCAGTTTTTCGGTTAGGTCCAATGTTCAAGCTCCATAGGTGACTATCGGGATAATGTATTGGTTGCATACTCATCTTTTTAGGGTTATTCGGATCGTCTTGTTCTTAAAGGTTGAGCTTTTTCTTCCGAATGCTTGCCATCCTAAAGTGATTCTTTGCTTGTTTTCTTCCTATTTTGAGGACGTCATTGAGATTCGTTGTCTTAGGTAAATGTAGCGGTTTTGCGTTTCCGATTTTGATCGTGGTACATTTATTCTTGGAACGCTTGTTGTACAAAATCTTTGTTTTGTTGAAGTTCGTGTGGAGGCCAACTGTTTTACTTTCTTCGTTCAGTACATCTAGCATTAGTTTGAAGTCGTCGGGGTTCTCTACAGAAGGACGATGTCGTCTACAAAACTGAGGTAACATGGGGATTCTTTTATTTTCTGAGTCTAGATTTCTGAAAATCATCCTGATGCAGGCTGTAATGAGATCTGGTGAGCTGCTATCACCTCATCTTACCCCTTTTGGGAGCTAAAAAACCTCTGAGCCAATATATAATCTGATAAATGAGCTACTGTGATTGTATATATGTTGAAATACTCTGACATATACGGGGTTTACACGTTGTCAGGTTATAGCATCAATGACATTGGGGATTTCTACTGAGTCAAAGGCCTTCTTGAAGTTTATAAATGCTCTGGCAAAAAGCATTCTCTCTTTTAGTCGATGAATCGAATGATCAAGTAGCTTCTTCTAAAAACTGCTTCTTCCTGCGATTGGCTTTCGTCTAGTATTTTTGTGATTCGTTTGATGTTAGATTGGGTGAAAAGTTTGTAGATGCAGTTGAGTAGACTTATTGGTCTGTAGATGTTGTATCTCGGGTTTCTTTTTTCATGTAACAGCATTGCGATTGCAAGGTTCCAATCTTCTGGGACTTCGTTTCAGGCATAAGTTGAATAAAATGACTAGTTTCTTTGTGATGATCTTACCAAATTTTTGAGTAGGTCGATGGTGATGTTATCTGGTTCAGGGATCTTTCCCTTTTTTGTTTATTTGATGGCTTGTTTCATTTCCCAAGATGTAACTCATTGGAAGTTCTCAAACTGATTGCTCGTGTTTTGCACATCCTGTTCGTTGTTTTGTGTTCATTGTTTAGAGGAATAGAGTTTTTGGTAGAATCCTCAGGCACCCTCGGTAATTTGGTCCCTGTCTGTTAGGTTTCTATTTTCTTTGAGTACTTTAATTATTTGTTTCTGTTCTGCGTTGGAAGGATTGTTGATAACTTTGAAGCTCTGACTTTTTTCCTAGAATTGTTTCGAGAATAGCTGTCATATATCTTCTTTTGCCTTCTCTTGGTTTCTTCTTGATGGTTTGAATTCGTTCTGTTGCTTCAGTTTTCTCTCTTCAGTGGTTTGAGATTCCTGCATTTTCTCATGAAGTTCTTAGCTTCATCTGAGATTTTACTTATGGTCTGTGGCCTCTTTGATCCAAACAGAGCGGTGACTTCGATTAGAGGGCTGTTAATCTGTTGTTGAATGTCGTTCTCTTCTGGTTAGATCAGGAATTCGTATCTGCTTTTTAGCCCAAACTTGAAGAATCGAGTAAACTCTTTTGGTACCTTTCGCGGATGCAGTTTGATATGGAACATTTCCCTGCCTTTTCGGTCGGTATTAATTCGAATTTTTTTTTTATCTCACCGTTCTGTGGTCACTTCTTACGTTGACTTGATTTCAGAGCTGGATATCTTTGATGGTGTCGCTACTGTCCGCAACGATGTAGTCTATTTTGTTCTTGATTTCATGGTTGGGGCTCTCCCATTTTTGTCTTTTTTTTTCTTGAAGAAGATGTTCATGATTCTGAGTCTGTTCATGGTCGCAAAGCTTACAAGGTCTCCTCTTCCCTCGTTCCGTACTACATATCTGAACTTGCCGATGCTGTGTTCATTTCCTTGTGCTACCTGTTTGTTGAAGTCTCCCACGATGACATTGAAACATTTTCTGGAGTAGGGAGTTCAAGTCATCGCAGAAGTTGTCTCTGGTGGACTGCAAAGTGGGTGCATAAACTTGGATCATATTCAGTTTGTACCCCTTTGAGAGTTGTGACACCGGCTCTGCGGCCAGAGACAGCTTTGAAGCCAACTATATTGTCTAAGTTCCCTATTGATGAAGAAATCTACTCTACTGTTTTCTTTCTCATTTTCGTTCTTGTAAAGATTATACAAAGCAAAAATACTTATTTCATATATTGGTACAGGCATCTTCCATCATAACACGGTTTTGCATTCCAAGATATAGCCCAGTTATACGAAGGAAATGACTTGACATCGAGCTTAATGGCCGGCGAAGATGACCTTTGAGCGAGTTCAAAATAATAAATGTGTTTGCTTGAGGAATTATGTACACGTTTTTCAATGAGAACAACCTAATTTTGTGACGAGGTTCTTCCAATTGGAAGAGCAATAATATCTTTTTTTGAAATTTGCCACAAATTTTTCGCGCAAGGAATGTTTTTCCAAATAAAGTGATAATAGTATTTTCTAAGGTGCGTTCTAAATATCAGTAGTCATCAGTTGGCAAAGTCAGCCCTAGGTCCCGGGTGCCCTGGTCAGACTAAACTTAAATGCCCTTTATGATTTCATCTTATATTGCAAAAAAAATATGCTTTTCTATTTCTGACTGTTTTAAAACTGTTTGATTTATTGAATTTTCCATTTATATTCAGAAAATCCTACTTTCTCAGATCAATGGGGAGCGCCCTCCTGATAGTGGTGCGCCGACTGACTTCAATTGGCCCCGTGTTTTAGTCGGCCATATAAGGAGGGTTTTCACTTGGTAAAATGAATAAATAGAGGTTCATATGTGACCATATAGAACGTGGTTTTCATTATTAGAATGCACGCATCTGTGAATGTTTCCAAACCCCCTAAAATAGTGATGATGGTATGTTAGGCTGAGTTAGGAGAGGTGGGAGGTATAGAAGTCTGGGATGCTTGTGAGAGAGACAAGGAAAGGGAGAGAGAGAGAGAGAGAGAGAGAGAGAGAGAGAGAGAGAGAGAGAGAGAGAGAGAATGTGCTCTATAACGGCTTGCTGCAAACAAATGCTGAAAACTATTTTGGCGTTTCACTTTTTTCACGGATAAGAAAAACCTGACATGAAGCGAACTTTCAAAAACTGGGCATACCTGTATTACCAATCGCTTTCAACAACTTAATTTCAGACCTTTCCTTTAAATTCCATCTATTGTTATCAGGGTTGGCGCAAGACGAGATTTAAAATTTGCGTTGTATTTCAACGACTTTTTTTTCAGTATAGAGTACGCCCCTCGCCTTTTTGCATCCTAGGCAACCCCCAACGTTCGCCTATTGAACGGAATAGCCTTGATTATTATACCTGGATTAATGAGCAGCGTTTGAAACCAACTGTAATTACCGTGTTTATCTCCCCTGGATGTCCTAGAAATGCAATCTTGTTAAAGTTTGTCTAAATCAATAAATCCTCAAGTTGATCTTATGATAACAAGTTCTTAATGGCTTACTGATGTTGCCAACCATTATGAAGGATATCGATCGTTTCGAGGTCAGTCGTCAATTGAATTTGATCCTGAGCGGGAAAAATCTGTTGGGACACTTGTAACTCTCTCACATGTCATAAGTAGTTAACTTAAATCATACAATGAGAACGGTCGTTATTTTCGAAGCTCTTAGGAGACAACTATTTCCAACAGATGTAATCAAAATGTGATTGTCTCTCGAAAACTGTCATCAAAAATGTCACCCAGACCGTCACCATAGGTTTATTCTTATTTATTTTTGTATATAAAGTATTATAATTCATTATTTCTAATTCTTGTTACTGTTTGAATTAATCATACTTTTTTTAAAATTCTGATCTGCGCTGTTGATTTAGTTACCCACTGCTAAAAGGTATACAGCTTAATTGTGATAAAAAGCAACGACGAATAAGATGAAGGTAAATAGTAGCAAAAAATTAAAGGGAAGACCCAGTCCAACGATACCATTAAAGCGTTTCCGTTCCAGAGCCGCTAAATAATCTACTTAATATAGTTTAATCAGGGGTAGAGCCTAGATTTTTAATTTACCACGTAACTGATAAATAAATAGAAACTATTATGAATAAAGTGGGATACATCTTACTTATATTAGATGAAAAACAAAAAAACAATATTTTGTTTTAAGGTTCTAAGGTCTTACTTTTTACTTGGGATGATTCATTTTCTCTGTTGTTTTGTTTTTTCATTTATTGGATTCTTTGTTTAAATACTATTTCTCAAAAAGATTGCCGACTATTCTGTGTCTGGGCCCCAGGATCTGCACTCGTAATCTTTGGACAATTTTGCACGCTTATTAAATGAATAAATTATTTTTTGTTAACAACAACTGTTTCCCCCTTGTCTCACTGACTCCTATTTTTTCTCTATTGTTAATAATTTTTATGATAACTTTTTATCCTCAGCTTAATATTTCCACTTGCTTTTCCTTTAAAACCGGCTTGATGAACATAGGTGTGTAACAGAATATTCTATTCACTTCACTTGCTACAAAGCCTAATACTATTGATACTACTGTTTCATTCATTCGTTCCTAAAGAAATTAGTATAGATAACCTTTTTTTTATTTTTTATCGCTAAATTTATGGACAATGTTGTACATGTTAGATATCCAAATAAAATAATCCAATTTCTTTTTAAAAATTATTCTTCAACACCATTTTTATAGGTACGATGAGATATCGATGATAAGATAAACTTGAGAGTAAAACTACTTTTTCCGATCGAAATTCGGTTAAAAAACTATTTATCCATAAAAAATGGTGTCGAAAAATCATTTTAAAAAGTGATTTATCGATTAGGATTTAGATTTGTCTTTTTCTGTTTAATTCTGTTTTCTGTCACATTTTTAATCTTACGTTGATTTTCAAAAAATCAAATATCAAAGGTCTTTAGAATACTTCAAAAATTAAATTTTCATTGCTAGATTTTTGGACATCTCTGTATGTATCTTTTTAAATATTCAAATGAATCAAGACACTTTTTTTCTTATGAATGTTTCTGAAAATATTTTAAAAAATGAATCGATCCTTCAAATGGAAAAGAAACTATTAACGAAGAAAAATCTCTGTATTTAGCGCCAATCGCTCAGACTACAGTATATTCAAAGGACGGACCGAGACACCTGGGATAGCCTGGTTGTTAGTCTTGTGAAACTACTATTGATCAACATGTGCGGTCTGGAAGGTATCAGCACTTGAATGACGTTGCTCTTTCGGCAACGCTGAACCGGTGATGCTTCGAAGTACTTAACCGAAAATAATAATAACAATAATAATAATAATAATAACAACAACAGCAACAACAACAACAACAACAATAATAATAATAATAATAATAATAATAATAATAATAATAATAATAATAATTAAAAAAAAAAATGATAAAAGTTCCTTTCTGTTTTTTTCCCCTGACCAGTGCATCCTCCTGATAGTCATTTAATGAGCTGAAACATAGAACCTAACCAAGAGACAAGCCCGCAAACTGAGAAGCATGCAACGTGTGCATGAGAGAATCATGCTCAACCTCATATGGAGAGATCACAAGACAGCATCATAAAATCCTCTAGAAAACTCAAATGGCAATGGGAAGGTCATGTTGCAAGAATGAAAGTCAGCCGATGGATATTACTGCTCACAACATGGATCCCCACAGACCACATGCGAAGCCGAAGCCGACAAAAAAACAAGATGAAGAGATGTACTAGAAATCAGAAAATACTAGCTCTGCGACGCCCATGATAGAGAGATGTGCCAGATCTCGGGGAAAGTCTATGTCCAACGACGAACGTTAAAAGATGATGATGATAACTGACTAGCAATCACGCGAACAAATAGCACCAGTAAAACTAGAGGACTAGAAATTTATTCCTTATTTTACGTAGAATTTTTTTTTCATGAATAGGGTCTTAGGAAGGATTTGTAATGTAAGTTTGTGCTTAATTGGTACCTTAGAAATACAATTGTGTCAATACAATAAAGTATTGACACTTTCTTGTTTTGAAAAACTGATGGGCAAATTTGAATTTACATGGACATGAATGTATATTCATGTCATCTTTGATTAAAACTAATATGAAGCGAGCTTGCGTATTTTTGGGTTGTATACGTTTTATTGAAGACTTATGCTCTCTTAATGCAGGAAGAGAATTCGAAAATCATTTAGAAATTTATACCTCAAGGATCTTGAATTCAAACATGACCATAGAAGAATGCAAGCAATGTTCCTAGATGTGTATAGTACTTGACCGTAGAGTAGAGTAGAGAGATGAGCAATTTTAGTGCACTATTTCGGACATTACCTTATCAAGCGTCGTTAGCTCAATGGGTAAAACGAATTGGCGTTGAGATTGCTTCCTGGTGTACGTGGGTTCTAATCTCACACACCGCTCATTTTCTTCATTCATTTACGTGATAGGCTGTTCGATGCATTACTTGGTTAACACCGGTGTCAGACGAAATATGTTTTCCAATAAAATTTCTCAACGATTATCACATGCACACACACACACACACACATATATATATATGTGTATGTGTGTGTATATATATATATATATCAATATCAATATCAAAAGTTGCAGTAATCGTCTTCAGTTGGAATAGATGTAGGAATGGTATTTTACTACCATTTACCTTTATATTAATCGTTCAGTTGCTTTATTGTGACTCGGTTAATATGTTTCCTGATAAAATGTCTGTATGATTATAATATATATATATATACATATATAAGTTGCAGTAATCGTCTGCAGGAATAAAAGTAGGGATGGTGTTTTATTACTATTCACCTTAATTTTTTAGTTGCTTTTTATTGCAACTTTGATAAAGGCTGTCAATCTACGGCAGTGAGTCAACACTGCGGAAGGGAAATGAAGAAGAAGATCCCGGTGAGACTCAATCTCATGCTCCGCTTTGCCACAGGGAATCCTGGTCAAGATGAAGGTAAATTGTAGTAATAAATCTATTCACACAAAAGCCATACACGCAAATTAGTATGTTTAATTGTATAAGTATGTGTAGAATTCTGTCCTGTTATAACCTGACATTCATAATGAATCTGTCCAAGTGAAGTACATTAACAAAGCTTATACGACAATTCAAGGGATTCAGAATGAGCCTGTTAACGATGAAAAATACGTCACAGAAAAGCTGGTCATCTGAAACTAAATTGTCATGAAATATGATATATTTTTAATGAAATAAGTTTCTTCCAATGATTTTTCCCCATGCAGTACAATATCAGTAGTGGCCTTTCTTTACATAACATTTTGATGATAGATAGCTGATGAGATAAAAAGCGGTTTACATAGATAGATGGATAGATAAAAACAGATTGAGATAGAAGAATACATACATATAAAGACAGATAGATAAACAGATAGGAACAGATCGAGATAAATATATAGAAACATGATCAGATAGATAGATGCAATAAGCTGGATTTACACATATAAAACTTATTCAGATAGACAGATGAAAATACATTTAGACAAATACGTAGAAACAAATTCATATATATATACATATATATACACATATATATATATATATATATATATATATATATATATATATATGTGTGTGTGTGTGTGTGCATGGTAAAACTACGGTTCAATGGACTGATAGGGTCGTCCGTTAAGAGCAAATGTCCGTTAAATGGATTGAAAGGGCATTTTCCACCTACTTTGTATTCTGTTCAGATCCAAATATTTCAATGCAAAAATAGCTTTAATACAAAACAGAAATGTAGAATGAATGTCTATTGAGATCATATGGAAAATAAACATTTCGAATTTGATGAGCTGGAATATATAGAATAACGTTGGAAAAATGAATGAATAATTTAGCATGAATTTACTTTGCAAATTGACTCCCCCATTAAAACCTATTTAAGAGGGATTTTAAAAAATGACATTATTCTAGACATAATAAGGAGTAAATATTCAAACTTTCTGCCCTTTAGCTCCATTGGTGCAACCTGTTCTTGAGATACATACATATAAGGGCAGCCAACCTGACTAACCTGAAAACTAAAGAAACCTATGTTGATATTTTAGGTTGATTGTCCCTCATAAGACACAATACCTTATCTACTAAAAATCTTACTTCTATAATGAAGTTCTCTTGGTCATATATCTTTGATCTTAGACTCTTCCACTTAGAAGTAACAATTTTGGTGTTAAAAATATCTCCTATTAACGATATAAAACACAGGACACTTCCACTGAAACGAGTTATTTTACTTTCTTCCCTAAAAATACACAAAATACAGCTAGTCCTCGCTTTTCGAAAGTTCGCTTTACGTAAAAAAGGTAAAAAGAGAAAACGACGTTCTGTTTTGCAGTGAGCCACCATAGTTTCCTGTACCTCCCACCTCCACAAACCTTGATGACCCAGCCTAACATACCATTCTGACCATTTTGGGAGTTTGCACAAACTTTTTCCAATGTAAATAATAGTAGTAACTTCTTTGCTTTACGCCATTTAGACTTGTGAAATGCTTTTACTTTCGAATAGCGAGGTAAACTGGTGTATAAGTGAAACATTTCCTATGCATAAACTATAAAATGTGGACGTTGCACCCCACCATTCCTATCATCTGATAATTAAGTGTGTCAAATGAGTGATGAAGTCAACAGGTGAGACCGTACATAACTGCTTGAGCTGACGTAACGTTCGGTGCGAATTTACAATACCACCACAAATGGCTAACAAAACAAATATATAATAAGCGTTTGGCTCGAATATTTGATTTGCATGTCATGCACAGAAGATGTTTCTTTGATGATCGACAAGAGACATCCGGTTTCAGTTCAATAAATATTAGCTACATTCCCAGATGGTGTTACTTTGATAGGAAGCGTAAGGGATCCAGGGGTCAATCATGGGAAAACTACAGTTGAAACTGTTGTAAGGCTTCGAGAAGCTTTTAAGGAAAGAAAAATCTTTAGGTAAAACACGTTTGACAATCATCGTACGAGATTGACAGTCGCCAGATGTATAAGTCAGCGTACGAGCAGTTTTTAGTCAGAAGTTTTTTGAGGCTGCTCAAGAAATCTAATAAAATAAACGAAGCATCAGAAATCAGAAATTTTACTCCATTTGAATGAATTGCCCTCTTTTGTGACTCTAGAATTATAGAAATTCATATATAAGATTGTATTCGCGTTTCAAACGTTGTAAAATGCTACTTAAAGATCGACCACGATCCAGCCGACCTTCTACAAGCCGAAATGACAAAATCTTGATGATGAGATATCTGAGATGATTTACTCGCGTTAGATTTCATGAGAACAGAAGTTTTGAAAATGAACCACGTTTCTGCATAACTTATCTCCGTTTGCTTACAGAGGATCCAAAGGAAATATGAGTGTGTTTTACAATTCAAAGAACCAAGATCAACTGAACCACAGTTCATATCCAACGATGAGACTATAATTCCAATTACACTGGTCAACAACAAAGGCATGTGCTGCGTTGTACCTAGTTTCAAATACTGATTTTGAAAACGTTATCCTTTTTCTTTGTACAACTTCACAACGAGGCAAAAGGTATTTTAGCACATATACCCATATACAGCATCATAGTGGATATAAACATTAACGTGTTTTGCCTGTCCTTCTATTTAAAATCGTCTTTTGTTACATAGTAATTTTACTTTTCTGTATATAAAGTTTACGAATCTTGTTTTGATTAAACCTTCGCTTAAATCTCTTCATATAAAACAGAATTGAAAACTGAATATTTCTGCAGCCCTCCAAAACGAGATGTACCACAGTGAAAATTGATATAAAAAAGATATATTGCATCCTTGACAAGAAAAAAAGTTCAATTTTGTTGATCAGTGTAATTTTTTGGTTGACCCATCATATATAAGAAGAGACTGAGCCTGCAAGATTGATTTGGAAAGACTTGTATACATCTATTGACATTTCAGCAAATATATACAAACGTGAATAGAGATCGAACAAGAGACGAACGGACAGTTCAATTGATCAGAGTTCGTATTCGATAAACTTTGATTCGGATTTGAGCCAAGATTCATTTTAGGGAGTAACTTTTGGAATCGAATGTCGCAGCATTTTCGACACCAACTCACCAACTAGGATGGGTATTCGTAGATAGAAAAAAAACTGATAAAGTTGCTGAATACCTGGATAGATAGATAGATAAAAAGATAGAGTCGGATTTAGATGGATAGATGGATTGATGGATGGGAAAAAGATTTACGTGGGAAAATATAAACGTATTAAGACAGATAGGAACAGATTCAGAAAAATATATAGAAGCGTGATTAGTTTGATAGACGCATAAAGACGGATTTACATGTATGGAAACTTATTCATATAGACTGACAGATGAAAATATATTTAGACAGATATGTAGGAATGAATTCATATATATATATATATATATATATATATATGGTAAGCTAACGGTTCAATGGACTGATAGGGTCGTTCGTTAGATGCAGATGTCCGTTAAATGGATGGTCACCGGAGATAGGGCATTTTTTAGTCTCTTTGTACTCTGTCCTTGTTCAAATATTTCAATGCAGAAACAGCTTTAATACAATGTAGAATAAATATCTATTGAAATCATAAGAAATATAAACATCTCAAATCTGATGTGCTGAAATACACAGAAGAAACTTGGAAAAATAAACAAATGAAATATGCTTCGTGAAATGTTCCGCTGTATTAGTTGGTTCGTATATTTTTTCATTGAGTTTCAAATGTTTTTTCGAGCTTGAATTCATCATCATCATCATCATCATCATCATCATCATCATCATCATCATCATCATCGTTCTGTTAGCGTCCGTCGTTTGAAATAAACTTTCCCAAAGATCCGCCAGACCTCTCTATCATGGGCATCACTGAGCCAATACTTCCTGAACTTATCTAAATCGTCACGCCATTCTACTTTCACAGCCTCGCATCTGATCTTGTGAGGCGTGAGGTCCAGCAGTTGTCAGGCATTCTTATAATATGTCCAGCCCATTGCCATTCGAGTTTCCTAACAGTTTCTTTCATTTCCGGTCCCCTGTCTTTTGACTGATTATACTGTGCTGTATAATGATGTCTCCATGTGAAGTCGAGCATGATTATCTGGTGCATGTCGGATGGTTCTCAGTTTGAGTGTCAATCGTTTGGTTAGGCTCCATAAGTGACTATCGGTCGGAAAAATCAGTTGTATACCTTTCTAGTTAGGACTTCTGGGATTTTCTAGTTTTTGGAAGTCGAGCTTGCTCTACCGAATGCTTGCCAACCTTATGTGATTCTTCACATTATTTCTTCTTCTTTCGATGACTTCAGGGAGATGCGCTGTTCTAGGTAGATGTAGTGGACTGCTTTCTCCAGCTCTGCATTTTGCATTTTGATCGTTGCTTTCAGCATGTTTGTTGAACATTAAATTTGTTTTGCTGAAGTTCATATTGGGGCGAACTTTCTTACTTCCTTCATTTGGTTTGTCTTACATTATTTGGAGTTTGTTAAGATTCTTCACGAAGAGTAGATTGCTTACGAATATGCCCAGGGAGGTATTTTTATTAAATGAATGATTTATAATGATAATGACACCTGTTTTCTGGATTTTTATTGAAAACGAAATCCAAGAGAAATATACCTGAATCATGAAAAAAAAAAAGGAAAAGATAAATAAAGGGATAGTTTTCATTTGATAACAATTTCATTTAATTCAAACATAAAAGAATATTTAGATGACAAAAACAAACAACCAAAACTGATTATTAAGATAAGACTTGATTAAAGAGAAAATTACATATTCTAAAAGTTCTACTGATACACAGTCGTGCGTTAATGCCATACGGATCATTCACACATTGTGAATCTGTAATGAATGATTCCACAGACAAGAAAGCATTTATTAAATAACAAAGCGTGTTGACGACTGGGACATTTTACACCAAAAGTGAAAGTGACACTATTGTTGATTATTTTGTCTGGATTATGAAATTATTGAAAACTGTTGACTTACTTTCATCAAACAAACTAGATTTTTAATGGATCTGCTAAGAATGGATTCGGTATCTGACTTCAAAGATATTCCCAAGCAAAGGTTTCGCTTGAAATCCAGTTTATTGATCTCAAGTGAAAAATAATGAAAAATATGAAAAAAATATTTTTCTTAAGAAATCTGGTTTTATTTGGTCGACCTTCCAACTTTCAGCTAGATTTATTGCTAAAAATCTCAGATTTTATATTTTGAGTTAGTTATGAAATGGAATTAAATCAGCTAGACATTTCTTTTTAATTTACCAAAAATTGTTTTTGATCAAACAGAAAAATTCGAAATCCCTAATTGCACGCATGCGCATTGTATTTGCAGTAGAAACGTCTGCTAAATCCAAAAACGGCACATATATGTACTAATAGCCGCCGGCCTCTAACTTTGCAAAGTTTTGGACAAGTTGTCTGTTATTTGTAACGAGTGAAAGATCAAAATAAAATAGAAATGAAATTCCGCCGTCAATTTCTCAGGAATTCAACAGTTGGTTATAATTAACAAGTGTTTTTAAAAAATAACAAGAAGCGAAAATAGTCCATCGGATAACACAAGGTCTGTCAAGCGAGATCGCTTTATTGTTTGCATATTTCTCAGTGTTAACTTCTTCAATCTCCTTTTGGACGGTACAAAACATTTCTTCTCGGTTTGGTGATAACTTAACAAGAACTCATATTTCACCAACAATCCCCATTGTATCAACAAGGATTTTACATTCGGATGTGATAAACTTTATCTTTTATTGCAGAAATTACCAAAGTAAAGACGCTCCTTATTTGAGACGTCAGTGTTTCTATTATTTATTAGTAGAAATTTTCTCTTATCTCCGACAACTGTTTTTTGAAAATGGATTTGCCATGATTGTTAACAATTCATTTTGATTATCTATATAAGTGCATTTTTCTTTGCCTATTCGACTGCTTAATTATCTTTCCAGGAGATTTGAACCATCGTTTGCCCGTAATTTTATAAACTTTGTAAAGGTAACGTCTTTCAGGGTTTTGGCTTCTTGAAACACCATCCTTTGTTTGCTAAAAAACTGCTCAAATTCCATAACTTTAATAAAGTATTTCTTTATCTCTTGTCATTCTCTCTGAGTCTTGGTATTCCCCATTTCAATTGGGTTGCCATATTTAGAAACAAAGCTAGAATGGTAACAGAGGGTAGTTTTATGACATTGTGGTGCTTCGCAGTCGATTTGGTAAAACGCTTTGCTAACGTACGTGGAGTCTTCATCCTTATCATTTAGAAGATTTCCCCCATTTTCTTGGACCATACATCTTACTGTCATAAAGAAACCAATGAAATGCTTAAAATCAGCTAGACTGACACTACCTTCCTTTCAGTTTGGAGGGAAATGCTTTTGTTGGTTGATAAGGTTGCTTTATGCAATCCAATAAATCTTGAGTTTTGAACCTTATATATATATATATATATATATATATATATATATATATATATATATATATATAGAGAGAGAGAGAGAGAGAGAGAGAGAGAAATATCTCGATCTAAATGCCTACATATTGATTGGTATAGATAGATAGAATACATGGAACATTATTCGACTGCATGATTGATCGACCAAAGAAAAGAATTAATTGCACAGATCAAATAAATTAAATATAAAATCCCCTTTGTTATCAATAAATCTCGGTGAAGCTAAACTAGTACAGATGGTTAAATTTGACCAGTGGTCACTAAAGATTATAACCAACCATGCATAAGTAAGAACAAAAGAATATTTGATGTTCGCCATTTGATGAACATCGCCTTCAGTTGAATGGATAGGTCAAAAGGGGTCATAGATTTTGGCCAGCGTCTTTCATCTTGGAGTGTTTATCGATGCCGACAAACGATATTAATGGGTGGTGGACGAAGCGATTGCTGGAATCGTTTACTTACCACAACCTGACATGACATCTATCTATCTGTTCCAGTTCTTCAATATCTATCTATCTATCTATCTATCTATATACATATCTATATCTATATCTATGTATCTATGTATCTCTCTCTCTGTCTCTGTCTTTCTCTCTGTCTCTCTCTCTGTCTCTCTCTCTGTCTCTCTGTCTCTGTCTCTGTCTGTCTCTCTCTCTCTCTCTCTCTCTATATATATATATATATACGTATCTTCTGGTGTTTACAGCTGAGCATATACCTTCCCCAAGATTTGTTAGACCTCTACATCGTGAGTGTCGTAGGGGCCAGCACTTTCTGAAATAATATAGTTAGTCACCACATATCATTTTCTGTCGATTGCATATGATCACTTGGGGTCCACGTTGTGAGTCCTGCCATTGTCTGACCTTCATGCAACATGGCCAGCCAATTACCATTTTAGTTTCTCTGATATCTGACAACTGTTTTCCCTCTAATATACTGTGCTGTCTTATGATCTGTCCGTGTGATGTTGGATGTGCCTTTTCCTGTGCATGTTGCGTGGTTCTCAGCCTGACGGTCAAACTTTTGGTTAGGTTCCATTTTTCTGTTTTATAGCTGACTATCACAATGTTGGCGTTTGTTGTATGCCATTATTCCTAAAGACTATTGTTTTTTCTTGTTCATGAAGATTGAGTTGACTGTACCAGAATCTTGCCAGCTTAGAGTAATCCTTTATTTGATTTTTCCTTCTTTTAAGGATTTCATGGAGATTCGTTGTCCTATCTAGATGTAGATGTCAGCTTTCTCCAGTTCTGCATTTTTAAAATTTTTATTTTTGTGCTTTTGTCCACGACAAGTTTGTTGAACTTGACATTTGTGATACTGACGTCATGTGAAGACCACTTGCTTTCCTCATTCAATTTGTTTCAATTGTTTCGGTCGAATCCAGTGTCAGGATCATTGTCCCATCTTTCGGAAATTCTATGGCTTCCTCCAAGATTCCTTTGGACATAGAAGGGTGGAAGTCCATGATGTCAAATTGTACAAAAGCACAAGTATTTTTCTTCTCAATGTTGCTAAACCAGGTAGTGGCCTCATCAGTGTTTATCGATTGGTTTAACTGTAACAGTTATTTGATATTGTAGTTTGTCTTCTAATATTTTCTTCATAATATTTCCTATCCGCGATTTAGTAGGGTTAACAACTCTACTGGTGGGTTTGTTCACCAAATCCAGTTTGTGGTCCTTCATGAGTATGTAAGCATCTTTTTTTGTAGTTTTTTCACCCTATTACTGATGTTTAATGTGTCAGTGATGCCTTTTTTTCTCCTCACCATATTTGCTTTGAGATTGTTGTTCTTGGTGTTTGATTTTTTGTAGTTTTGGGTGATGTTGTTGGTTGGGGTTTGTTGTAGGTTTGATAGTTCATTTCATATATATTGTTACTCTTGTCTCCTTTCAGGAATATTTTGTTTGATTCGTTGGTTCATTCTATGTCTTTTTTAAGATCTTTTTTTTTTCTGACCCAGGCTCATACGTTTTTTTATAAATATGATGTCGGTCACAAGGAGATCCTGTTAGCATTTTTACAATAGTTTGTCATGTGGTGGGCTTTTTTCGTGTTTTGAATCCGGAAAAAATATTTTTCCTCGTTTTGTTTGCTTGGTTGGTTAGTGTAGAAAGATTTCTGCCTCATGCTTCTGAAGAGATCTTCTATTTTTTTCAAGTATTCGTATTTGGTACAGCGTTTGTTGGAGATGGGGATACCCTTTCAAAGAATGTCCAATATTTGATTTTTCATTTGTGTCGCTTGTAGAAATAATATCCATAAGGGTGCTCTTAGGCCAGGATCTCTATCATACTATACAAGATAGGAATGCAATATGATGTAATTTGATATCATACAATATCCAATGTATGAGCTCGAAATATAATGGAGTAAGGATTGGCTGTACAGACACGTTCATGTTTCTACCCTGTTTGATCTTATTTGAGCGAATAGTTCGATTTATTTTAGATTTCTATTTAGGACATTTGAAGCTCAACTCTAAATCAACTTAATGTCCGATGTTGAATGTATTGAGCACTTAATGAAATAAACCCATCATACATCGGATATTATATCATATTGCATTCCTGTTTTGTGTTGTGGTAGATCGTATATGTGTGTGTGTGTGTGTGTGTGTGTGTGTGTGTGTGTGTACAATCTCACGCTAAGATGTGTGTGTGTGTGTGTGTCTTTGAAAGGATACGGCGCCAACTTACAGGATAATTCAGACCAGGGAAAGATGACAATTGGCAATTTGAACCCCCATAACCCATTGAAGGAAGAAGTCATTCATTTAAAAAAAAAAGCTATCAATGGTTAGGATTTTCTCGAAGAAGGAAACCTAAAAGAAACAAGAGAGAAAGAAAATGATGTGCTTGACTTTTTTTTTGCTTTGGAAAGATGGTATACTTTGCTGTTTTTCAAGAATCTGATTTGTCATTTTGATTTGATTACTACAAAGAGTTGTAGTGATAGACCAACCCCCCGAAAAAAAACTCTTTTTATACTTGCCTCTGCAAGTTTTCTCCTGTAGCTGTCAAGTCTACTTTCCAGTTTTTCATAGAGTTGGCTACGGGTCTCACTGCTGCTTCACTAATCTTGAATATACTGAGGCATCCAAGTATTATCATTTAATTATTATTATCATTATTATTATTATTATTATTATTATTATTATTATTATTTGCAATCTCTCACCAGTTGCCTGGTGGTAACCGCTAGAGTCTGAGTGACAATAAGTCTCCTCAAGTCTCCAGCCCTCCTCTCCTAGTACTCATAGGTTGCAGTAATTCTGCGATTTACAGTTTCACACCGGTTGCCCAGTGGTTATCGCTGAAGGCTGAGTAACAATAAGTCTCCTCAGGTCTTCAGCTAACGTCTCCTCTCTCTTTCGCATATCATGACAGACCTACAATTCGTTGCAGTACTTATATCTCTAGCACCTTCCTCAGTATCCGTGCAGTTCCCAGTCGTGCTGTGGTCTGTACGGTCTCAATTCTTCCCCTAATCCCGATCTCCTCCAGTCTCTCCCTCAGCGTTTTGGGGACAGTTCCTAGTGCACCCACTATGACCGGTACTACCCTGGTTTTCATGTTCCACATCTTCCTTAACTCTCTTGCTAGGTCCTGGTATTTTCCCCTTTTTTCACTCTCCTTCTTTTTTACTCTATGGTCTGCAGGCACAGCAACGTCTACTATTTGGCAGGCCTTCCTTTTTTTGTCTACTATTACTGTCCGGTCTTCTTGCCTGGATGAGGTGGTCAGTTTGGATGTCAAAGTCCCACAGTAGTTTGTGGTTGTCATTTTCCAAAACTGCCTCTGGCTTGTGCTGATACCACTTTTCCACATGGTTGAATCCCATTTGTTTACTTAGTTCCCAGCGTATCATCGTTGCTACTCTATCGTGTCTATGCTTATACTCCTTCTGGGCGAGTTGACTACATTCACTAGTTATGTGGTTTACTGTCTCATCTCTTTCACTGCACATGCGGCATTTGCTGTTTCTCTGTGTTCTATCGATTTTTGTTTTTATGTAGTTTGTCCTTATGCTTTTGTTTTGGGCTGCCATGATGAGCGATTCCGTTTCTCTCTTAAAGTTCCCTTTTCGTAACCACGTCCATGATTTCTCGTCTGCTACATCTTGTATCTGTCTTTTAAACTAGCCGTACAATTTTTTCTCTTCCCATCTTTCTTTTCTTGTTTGCTGTACTGTTCCATTGTTTTCTACTTTATTGTTTGTTGCACTATCTCTCGCACTCTTTATGATTTCTTCACTATTTGTTTGCACATATCTTTCTAGAACTACTTTAGCTCTCTGAACACAATCTTCTATACTGATGAGCCCCCTGCCACCTTCTTTTCTCTTAACGTATAGTCTATCTGTATCATCTCTAGGGTGTAATGCTTTATGCATTGTCATAAGTTTCCTAGTTCGCCTATCCATTGATTGGAGTTCTTCCTTTGTCCATCCTAGGAATGGTCCTGTATACCTAACTACTGACACAACCCAGGTGTTCATTCCTTTTATTAGATTTCTGCGGTTTAATTTGGTCTCTAATATTTTCCTTATCCTTCTAAGGTATTCTCTCTTTATTTTCTCCTTCATCTCTTCCCGTTTTATCGTGTCACATTCAAGGACGCCTAGGTACTTCTGTCGGTCTTGTGCGGTCAATGCCCTAATCTTGCTGTTGTCCGGGAGTTCAATTCCTTCACTCATTGAAAGCCTTCCTTTGTGTATCACCATGATTGCACATTTTTCTATTCCAAACTCCATTCCTATGTCCTCACTATATTCCTTTACTTCGTTGAACAGAGTCTCAAGCTCTCCCTTGTTTTTTGCGAACAATTTTATATCGTCCATGTACATTAGGTGGTTAAACTTTCCTTTTGTTTTAGAGAAGTGGTATCCTTTGCTGTTCTTCAGAATTCTGTTGAGCGGTATCATTGTTAGAACAAATAATAGTGGGGACAACGAGTCTCCTAGGAAGATTCCCCTTTTTATCCCTACCTCTGCTAGTTTGTCCCCTGCGGCTGTCAAGTCAACTTTCCAGTCTTCCATCGAATTACCAATGAATTTAAACACCGGTTCGCTAATTTTGAACATTCTAAGGTATTCGAGTATCCAGCTATGTGGAATCATGTCGTACGCTTTTTTGTTATCTATCCACCCCATTGCGATATTCTTTCTCCTTTTCCTCACTTCTCTTAAGATCTGGTCAATGTAGAGTAAATCGTTTGCCCCTTTGGTTCCTATCCTACACCCTTTCTGTTCTTCTGGTAGTAGTCCCCTTCTATCCATTGACATGTATATTCTCTCTGCTATTTGCCCGGTCAGGATTTTCCACATAAGTGGTAAGCACGTGATTGGTGTATAGTTGCTTGCTATGTTCCCCTTTTTGGGGTCTTTTTGAATGAGGGTGGTTCTGCCTTTGGTCATCCATTCTGGTGCCTTGCCTTCGTTTAGACAATTTTGGAGTAGTTGGGTGAGTCTGCCGTGTAAAGTGGTGAATTTCTTGAACCAATACCCATGGATCCTGTCGGGACCCGGTGCTTTCCAGTTGGCTACTTTCCTAAGAGTATGTTTCAATGTGGTTTCATTCAGTAGTATTGGTTCTCCCTTGTCTATATCTTCTAGTTCTTTTCTCATGTTTCCTAACCATTGCGGTGTTACGTTGCGTCTTTTTGGGTGCCCCCATATGCTATTCCAATAGTTCTTGGCCTCTGTGGCATCTGGTTTCATGTCCTGCCTTCTTTCCCCATTTAAATCTTGATAAAACTTCTCATTGTTTTGGAATGTGCGGTTTTGTGTGTATTGGGCCGTTCTTAGTCTGTATCTTTTTAGTCTTGCCTCTTTGGCTAATCTCTTCTGGTGTAACTCTTCGACTACAGTTGCGATGCCTTTTTGCGTTACCTTGTATTTGTTCCAAAGTCTTACTCGTGGTCTGTCCGTGTGTGGTGTATTTCTAAGCAGTATTTCATCTCTCTGTAGTTGGGAGATCTGCCTTTGTAATCTTCTTTCCCAGTTGGGTTTCTCTTCCCTATTATTGCTCGGGGTCCTATCTTGTGTTGTGAAGCTCTGTGCTACCATTTTCGCCCCAGCGTAAATTAAGTTGTTGAGTTCTAGGAGGGTGTTCGTTTCTATGTGCTGTAAGAGGCAGTTGACCTGTTCGGTCACTTCTCCGACTTTCTTTCTGTCTTTGTCTCTTAGGGAGGGAGTGTTGTGTTCTCTCCTCGCATGATTTCTTTCAAAGCTTGTATTTTGGTTTTCTCTTCTTTCGTTGGTGCCTCGTCGTCACTCTCTGGTGCATAATTTACCGTGGGGATCTCATGGGGAATTCTTCCAGTTTTTTTGTAGGTATTAGTTGTGCTGGGGGGGGGGGGGTATTCTTCAGGTGTGTCACCTGAATCTCTCTTTACGTTATTGCGAATCTCTAGTAGTTCAGTCTCAGACAGCCATTTCTTCTTTGGGATTTGTTTTACTTGGTCAGCAAGGCGTTGGCTCGATACTTCCACAGCAGATTTTTCCCTCCATATTTGGAGCATACGCTCCCTATAAGATCGCACTTAAGGTTTGCTTTTAAAGTAACAATACATAGCTAGTTTATTCTCCTCCCTTGACCATTTCTTTCTCTTGTCCTTTATAGCAGTCACTCGGTGAGGACAACGCCTTTCCTGGTTGTCATTGGAGGTATATGAGTTTTGGCCAACAGTAGCTGTGTGACGACTGTGTCCCTCCTGAAGGCCATTAAGGGTGCACAAGCCGGAGTTTTGGCCAGCAGTCACAAGATGACGACCGGGTCCCTCGTGGTGGCTAACAAGGGAACACCTGCCGGTTACGACACTCAGATCTTGGATCTGTGCCCCGTTTTTTGCGGTAAAATGGTTTGGTTGTACTGTCATGATTGGGATTTTTGGTTCTTTCAAGGTAGCGCCAGAGCTTGGTGGGTTGGTTAAGACTGATGTGATTCAGAAATAACCCAAGAGCCCCACCGGCCCTTTTTGGTTCTTTTAAGGTAGCACCAGACCTTGGTGGGTTCGTTGAGGCCAATGTGCTCAGTGACACCTTCAGAGCCCCACCAGCTCTTACCACCCAGGGTATAACCTCACAAGGACAGGCCATTCCGTTGCACAGATATATCTATTTGGTGGTATGGCCATCCCTTCCTTGGACCTAAGAGAAATTCTAAGCTTCGTCTAGCTGAAATTACAAGCCTTCAAGATCATACGTCTCCCTTATATCTTTTAAGTCTTGACTTAGTATAAGTCTCGGTATCTGTTGTGTTTTTTTCCAATGGTGGATTTCGGCATGCCAATCTATTTCTACTTAAGGTTGGGGGTAGACAGGCTTCATTCATTCATACACGAGGGTAGCTAGGCATTATTTTTCTATCGGACACCTCAATCTCGACGGGATGGGGAGAATTATTAATTTAATTTTAAATTTTAAATTTAATTCCACTTACCCACGTGCAGGTCCAAAAAACAACAGACTACTTTTTCAACTTTTTCAACTTGGCAGAATTTGGCGGTGGTCAATTCATCAAGGTGAAAATTTCTCAGAATCACAAAGAAAACCATCTCAGAAGTAAAAATATCATCAAAATATCAAGAATAATCATTCTTAAAGCCCAAAGTAAAATATCTTTTAGATATTCGAAAATAATCACAGGGTTCATTCAGGGCGGGGGGGGGGTCCTTTACTACTTCTATTGTTATTATTATTATTATTATTATTTGCAATCTCACACCAGTTGCCTGGTGGTAACCGCTGAAGTTTGAGTGACATCAAGTCTCCTCAAGTCTCCAGCCCTTCCTTCCTAGTACTCATAGGTCGCAGTAATACTGCAGTTTATAGTTTCTCACCGATGGCCCAGTTGGTCATGGCTGAAGGCTGAGTGACAATAAGTCTTCTCAGATCTTCAGCTAACGTCTCCTCTCTCTTTCGCCTATCATGCCAGTGCAGTGGTTTGCATTTCCGCTTTCATTTCCCTTCCTCTGTTGGGTCACTGTTGACAATTAACGTTGCAGCCTTTATATTTCTAGCACCTTCCTCAATATCCGTGCAGTTCCTGCTAGTGCTGTGGTCTGTACAGTCTCAATCCTTCCCCTTATTCCAATCTCCTCCAGATTATTATTATCATTAGTAGTAGTAGTAGCAGAAATAGAAGTAGCAAAAGTAGTATTGATACAATGGTTTTCTCACTTTGGTAACTCAATGCTCATACTTAACAACATTAAAAGTAAATTATTTTTTTACTTTCCGTTGCTGCCAAATGGTTCTATATGAAAAACATGAGGTGGGCGTTCACCTCATGTTTAGAGGAAAAAGTGAAGAAAACAAGAAATAAGCATATATATGCGTAAGTCAATGATGGGAAGAGGGAGAGAAAATTGTGGAAAAAAACAAGAAGTTGGTGTATTAACTTATACTAAGTTAAAACCTAATGAAAGTAAGATAGGAGAGAATGGAAGGGTGAAGAAGAGAAATGTATAAAGAAATGTACAAATAAAAACGAATAAACCCGACGAGGACAGAAGAAGATTTTAAACCTTAGCTTAAACTAGCACAGGGAGCAAAATAGGAGGAAATCCAAATGCACGGGCAGCAAATATCTCCTGAAAGCTCTAATATGAGCAAAATCAGGGATGCGCCTTGCGTAAACGGTTCAATATCTTTCTCTTTCTCACTCTCTTTCTTTCTTCCTCTCTTTCTCTCAATGTATATGCATATATATCCTGTTGGATCATGTCAAGAATATCCATCGTTTATAAATTAGGATCGGCCCTGAGCACGTCGCAATTCTTCAGGTCACGCTGATTCCAGACACGAAGAGACATGGAAACTCTCCAAAATCTCCGTTTACCGACCCAAGCCATCATATATATATATATATATATATATATATATATAGGCAAGCATTCAAAGCAAATAACTTCTTGCAGAATTCGGGCCAGTCCATGCACACTTCGCGTACAGCAAAACATTATTACTTCGCTATGTGAAGTTTGTAATCGCAGGGATGATTTTATATAGATCTCTGCTGACAGTGTACAGCTGGAATACCGGTGTTGCTAGTTGAAGAAATCACTGGACATTTCACAATACAAAAAATGTGTTCTTAAATTGTCTTTTTACCCGACACAGCCATGTGGGAAGGGTGGCGCTAGTCAAATAATGGGTTGAGTGAACTAACCAGCAGATTGTGCAGTAGGATCTCAATATTTCAGCAGACTCCTGAACAAACTACTGTAGAACCCTGCGACAAGTCAGCATAGTCCGCGCAGTTTTTCCTATTTTGGGTTTAAAAATAAATCAACCGAAGAATCACCCTGGGGTGGCAAGCCTTTGGCAGAGCAAGCTCAACTTTAAAAACAATAAGATCCCAATAATCTTGAAAACAAGAGTATACAACCAATGCATCTTTCTGAAAGTCACTTATAGAGCTGAAACATGGAACCTAACCAAAAGACAGACCCGCAAACTGAAAAGCATGCAACCAGCACATGAGAAAATCATGCTCGATCTCACATGAAGAGACCACAATACAGCACTGTATATAAGGAAGACGGGAGTATGTGACATAGAATCAATTTGAAAACTCAAATGGCAATGGGCTGGTCATGTTCCAAGAATGGCAGACAACCGATTGACATCACAACTCACAACATGGTCCCTTAGAGATCACATGAAAAACTGAAGCCGACAAAATTCAAGACGAAGAGATGAACTAGACAAATTTAGATAATACTGGCTCCATGACGCCCATGATAGGGAAATGTGGCGAATCCTGAGGAATATCTATGTACAGTGACGGACTTTAAAGGACAGACGATGATGATGATGATGATGATATGAAAATAAAAAAAAATCCGTTCAACCTTGAATGATACTTGGCTATTCTTAATTTCTTTATCCATCGTCGAAATCGACAACGGATGCGGGGGAGGGCAAAAATAAAGTGACTGTAATCGTACAAATGACAAATTCTTTTTAATAACGATTGCAAATTGTGAAGTTCTACAAACTTACTCATTCAATGTCAAAAACGGTGCTCAACTTCTGTGTGCCGTTTAGAATATCGAGTGGGTGAGTCACTGGAAAATTTACGAAAGAAAAACTATTACTTACGTAAATCATATTTTAATTGCTTTGAATATCACCCACTTTGGGTTTTTTTGCATTTGCAGTCGATTATGACGCGAGTTTTTTACGCCCCCGAAACAAAGGATTGTCCGATAATTTATTTAACAAAAAAAGATATAACTGAGAGGAAGTGACAGAAGTAACCGAACGCTCCAAATGTGACTTCCCTATGAATAAAGGAGAGTAATGGTTCCCTTTAGCATTGTAGTTATAATGTAAAAACAAAACCACTAAAAGACATGTGAGAAAGACTGCTAGAATGTTTCAACCAGAATGGTCTGAGACATTTGCTGGGTGTGCCATGGAAAAGTATGACTCCCGATAAATAGTTGCTTGAGAAGCCTCTGTGTTTGAGCATTAAAATTAGACAGGTGGGTGGGACATGTGTCACAGCTGGATGATTGCAGGCACCCCAAACGATTATTCTATGAAGAGCTGGTTGGTCATAAATAGAATACACAACACCAATTACCAATTATAGTTCACTACTGAAATCCATCGGAAAGAGTAAAGGTAAATATTGACATTGCTCAGGAATGAGGGCAATTAACTAACAGAATGAGATTACTACGAATTAATCGCGTCCGCTCTGTCAATTTACAGGCAATGGAACGTCTGCTCCAAGCCACGCACCATGGGGATCGTAGGATGCTAAGTCGTAAGAACCCATCCCTGGATATTATTGATGTAGTCCTGAGTAAAGCAGAGAGTGATACGTCTAAAATTATCTCGTCTTAGAGAGCTGTCTGAAGATTGGGCGTCAAATCACCTTAAAGGGGACTCATACCCTGGTTTGGTATAGGAGTTTCTCTCTCCTACTAGAAGATAGAGAACTTGCTTTGAGAGATGGAGACCTTTCCCTGTAAGGCTGGATTAATTACACCGAGTGTGAACTCGAACCCAAACACCTAGAAGATGGAAAATCGCATAATATTTGGAGTAAGCAGCAAAGACAAATGATTACATTTCAATTTGTAATTTTTTCTAATCCGTGGATTGTATGTATATTATGATACCGACTGTTAACCGAATGGAATATCGTCTGATTTGGTTCCTATCAACACCATTTACACCTTGTGGAAATAATGAATAGCATAACTTATGAAATAAACAGTATACAGAGACAAATGAACACATCTTTCCATACATTATACAATAGAATGAATCTGTCTGTCTCTCTATGCTGTTTACTCCAAAGGTTATGTGATTTCTTTATCTTTTCGATGTTTGGGTTTGAGTAAGCACTCGGGTTAATTGATCCTGTCGAAGAGAGGAAGATCTCCAATACCTTGATATTCTTTGATCTTTATACATGATAATCATGACAGACCGAGTGATAGAATTTGGGACATGAGATGTGATCTAGAGCCAAGACTAATAAAAATGGATTTTGAACTAGTACATGATTATCAGTGACCATGAATCGATGAAAGCTGTGATGACAGAATGAGCTATTATATATATCATATTTTTTGCAAATGACTTTATTATAGGAATATATTTAAAATCAATAAAGAAACGGTTGACAGAAATTGGAAATAAAAGCAATCGCTATAGAAAGAATAGGGCGATATATATAAATTCAAAATGAATGTACTGTCCCATTACAGCACAGGCCTTTCTGTTTCAGCTGGTACAGATTATTCAAATCAACAGTGGGTCTTAGGTTCCTTTCCTTTTATAGCGGTGATAGGGTGATTTCTTTTTTTCCGAATCCAAATAAATAATGGTCAAATTTCGTTTTATTTCAATGGTTGAAGATTGTTATATATCCCGTCATGCATCATCGGATGGACAGAAGAAAGTAGTGGAAGGATTGCCCCTACCCCTTGTTACAACTGCTGGAGGTACGTGGTATAACTTTCAATTGATTAACATATATTCGGTTCAATTATTTTGTTACGTTACATCAGTTTATTGAATAATAGAATTTAGTAGATTATTGTTCAGTTGAGATTATGGTTTAATTATTTATCATTTATGTTTTTTGTTTTGTAGGTTAATTTCTTCATTTATTATTTGCTTGACACCGGTGATGGATCATGTATCATTCGGGTATTTTGAAATAAAATTAGAATTGTTTTCTGCATCCCACACCAATTTCCAGTTTAGAATTCATCAATTCATTTTTATCCCTCAATGTTATGTTGAATTTCTTTTCAAGACACAGGACATTTTTGGAGTACATGATTTTACAACCAGTTGCTTGTTTTACCAATTTTCATTCTATTTTTCTAATAGTGTTTCTCTCTATCTGTAAGTTTCCAGTGATAATCAGAAAGAGTGTTGTTCTTTCAATAATTTGCATGGTTAGCTAGTCTTATTTTAAAGGTAAGTAGTGAAATACCAAAATAACAGTCAAATTTATTCGGACTTACCAAAATTGATATCTGTGCTCTATACACGATTTCAGATATCAAACACTTGTATTCTTGAAATTGCATTTCTTACTTGTGTTTGTTTGTGTTTTTTAAATGTTTTTTTTGTGGTTTTTAAAATTTTTTTCCAAGTTGACCATGTAGCTATATCTTATTTTGATTGTATTCTGATTGAAAATCCTGTGTAGTTTGTTACTGTGTAGGAAAAATTACATGAATTACATCAACATATATTGGGGAATAAGAGACGGAAGTAACACAAAAAAAATTGAAAAAGTTTCCTAATGTTTAGTGTTTTAAGCTGTAAAGCTTTCTAAACTATATGCATCTATATTCATATACGTGTGTGTTTGTATAAATAAGACGCTTTTTTGAGCATACGATTTGCCAATCTATGTATTTTCATAAATTTTTAGAATGTGGGAGTCAAGTGTTCCCAGTCTATGTGATTTTTACTTAATATCTAGAAAGTGGGAGAGACTTCCTTACTATAAGAAATGAGAAAAAATCATAGATTGGCAACCCTGCGACCAGTGGGCGTAAACCATGTTTATAAACATTTGGAAGTAGCAAATGTAAAAATGAAAAAACTAAACTGACTTTTGGTCGACTGATTATTACATTAGAAACCATTGGCAAAAACGTCATTTATCACCGTTTTCAAATTGAGATAAGCCATTTTGATTGGCTGACAACCGTGCGTTACGTTTTCCTCTTGATTCGTCTATAAGGGACACGTCAATGTTGGCTGTCCCATAATGCATTTGGGTAATCATCCGTAATGAAAAACTGCTGTATCTAAGCTGTCATCAAATGGACAACAGTTGAGTTGCGAACTTGTAGGCGGTAAATGGCTTTTGTATGGTAGGATGTCTACAGAGAATAGAGGCGAAGATTTATCTCACTTATTCATATCGGTCTGTCTATCTATCTTTCTTGGTTTGTCCAATATTTGTCTGTCTGTCAACCAATATATCACAGTCTGTTCACATCTGTCTCTTTCTCTGCTTATCTGTCTGTCAATCTGTCCATATATGTCTGTCTATCAATCTATCAATCAAAGTCTGTTCATATCTGTTTCTTTTTTTGGTTATCCGTCTGTCAATCTGTCAGTAGGTCTGCAAGTTTCTCTATATATGCCTGTCTATCAATTTATCTATCACTGTTCATATATGTCTCTTTATCTGCCTACCTATCTATATGTCTGTCCATGTATTAATATCTGCCACTCTTTGTCCCTTTTTCTCTCTCTCTGTAAAGATTTGCACGATTACACACTTCCTCACATACAGGAACGTAGATGACAAAATAGGCTTTTAGTATCTTTTTTTTAAACTAACAGTGAAACTCAAAGTCTGCCGGTCCATTTCGGAGAAAATTTCTAACGTTGATTTATCACCACGACATTCACCATTCATGCTTTTTTGGCAGACTTATGATCCATTCTGTCATCTCAAAGAGTACTGCTACAGTATCTATCTTCCCCATACAGTTGTATCTCTTCAGTTCAGCAACTTTCAAACCTGGCCATTGCCAAGCTAAATAAAATACTGAGAAACAGAACTTTTTCTAATATTATGAGAAATAGTGCAATATATTAGAAGCAGAAGAAGTGTCACCAAATCTGTCTTTCTTCAGTTTTTTGTCAGTCTGTCTGGCTATGTATGTATCACGGGTACAGGCTTCTCGAATGGAGCTAGTGGGCTGAAAAAACAGTTGTTTTTTGAACACTCTCCCTTTTAATAGGTTCTTGGCAGAGTATTCTTCTGGCTTTTGGTAAGTTTACAGTAAATTAGTCTCCTATTTTGCTTAAAACTTGTTTTTGAAAATTCAGATATTTCAGTGAACACTGCCCAACAGAAGGCTAGAGAAGTAACATATTCAGTGGTCACTCAGTTTTTAATTTCTTTTAATTGCTCAGCGCCAACTTGGCATACTACCAAAAGATATAGGTCATGTGGCGGTATCTCATGTGTGAGCAATTTTAATATACCCAATATAATATGATTAATGTCAAAAGAAATGAAATTATTTGTTTCCCTTGCTTTATAATTGATTGTATCAAGGTAATAAATGAGAAAATTATTTGATATTTTATGCTAAAATAAACATCTAAAGTTTTAGAGTTGTTCAATTTGGTTTTAGACGGTGTTTAGGTTTTGACACGTCTACTACTACGAGTTGGTTGATAAATCGTTGAATTACAATTCAAACAGCAGTTTGAAACCGACTCAAAAACTTCAGCGGCAGATCCACAAAATCATGGCATATGATTCAAAATGTTTCTAACTATGTGAGTTGTTGGGCCATGTAATGTTAGAAGCGTGAAGCCTGTGGAAGACTTTGTGAAATTTCCTTCAAATTTTGCTATTGTATTTCAATATTCATGTTTTTCTATGCAGACGTGTGGTGCACATCTATCTCAATTCGAAGATAACTGTTACCTATCTCTCTTCTCTCCGAGCAGCCAGTACATTTAGATACTAATAAAATTTGCATGTGTTTTGATCTTCGACTGACTCCACGTCCAGCTGTTATCACTGTAGATTTAGTATTTGCAGAGATAAAATGATTCACTGGCTGTTGTCACGATGAAACACATATTGCACTTAAAATCAGTTATTCACTCACTTCTTATTGCTCACAGCAAGGTCAGCTGAAGGGTTCGTGGTGGTGGTGCGAGGATCAACTTTTGACTCAAGTTATTGAAGTTAGAGCAGAGATCGGTCCCTTCCTTACGAGGATCAACGGGATCACCACCGAAGCACCAGCTGCTTATGGCACCTGGTATCCCTCCAATGGACACCCATCCAGGTACTGAATAGACTCAATGCTGCTTAACTTCGATGATCATAAGAGAACCGATGCACTCAACGCACTTTGACTGTAACCATTG